>VZRO01003468.1:11410-42708 GCA_013397915.1 Daphoenositta chrysoptera
CCCCCGCCCCCCGCCTCCGCTCCCCGCCCTCATGCCGGCCTCGCCCTCGCCCCGCCCCCCGCGTGCCCGCCCCCGGGCTCGTCCAATCAGGAGCCGCCCCGCTGGCCCTGTGCATCGACCTGCAGCTCGGCCAAGATGGCGGCGCGGCTCGCCCAGCTGCTGCTTTTTCTCGCCCTCGGCCGCCCGGCGCTCGCCGCCGCGCAGGCCACGGAGGGCACGGCGGCTGCGCCGCATCGGCGCTTCGAGTACAAGTACAGCTTCAAGGGGCCGCACCTGGTGCAGGCGGACGGCACGGTGCCATTCTGGGTGCACACAGGCAGTAAGTGCCGGACGGGGGTGGTGGGGCCGGGCCACTGGCGTTCCTGAGGCGGAGGCAGCCGTGTCCGGTCGGGGGACACGGGGTTTCGGTGAGAAGCCGCGGGCATAGCTAGCCGTGGATGCCGGCCGTGCCTTCGGGCTCCACGTGGCATCAGAGGCGCAGAGGAGATGCTGCCGTGGCGGGGAGGTGCCCAGGTCCCCCCGGGCTCCCACCCGCGGTGCGAAGGTACCTATGGCCTCCTGGTGTGGCGGCTGGGGACCCTGGGGAGGGGACTCGTGACGCTGCCGGGAACTGCTGATGTGTCACTGGTGCCGCGCTCGAGGTCGGCCCCGGCCGTGCTGCCAGAAAAACTGTTGGGTTTCATTGTCTCAAAGCTCGAAATGCAAAGTGTGACTTGGCAAATAGGACTTGTTTGAACAACGTTTGTACAGTTTCTGTGCCCCTTAGGTTAAGGGTTCCGTTGTGCTCAGAAAGGCTTGACCTCCTTCCTGAGTGTTCCCGCTTATGAAAGGTGTTGACCTTTACAGTTCCACCTTCTCATAGTTTCTCTGCAGTAACTTCTGCTGTGGTTTTGGGTTTTTTTTAGACTTTAATTTAGTTGCTACTGCTTAAGTCATAAACGTAGCTTTTTTACTTGACATTCTGCTGCAAGTGACATGAAGAAAACTGTCCATAGATTAGGTTTTTTGCTCCTGCTTTTTGAAGAAAATTATCCCAGAAAGAAATGTTATTTAATGGAAGCTAGTGAATCTCTCTCTGAATGTATTCCTATTCTTTTACACTGCTAAACAGAAAGTTAGAATATCTTGTTTCCTTTCTAGATGCCATCCCAAGTGCAGATCAGATCCGTATAACAACCTCCTTGAAAAGCCAGAAAGGCTCAGTATGGACAAAAACCAAATCAATATTTGAATATTGGGAAGTGGAAGTGACCTTTCGAGTTACAGGAAGAGGCCGCATTGGAGCTGATGGACTGGTAGGAGCAGTTTGACCTAACTGAGAAAAATAAATGTGCTTTAAAAGTGAATCTTGAGCTATGACTTTTTGCTTTCTTCATAGGCAATCTGGTTTACAGAAGAGCAAGGCTTGGAAGGTCCTGTTTTTGGGGCAGCTGATAAATGGAATGGTGTTGGAATTTTCTTTGATTCCTTTGACAACGATGGAAAGGTTGGTTGGAAGGAAACTCTTCTAGCAAAGATCATAAATTAATTTCCTGCCTGTTGGGGAAAAAACTAGCATGTTGTTTTACTGCTCTTCCCCTCTTTCACTTCAAAGGGATAAAATAAAGTAGTCAAGTTTTCCTTATAGTGGAAACACCAATTTCTATGTATGTCTTCAGAGATGCTCTTTTTCTTGGACAAAATCTGCCTTGAGTAGCTCAGCAGCAAAGATTTTGTAGCAGATGAGGATGACAATTGCTGTGTTCAGTTCTCAGTTTTCCAGTCCAGAATGATCCTGAAACTTAAACAACACATAATCTGTCTGCTTTGCTGCTTTTGCTTTCCCTGCACAGCTTTTGCTTGCTTTTAGACATTTTAGACAGACTTAGTAGAAGGCTGTCAGGGATGTTGCTGATATTTCCCTTCAAATTAAACTAATTCATTTGTGTGCCATTTCTTTCCCTAGAAAAACAATCCTGGAGTGATTGTTGTAGGCAACAATGGAAAGCTCCTGTATGACCATCAGAAGTAAGTTTATTTTCAGTGTTCTTGCTGAATGCTTGCTTTTGAATGATGAAATGTTCCATGAAACCCTTTGAGAATCATTATAAAGGCTTCTTTCATATGAAACTTTGTTGTTTCCTTTACATTTGAGGGTTTCTATTTGTTAAAACACTGCTTTGGCAGTAACAGCAGAGAAATTGGCAATTGATGGGTATTAAAGTGGCATATGACCTTTGGAATGGATGAACTCAGATAAATAGAGGTACAGTACAGACTTTATTGCTTGTGGGGATCCTCCACACACAGCTAATAACTGGCAGAAGTGACTAACTGAAAGCTAATTGCTGTTACTAAAATTAGTTGGATTAATTTTGATTTCTGATTGTTTGTCAACAGCACAATGGACACCTTTTTAGATTTCGAAGAGGAGAGGTTCTAGCTCATTTGGCGCAGTCACTACATCTTATTTCCATCTAGGTTCCCAGGTGCAGGAATATATCTGAGAATTATATCTTAGAATATATCTTAGAAAACAGATTTCCCCATTCCAGCATTCCTTCTGCATTGTGTCCTGTGTACAGCATGCAGTACTGGAGATTCCAGGCTTGAGAAAGCTCAGTGCAATTTCAGAACAGCCTTGGAAAAGCTTGCAGATTGAAAAACTGGGATGAGGTTGCTTAGTGAGAGTCAGACACCTTTTTGGCCCAGCTGATAAATCATAACACAGCTTTATTTATGTTCTCTATTTGCACAGTGATGGATCCACGCAAGCACTGGCATCCTGTCAGAGGGACTTTCGGAACAAGCCCTATCCTGTGCGAGTCAAGATCATATACTACCAAAAAACACTGACTGTAAGTCTGAAATAACAGAATTACTTGTGTTCCTCAGCTTCTTAAATGTGAGACTGGGTTTTCACAGTTACACCAAATATGTCAGTTCCAGTGTTGGAAATGTGGAGCACAGGAGCAGGGGTTGGAGGGAGGTTTTGTGTTTAAATGCTACACAGGTTCTTTTGGCTGCATTAGAATGTAGGTGTTGGTGATTTTTCTAATGTAACTTAGGAGACAGTTGTGCAAACACACTCATAATGTGCTCAAACCCTTCTGTTGCTCTTGACTTTTCCTGGAGAGGTGTCCCAAAGTCGGAATTTGTGTAAGCTTCAAGTGACTGAGCAGCTCCTGAGCTTGGTATTTCTTAAGCTGATCTAAGAGTTGCAGAGGGTTTTATAGCTGATTTTTGAACCAGAGGTTCTTGAAATGTGGCTTAAAAAATGAAACTATTTAGCAGTAGATTTAAATTTGCTACTTGAGGCTTCTCACCTCCAAAAATAGTAGGGCTTTGAAGACTAAAGATTAAAAACCACTGGCATAAGGGAGTCTTTAAAATTTCTTAAATACTATTCAGCTGATTGTGAATGTAAGGAAAGAAAAATACTAATGCAGTGCTGGGTTGTGACAGCTACAAGTTGTGGGTTTGTTGGCTTCTGATTCCTTCTGGAAAGGTGCTGTTCATAGATTCACAGGTAGCAGCCATAAAGTGCAGAGCTGTCATTTTGGTGTGGAACTTCCTCTAAAAGTAAACATGACTGCACCTAAAAGAGGGCAGATCTTGTACTATGTTGTAATGGGAAAAGCTGCCTGTCACTCTTGAATGAAAGTTAAATTTCAGCCTCCAAGGCTGCTCTGTTTTCACCTGGGCCCTGATGCCTCGTCTATGAACTCCTCTGTCCCAGATGTTGCTGTTAACCTTAGCAGTTCTGTCATTCTCCAGGGATGTATTTGCAGAATATCCCTAAGCTTTGAATCAGAACTGCAAGGGAGGACTGGTGTTGATCAGGTCTGTGTTGCCCATAACCTTTTTAGGATGTGGACTTCTGCAAATAGAATGCGTATGTAAAATGTCGGTAAAATGTCTCTTTCAGACAGAAAATAGTTTTTGTTTTCCGGTATGAGCTGCTGAGTTACCCAGTAAGTTGTATTTTGTGAGCATTACTGCAAACTGACAAAACAATTAACACAAATGTGGTGAAAATCCTAAGTGTTTGTCCTTTTAGGTATTAATTAATAATGGCTTTACTCCGGATAAAGAGGACTATGAATTTTGTGCCAAAGTGGAAGATATGGTGTTGCCATCACAAGGATACTTTGGAATATCTGCAGCCACAGGGGGACTTGCAGGTAGGAAAAGTTAAAAATTATGGCAAATGCTCTGGGGACTTGCAAGGCTTGCAAGAGAGGTTGGTTGGGTGCTTGGGTTTTTACTACTGGTGTTGATCCATTATACCAATTTTTGGCCATGATGATGTAATTAACCCTCTTGCAGTCCCAAATTATTGACATGCTTAGGCCTTTTCCTGACTCCAGATAAAGAATTTTTGGTTTTTCCTGGCAAAGCCCCTGTATAGTCTCATTTCCCACTGCACAAACTCTTGGGAGGATGCTGTTTTTTGAAGATTCTTTGAAAGTGGAAGGTTGGCTTGGGAATTACAGGCATGTGTAAGGTGGTTTTGTTTTGTGTGTTGAATACAGATGACCATGATGTGCTGTCATTTCTGACCTTCCAGCTGACTGAGCCTGGGAAGGAAGCAGTAAGCATTTTTATGCATAATTAGTAAAATATTTTATTGTGCATGTTATTTTATGTGCAGCACCAGATTATGGGATTTCCTCTTAAGTCACACGTGGCATTCCTGTTTCACAATTTTGGCATGTAGCTGTGCTGTCATCTAGTTTAGAAAAATCAAACTGGTATTGTAATGTTGCAGTAATATTGTCATCAATATTCTCAAGACCAGAATTCTGGAAGCACCACTGAAGCAACAAAACTCATGATGTTAAATCAAACCATGCAGTACTACAAAGTACATTTTCTTTGAAAAGTGGGAAAATACCTGTTCTGCCTTTCAACTTTCCCTGCTTCTAGAATGCTGTACTGCTGAACAGCATTTATCCATATAAAACTTGTTTTAATTTTCTATTGGGAAAATTTTCTATTTGATCTCCATGGGAATGTGTGATTTCTCACTTCAGTTAAATGTGTGATTGTGCTGCAGTAATTTTGTTATGTGTTCACATCTGAAATCTGAACTTGCTGCAGAATCAGTTGTGTTAAGCATGGGGGAGAACAGGAGAAAAATCTCACACACGCCCTTCCCTCCAATAATGTTTTAAAGCCAACACCCAATGCAGAAATCCCTCAGAAAGATAAAGAGAAGTATCAAGAAGAGTTTGAACACTTTCAGCAAGAATTGGATAAGAAGAAGGAAGAATTTCAAAGGGAACATCCTGATGTGCAAGGACAGCCAGGCAAGTTATTTGAGCAATTTTTCAGTGGTCCAGGGAAATGTTTGTTTTCCAGGATGTTCAGAACTAGGGATACTCCAACTGATCTTGCTAAGCTCCCACTGATGCTACTTACATTATTCAAAAATCTTTACTGTAAATTGTTTCCTGTTTCTAAAGTTATTTTAGTGGTCCCTGGATTGAGAACAAAGTGAATGACTGGAAGCATGGTGGGAATTTAGAACAACAGAAGGGAGAGAAGGTCATGCATCCCTCTGTACAGTGGTGATTAAGAAAGCATGGCCTTTTTTCATTATTTAAATTACATCTTTTTGGTCTGTTTCTCAACATTCATAGAAAACTGTTCTAAAGATGGGCTAGTGCACATGTGCTTACATAGAAAAGCTTTTTAATGCTTGCCTAATGCTGGGCAAACAAGAACCTGATTATTTGAAAATATAATGGCAGCCATTTGTTACTTCTGTGGATTTTAATAGCTGTATGTGAATGCAGATACACTGGGAATGTACCTTAGGCATCTAAATTTCAGTTTGCCATCTTTTATTGCACAGTGATAAGTTATGACTGTTTTAAAGGTCCTATATGTTATTTTGATCTGCATTTTTGAGATACAGTTCAGCCTGTCATTGATAAGAAATAATCCCTTTGCCACAGAGTCTTTTGGACTTTGGGATGGTAAAGTTGTAGGAAAAGGTAGATGGATGTGGATGTGTTAAGGGAGCAAGAAAAATGATCCAGTGCAACTTGTGAGGAATGTGCACACGTAAGAACCCCCTGTGCTTTTTTCTTAGCAGCAGATGATGTTTTTGAGACTGTGAGTGATCGTGAACTGAGGCAAATCTTTGAGGGGCAGAATCGAATTCATCTGGAAATCAAACAGCTTAACAGACAACTGGACATGATTCTGGATGAGCAGAGGAGATACGTCTCTGCAGTCACAGAGGAGATTGCCAAAAGAGGAGCTGGGTTTCCAGGTCAGCAGGGACAGGTAAATAAAACCCATGGTGATTCAGAGCCCAGCCTGATTGCAGCAGTGGGATCAATTTGCTTTTTCCAAGATATGTTGATCTTTTTCCTCCCCCTGCCTACCAGGTTTCCCAGCAAGAGATAGAGACAGTTGTGAAAACTCAAGAAGAGGTCATGAGACAAGTAAAGGAAATAAGGTAAACATCTTTCAAATATTAAGGCTGTGCTTTGAATTTTATGATTTTCCTTTTAAATCCTGTGTATTATTTCAGTGGGACAATATTGACAAACTTGATGTTTTTGTCCGGTCCTTAGTGAAGACTCTCTGCATATATTTAATATCTGTAATGAAGGCATTTCCTGCCCCAAGGATTGCTAATTGCCCTAATTTGTCTCTATTTTTATCATGAAATTCCACTTCAATAGGTAAATGCAGCCCCTTTAAAAACAATGAAGTAGAACCCTTATCTTGAAGGTGCTATACTGCTAAAATAGATTTGTGAAGATGCTTGTGTTTGATGGGGATGTCTCAATACTTCTTTTAAGATGTTTTACTGTTGCCATCTTAATCAGGAATGCCTTTAAGCTACAAGTGCTTGATTTGTAGCAGCGAAAGCATTCCTTACCTTGTATTTAAAAAGAAAAAAAAAGGAGAGAAACAGTTCCTTTAGTTGTGCTTTTCCCCCCTGTATTAGTTCAAGGGCAGCTCTTGTGATTTATCTAAGTAGGTCAGTTTTTTGTAGAATGAAGATTAGAGTGCTTCCATTTTAGCACTTGTTCTTCCACGGAAGCTTTTCTGTTAATATTCTTGACAAATCTTTATACCTTGCAAGCAAATTAGATTTGCTTGTTAACATTGGCAGTCTGCCCTTTTAGTGACTACTTACCAGCTCAGAGTTTGCGTAACATCATCTTAATATTTTTCTTAGATTAAAGAAATGTTTTATTTAGAGAGAGAAATAAACAGCTGCTTGGTGCATCGCTTGTCATCCCGCAGGAAAAGGACTTACGGGCCAAGTAATTTTCTTGGCAAGATTGTGGATTTCTTAATCACCTGATTACAGAAGAATCTTGCATGTTCTTACAATAGAAACTATCAGCAGGGTATTATTAATGCAAAAGTCAATATAAATTCAATTTGATACAGCCCGTGTCTATTAAGGGAAGTTATTTTGCTTTTAACAAAGACTGATCAGTCAGGGGAAAGGTGGGTGTGCAGATTTCTATTCATTATGTAGAGATGGTTCTGTTAGGAGGGAGAAGAGCTAAGTGAGTGTCCCACTTGTGTTGTAACACTGTGAGGCATGTGGAAAGACAGAATTACTATCAGTGGTTATTAGGCAGTGGGCATGACAGGTTATTTAAGATAAAACCTTCCAGTGAGAAATTTGCTCTAAAATACATTGTTATAACAATAATTGCAAGTCCAGGTAAATGAAGAATTCCTGACCACTCTACAAAGAGTTAGGAGTGCTCCATGAAAGCATTGAAGTAAGCTCCCATCTGAACCAAATGGAAAGTTTCAAGTAAATGAAAAGGAAATCCAAAGGCATGCATTTTGATTGTCTATTCTATTTATAATGAAGAGATTATCATTCACATGATAAATATTTTAGCTATAGAATAATCCTCTTTGCAACTCAAAAGAAACAGCACAGTAGGGGAAAATTATATAAACATATTGATTAGAGATTAAGGGTTTTTTCTCTCATTCACTAGTTTACCTCAAACCAAATTAGTTATGAAACCTCACCTTTTTCTGGATTTAATTTCATTTGTTGTAGAAGCAAAATGAATTCACAATAAGACAATATTAAGTATTATGACAATGCATATGGGAAATGAGTTCCTCATATAAATGGTAATCATGAAACAAGGATGTATCTAAATCTTTTCTTATCCCTAAAGCCTCTTCTTTGATTTTATTTCTTACATGACTGCCTTTATTTATTTATTTATTTATTTATTTATTTATCAAACAGCTTTTGGGTTTCTTGAAAGACTGCATTATACTCTGCTGATCCTAAAGCCTTGGCAAGAGCCTCAGACAGAACTCTTTTTCCATAGCTGTCATCAGGCAGGCAGGCAAAGGAGATGTCTGGCAACAGAATATTTGCTAGTTCTTACTCTCAGTGTGACTGAGAGATGGGGAACTCTACAAATGGCAACTGTCTGCACAATTAACTGTTTTTAAAAATCATAGTTTGACTAAAGGATTATTTCTTGAGAGGTTTTCTTGAAAGCTAGAAAAAATTTGCTGCCTTTTAGGGCAACTATGTATTTCAGCCTAATTCTAATGGACTAAAAAGTGTCTGGAATAACTGCTGTTTGTAGAAAAGCTGATGTGTGTTGAAAGCTAGTTGTTTGTCTTGTTTCAGAAGTTCTGTGACTGATGCTCTGAGATCCATCAGTGGAGCTCAACACCCTGGCTCTGCAGGAGTCTATGAAACAACTCAGCACTTCAATGACATCAAAGAACACCTTCATGTAGTAAAGAGGGACATACAGCATTTAGTACAACGAAACATGGTAATTTATGTGCTGGGAGTGTAAAGCACGAGTGCAACACAGGTTTCTTTGGCTGTTAGTGAAAAGCTAGGATGAGCCAGCATGCAATTTAGGGAGCAATTAATCCTTCATTAAGCTGCTTTGCTAAAACTATGCTGCCTTGACCTAACTGCATGATCTGGGTCTTGATGAGAAGTTTTGCACAGAGCATGATTTTTAGTCTAATTTCCTGTGGAAACAAGGTCAAGCAATTAGGTTTCCTGGGTGCGTTTTTTTTTTTGTATTTGTCCCCCTACTTAACAGCTCTATACAGAGGAGATTCCGTGATGTTTCTGCACACAAGGGAGAGCTTTAATCAGGGGAAGCTCAGGCAGACACTGCTTAAGGTTTCTAAGTGCAAAAAAATGACTGTTTATATTCAGGAGTACCTTACTCTAGCCTAGGTAGTAATTAAGCTGATTTAGCTTATGATCCATAGAAGGTCCTAGATTAATTTACCATATTTATGTATTCTTTCTTATATAACCTTCAATTTAACATCAGGCAATTTATCTGAGAAACATTAAGGTGGAAGGAGAGAGTGAGATGAGGAGTAAGTTTATTTTTCAGAGTACTGTAATTTCTCTCCATTTTCTGCTTGTGCTCCGATTTTTACATCATGTTGCAAAGCCCTTGTTTTGTAAGTCTTTTGATGGGATGTCTTGTTTGGTTTTTTTTGGTTTTTAGCCATCCAGTGAGAAACCAAAGTGTCCAGAGTTGCCACCGTTTCCATCCTGCTTATCTACAATGCATTTCTTCATATTTGTGGCAGTGCAATCTGTGTTATTCATTGGTTATGTCATGTATAGGTAAGTCTTGTGTGGCTTAAAGACAGCAGGACAAATAATTTTAGAACTTCTGACTGATAATGCCATTGGAATGGTATAATTGTGTTAGTCTCGTTAAAACAAGCAATCATTCAGATTGGAGGAGACCTTGGGAGGTCTCCAGTTCAATCTTCTGCTCCAAGTAGGGTCCATATTGAATTCAGACAAGGTCACTTGGGATTTAAAGTGGTCAGGTCTTCAAAACCTCTAAGGATGCAAAATTTACTACTGTCCCAGAACCCACTGGAAATGCTGAATTATCATAATGAAGTTTGGTTTATTCTACCCCCACTCACCCACCAGGTATCAAGTGGGAACCTGACCTGTTTCGACCTGACTGTTGTGTCTTTTCTTTTCTTTTTTTTTTAATCTAAGCTAATTGTGATGGTTTTTCTGTTCTCTTCCTCCTCCTCGTGATGTCATACTGTTGAAATTTTATTTGCATTGGTGGAAAGGACAATCTCCGTGCTTGGTAGTCTTTTTGCCATTGGCTGGAACAATGATTTCCAGGACAAACAAGGAGCTGGTCCCCTCCAGTTCCTTGTGATGCCTCTGTATTTCCAGCACCTGGATCTGACTGATCCATAGTGTCTGTATCCGCTAAGAAAATTAATGATCGTGTCAGAGGGAAAAGGAAATCCCATTAAATTCTTTCCCTGCTTAGTTGCATGGGTTTCCTTTTCTAAGGCGATCTTTAGGCCAATCAGATACTGAGAAGCTTCAGAAAATGGTAAGAGTATTTTAAAAGTCAGTTTGTTTGTTCTTTCATTGTTTCTGGTTTCTTTCCAGAATGTGGGGTTGTTTGATTTTTTCCTGTTGTGTGATTCAAAATTGGAACTACAATGATGCTACCCATGTCTTTGTGAATAGAAAAAATTATATCCTGTTTTTGTGATATGACTTATATTTTCTCTGAGTCTCTGTTGATAAGGAATGGAATCTTCTTATCTTCAAATAAATGAAAATTTAAAGCAGTTAGTTAGTTTTAAGTTAAAAAGACTTGAAGCATTCTTTTCTGCCTTTTTTTTCAGGAGCCAACAAGAAGCAGCAGCCAAAAAGTTCTTTTGATGACCTGTTCCTTTTGTGTGTACATAACAGCAGTCTGTATGCACAGAAAATTCTACATTTATGTAAATGAGGGAAATTTTAGTGTTGGATATACTTCAATATTATAAATTATTGAATTTTGGTAAATAAAATGAGTTCTCATTTGGAGTGTTGATGCTAAAAACAGGGAGCAAGTGCTGGATGGGGGAAGACTGTGCACCCTATCTAGGTCTGTGTTTTCAGCTGACTTTTTCATAAATACTGAAAGGCAAATTCCCAGTTCCTCTGCTTTTGTTAAGATTCCAGAGGAGGAATTAAAACACCCAGGCTTGGTGTTTGTTCGGAGTGTGAATTGCAGAGGGATGATTTGTGCAGAAAACTTGGTACTAAGTGTCATAGCAGTTAGGGAAAAAAAAAGAAAAAGAAGGTATAAAAATCCCAAACCTCAAAGAACCATTCTTCTGTGGGGTTTGGGGTTTTTTTGGTGGGTAAAAATTTATTATAATCATTTTATTTGTTTACCACTTAGATTTAACAGTATAAGAATATGTTAGTTAATTCTCATTTAAACACTTTTTAATATGTGGACACAAAGACAGGCCTTTGAGGCCTGACTGTTGATACCTGATGTAAAAAACCAATTCTAGAGAATATGCAAAGAAATATTCTCTCCTTATGTTGCAGTTTGATTTTGGGCAGAGAGAAAAAATGTGATAAAGTAGTTTCTTCAAGTATATTGTGGGGCTGATTTCTTTTTTTCGTAGTTTCAAGTCTGTCTGTAATTTTCTTGGGAGATTGTAGAACTTTTCCAGCAAAGATAATTGCTTTATCCATCTTCCAATCTGATTGTATCAAGGATATCTTTAGTGTGTGAATTTGTCTTTCCTTTCCTAAAGCTGTCTTGTGTCTTTCACATATCAAGTACAGATGCTTTGATTTAAATCCTGACATGGTGAGTATTGTAAACTGCAGGTATCGAGTGCTAACCCATTTCTTCACAAACTTGCTTCAGACATGTTTGTTAATATGTAGAAGCAGTATTTTGTGTCAATTCCTGCTTGGATATGAGAAGCATAAGACTGAACATGTGATTTTGATACTGCTTATCAAGTGAACATTTGCTTCAGGAAAGAAAGAAAGGAGAGGGCCCAACTTCGAAATGTGAAATTAATTAATTTTGCCTTGTTTACATATCTGTGGTAACTTTGTCCTTGAGTTGTGTGTAGAATTAAAGTATTTCTTTGGTTTCCTAAATTCTATAAAATACACAAATGCATCAGGATATTTCACTTAGAACTGTTAATTTGTTTGTCTGAATCTGCAAAAATGATCTATAATATGACTACTCCTATTGCATTTCTACAGTCTGCTCCCCTGGAGTGCAACATATGCTGCCAAATTCACTGTAATGAAGAACACTTCAGTATTGTGCCTGTCAGTTTGGAGAAATGATGAATCTATGCAATATATTTTGTTACTTTAAATACAGTGTCCAAAAAGTGAATGTCTGTGCTATACCAGGAAAATGACACTGCCTACACACCAATTACCATATCTACAGTATGGAGGATACTCTAAGTGGTATGACTTTATAGATTCATTTCTAAATTTGAGCAGATTTTGCTGTATTAATGAGAGAAACTACTGCCTCAGGCTAATCAATGAATAAACAACTTTTCAGATAAAGCAGAATAACACATTGGAATTTATCTCTTCAGTTCTTTCAACACCAGCAGATATTTCCAGGTGCCTTGAGTCTAAGCTATTACAACCCTGACTCTTGTAACTAAACTTAATATATTTTCTTAAATGGTTCTGAAATTGTACAGTGGTGGTTCCTTTCAGTTGCAGACCTTCTTGCATCAGTGCAACATCCAAACAGAACTCCTTCTCTCACAGCAGGCTTTGCAAAACTCTGTATGCAGAAAGTATTTTGATAAATATCTGGCAGAATGAAGAGCAGTTCTGATGTATAATTTGAAATGAGCCTGGATTTTTGTTACTGTGAATTTACCCACCCATTCCTTTGGTTGAAAGCTGGAGCAACCCGTACTTCTGTTTGTTTGGTTAGAAAGAAGAGCAGGCTGGGGGTTATGTCTAGGGGGAAACTTGAAGCCTACAGTTTTCACTTCAGGAGGAGGCTGCTGGATCAGATATGTCCCACATGCAACAAGAAAACTCTGATAGGGAACAGAAGGTCTAACATGGAACAGCAGAAGACTGGTAACTTCGCTTAATGATTCATTTCTCAGTTGTCTCCTTGGAGCTTCCGTAACTCACTGGATCAAAAGAAAACTCCCCAACTGCCCAGCTCAAATTTCATCCTGTCTGTTCTTGACGTGATAGCAACAAAATTGGATTTTAAGAATATTTTTCATTCACTGTAGCCTCCTGTTAGGTTTCTTTCAACACTGACAGTGTGTTTGATTCTTATCCAGTAAGATTTCACAGCTAGGAGGAAAAGACACATTGGAATGCAGCTGGACAATATTAGAGAGAACCATTCATATTCAAATTGTGGATGATAAGTAGCAAATACTTGGCAATGACAAGAGAATGGGATTGTACTGGTGGGGCTTTATTAAACAGATGGTGATCCCTGAGTCTTTTACAAGTCAAATGCACAATATGGTTTGTAAATGACCTGGTTTATGGTTTGTAAATTAACTGCTCTGGTTTGTAATTTCTGCGGGAAGAAAATCCAACCTTTCTCAATGGATCGATTACTGTAACGCCAAAAAATGTCTACTGTCTTTTTGTTGGTTTTTTTGGTTTTGTTTTGTTTTTTTTTTTTTTAAATTCAAACAGCTGACAGTCTCATGTTTGTTTCTGACTGATGTAAATTGATATTTGGAGTTCAGAGATAACCTTATTTGAATAAAGATGCATATTTTTACTAAGCTGTTTTCTTTTCATTTGGTACATGTCCATGAAATCTAAGCAAGTGTATTTGAAGCATTCTTTACCCTCAGTTCAGAGTCTCAACACTTACAGACCTGGGTTCAGTTCTACCTGACACTGGGGAGTTAATTGCATTCTGAGGCTGAATTCCCTCTCTGTCATTTTTCCCCAGCCAGGAGAAAGATTTTAGCAAGTGGAGCAGAGGAATCTTGAATTGAATCTATTCAAGCTGACTAAACCCTAAAACACTTCTTTCTGATGGTCTGGCTGCTAGAAAAGGCAACATCCTCTTGCTAGAGGGATTGAAGCAGGGAACAGAGTCCTAGTTCTTCCAGGAACACCTATGTATTTTTGCATTATGTGACTGCTAGGAACACAGAATCTAGAAAAAATGAGGAGTTTGGATGGCATTTTTGGGCTGGCCTCTCTGTGAGGGTTTTAGTTTTAGCTCTGGAATTTGTCTGTTTCAAGACTGAATTCTCTGCTGGGGTTAGAGATCTGTGCATTCCTTGGGTATGGAACACAGGCTTTTTAATATCACCCACTTTCATCAGATAAAACAGGAACAGAATCTTTAATTTTGATTTCACTTAAGCTAGATGGAAAAGACATAGATTCAAAGCAAAGAAAGTGGCAACATGAGTGCTTAATTAGCTGCTGTCTGTATGTTTTAATGAAGCCTGGGATTGCTGTCACCAACAAAAAGTTAGCTTTTTAACTTCAATAGAGCACCTGCCAGAAACAGAATTATTCTGGGGTACTGGCTGTGTTGTGCCTTTTGTCACCAGTCTCTCCGGTGTTAATCAGCAGCTTCAGTGCCAATAGGCCCAGTAACCTTTAAAACCCTTGTAGTTATCTTTGATCTCAAAATTAACATTGGAAAGCCTTTTGCTGGTTGCAAGGTTGAGACCTGGAGGGCAAGACCTCTCAGCAGTCTCTCCCCAAGCCAGTTCTTGCCCTTCTCAGTCCTGTGATAGCATCACTTTTAGGCACAAAATGATGTTAGAAACATTTCTAGAGGGATCAAAGCCTACAGCTAAGTTAGGGAAGCTTCCTTGCAGTAAAGACCAACAGCACAAAGTTTAAGAGGTACCACTTTCCACACAGTTGCAGAAGACTCTTGAGACCTAACACTGGAAAAATCCGTACTCTATGTGGTGTTTCCAAAGTTCCGGCTAGGAGAATTTTAAATAAAGATGAAGTAGTTGTTACTTGGAATTCATGATTCTGAGCAATAGTTTCAACAAGAAAGTTAGAGTTTTTTGTTTAGTCAGTAGTCATCCAGGATTTCAGAACGCCCTGGGGGGTTTTTTGGTTTTGATTTTGGGGGGGCTGGGGTGGGGGTGTTGGTTTAGTGGGGGTTTTTTTGGCTTTTTTTTGGTTTTTAGTTGTGTTTTTTGTTGTTGTTGTTGTTGGGTTTTTTTGGGGGGGTTGTTGGTTTTGTTGTTATTGTTGTTGGTTTTGGTTGTTTTCATTTTTTTAATAGTAATACGTCTGCTTTAATTAGAAAGGCTGTAATATAGATTAAGGCATTAGGTGAACTGGAATCCTCCCATCTCTCGGTTCTCATCGAAATTATGAGAGTGCTGGGAGAACCATTTAGATAATCAAAATTCCAGAATGTTGCATTAAGGCATGTGCAGTCAGTGCAGTAAGATAAATGCTCAAAACCCAAACTCATGAACTTTAGAGACCTAGCAGCTGATTTTCTTTCCTAAAATAGTCTGTGGCCTAGGTAGCAGATCCTGGAAATCTTCACCTGAGTAGACCTGGTGAGGCTAATGATGTGAATAAAAGTTAGAAAGATGAGGACCTACAGAAACAATCTACACCCAAAAGGTATCCAGACTCTTTTATAGCATACAGATTCAGATTTATTTATCATTTATCAGCAGTTAGGATTACAAACAGCAGGTGTTCTATGCAGCACCAACACAGGAGTCTAGATGGAGACAGCCCGGGGAAGAGCTGACAGAAATCCAGAAGAAAGAACAGTAGGAAGATCTGATTTGCTTTCTTTCAGGTTACTTTCTTGAAATAGAGTAATCATAGCAGTGATGCCTCACTCATCTGGGAGATAAACCAACCATATGAAGAAGGGCTGAAGAAAAACCATACAAAATACTTTCTGTCCAGTGGGATAAAATATTCACAGATAAAAAGAATCAGGGGTTTTACTTAATGAGGAATTCAGGTTTTCCAATCTCAAATTTGAGGGTTTTCCATCCAGTAGCTTGAATTCGGCTATTTTACTATGGCTATTGAGTCGAATAGGTTTTCAATTCAGATCAAGGGAATGTTGTGATCTCTGTGAAAGTAAGAGAGAGCTTCAAGACTGAAGATGTGAAAATGCTATTCACACTATAATTGATTTTTGTGTGTGCGTGTACAATTAGCTAAAAGTATTATTGGAAAAAGTAGGTAGTTGCATCTAATGATTTTTTTTTGGAGTAATCTGAACCATCTGCCTCTATATATTAAGGAGTTCACTCTTTAATCCAGATTATGGCTGACAAACTGGTTTTGGCATTCACGTTTCACTAGCACTGTGCCCTTGAAGAGCTGATGTGGCTGTAGAAACTCTCTCGCTTACAACTGTAGTGTTTGAAAACATTTTTTGTTCTGCTTTCTTGTAGTTGTTTTCTTACAGCTCCTTTTTTTTTTTTCTTTTGAGAAGATGGCCTTTCTAATGAAAAGTATGTTGAGCAACCAGGTAAAGAATTTGGGACTTGGAGGTGGAGGGGAAGAAAGCAAAGAAGAAAGCACTCCTTCTGATCCAGCAGCAGCTGCAGGAATGACCAGAGAGGAATATGAGGAATATCAAAAGCAAATGGTTGAGGAGAAGTGAGTACCTGTTCCCTTATTATGAGTACGGGGCTAATTCTTGGTAACTTTGTGCAGATAAAAATAACCCAAGAAAAAGCCAAACATGCAGCTCTTCACTGTTGGTTTTTTTGGTTTTTTTTAAGAAGCAGATGAATATTTGCTGAAAAGACTTTACAAAATAAAAGTTCCCCAACTGGAAATGATAAAATACTATGTTGCTTCTTCCTGCCCCCCCTCCCCATCCTGCAACTCTCTCCTATTCTTTCCTGCTATCTCCACAGCTTCATATGCTGGACTCATTCCTAGGTGATGTTACTTTATCTGGAAAAATTTTCCAAGATGTTTGTAGTGCAGGATTTAATTCTCAAATGTATATGACTTTTTCTCCTGGAACTCTGTGTGGAGTATTCTTTCAATATGTAATGTCCACATTTGTCCACATTTATCTTTATGGCAGACCTGAAAAAGTACTGAGTGCTATATTAAATGCTCATTTACCAGTTTTGAGCAAAGGTTTAAAATGGTTGGGTTTTTTCTAAAATCTAGTAAATAAAACAGAACTTTAAAATTAATTAAATCTCCATTTTGACTGTAAATACAATCTTTATCACTTGCTGTGTTTATGAAAACAAGTAAAATGGAGGAGTTGGCATGTAGAAGTTCAAACCATGCATAATTATAAATAAAACTATTGACTTTTAAATCTCAAATGCATCTGTTCCTCTAATGGTCAATTACATAATGGTTGTGTAAATCCTTCTTGTAAGATGATTATAGGTGCCAGGTTAATGACTGCTGGAATTTGAGGTATCCAGGTCTGTATTTAGCATCAGACATTTCTATCAGGAAAACCTGAAGAGGTGTCATTTCATCTGGAAAAAAGCACAGAATGTTTTGCTCTGCCTTCTGTCAAGGGATATTTAAAAGAGAAATAACCACCTGCTGGCAGGAAGATGCTTTATGGAGACTGAGAAGCAACACAGAATTCCTGGGATAGGGAAATGCCTGGGAAAATAATTACTTCTCTACTGTTTTTAAGTGGGGCATGTGTCCTTTCCATGCTGGACTGTACTGAGGAAGCAGGGCAGGAGTACCCCTATAGGACAGTTAGAAACTCTTAAGATCATCTCAAGATGTGATGTGGTGCTGTGTGAGAAATCTCTGGCATAGTCAGAGCGTGTTCCTGTTCCAGGGCTCCCTGGATTTTGCCCAGTGTTCAGCTGTGCAGGAATGGAGACCCATAAAAGTAAATGTGCCTTGCTGAAGTTGTGCTCAGGCAGTTTTGAAACCGTAACCAACCAGGCTTTGGGTCCTTCTCAGATTTTAGGTTTGTTTGCGGGGGTTTTGGTTTTAGAGAGAAATCCAAAAACTCATTTTGGAAACAGGGAAAAAATAATATTTCATTTTGCAAGTAGCTTTTATGCACCAAAATACCTATGCTGAATAAAGATCAATTTTGCAGTAGAATTTCCAGGAAAATGCTACTGGGCAAAAACGAAATTAAAGGGAGGAGGGGGTGAAAGGTGAGTGTTATCAAATGTTACCAAAAATCTTTGAGGAGATACATTTTACAAATAAATACATATGTAATGTAAAAAAAAAATTATGCAGACCAATTCTTAAATCTAACAAAAACATTTCATAAAATTCCAGATGAAGTCAGTGCTTTTCCATACAGGGAAGCTTTAGAATTCATTGCCCTTGTGAAACAATGAATGGAAAAATTCACAGGAAAATTCACAGGTGACAGAAGCACAGGAAGTGTGGCCCCTTGGCATCACTTCATTGGTATTGCTTCTTTTGTGCCTTTGGACAAGCTACTTATCTTAGGGAATAACTAGCATGTGTAGCTTTTTGCAGCCAAGCAACTGGTTCCATACAAGAGATTGTATTTATCAACATCTTGAAGGAACATTTGTTCTGATTTCCAGGATGGAAAGAGATGCAGCATTTGCACAGAAAAAAGCAGAGCGAGCTGTTCTGAGGGTTCACCTGAGAGAAAAGTACAGACTGCCAAAGGTAAGCCTGTAGCTCTTGAGCTCATCTAGTCCAGAGGCCAAATTTCAACCAATTTTAAACTGCCCATTCCTTTTCCTTTAGTGATCCTGGCACTGTCAAATATTCCCAGGAAAACCAAAATATTGAAAGGAAAATTTCAAGCAACAGAGAAATCTGGAAGATAGTTAAAAGCAGGCAGCAGCTGCAATAGCTTCTGGATCATGACAGAAAGCACACTTAGATTGACAGCTTCTTCCTGACATGAAAACACCTGGATACAAACAAGGATAGCTCTCTACTGTATTCAAAGTGGTTTCCTGGTTTAGAGGGGAGACTCACTCCTCTATTTTCTGATCATCTTGTTTCCAGGGTTTTAACTACAGAACCCTTTCTTAGCAAAAGTTTAGCAAAGTACAGGCTTTAGCACTAAACCTATGATAAACATCCACAGATCTCACTTATTTAAAATAATTTTTTTAATTATTGTGTTATTTTGTAAGCTTCTGCAATGGGCAGGAGAGAGGTAATACAGGACAGAATACTTCTCCAGGGGTTTGGATCACACATTTCCTCTGACCTGTCACTAGTGGGAAGATGTTGGCATATTTCATTTATACCCATCAAGGAAATGTATGGTGGTTCTTTGCAATTTGAGAGTTTATTTGTATTATTCACCTGCTAGCTCTGAGTCATTACCACTCATTTGCTGATCAGTACTTTCCAGTGCTTTTTGATTAATTAAAATGGACGAAGGTAAAGAATCTATCTCCCATAACTTTAACTGCTAAAAAATGTAGTGCTTAATCCAAACATGTCATTTAGGGACTGGTCATCAACAGAAAGAGACCAGCACTTGTAGCCACATCTAGCCAAACTTTAAAATAAGCATTTAAGGTGGAGCTGGGTCACCTCCCAGTGGCTGTGTCTCTTCCACAGGGAGGCCAGATGACAGCTGAAGTCAGGTAAGATGTATTCCACCCCTAAGAGCCTGGTTCTTTTGGTGCTCTAGCTGGACAACATACCCTGAGGGTGAGTTTAATTACAGAAAGATTAATTATGCAAAAAAATTAAGTCCAAGATTTTAAGCGATTGATTGGATTGGAGGCCTAAGTCTCTAAACACCAGCATTTTAATTAGCAGCCGAGGAGTAAAATATCATTAGGCTTTGCTTTCCTATGGAGGCATATGCTGAGACAGCTCCTGAGCAGCACTTACCCAGCATCTTGCCAGAGCTTTCAGCTCCAAGAGGGGCTGCATTGGAAAGCTGCAGGATACTTGAATGCCCAGGTCTCAACTAAACATCAGTGGAGCTGGGTGTCTCCGTGGTTTTCAAATTCTCCCACTTGCAGTGCTTTTTGCAGCTCAAGATGGGGTACAGGTCCCCAGTCCCCCTTGGCTGAGCACCTCATAGACACACAAGCATGCAGTCGTGATCTGACCCATCTCCAACAGGATCTCGGCTTTGGCATACACTAAGTTCTCTCTGGAGCCAAATTTCAGTTATAACAATAGAAGACTTTTCTCCAAGGTAGGAGAGTAGCTCTAAGCCAGGAAACAATATTGCATGATATGTTTTTCTGCATTTGTTTCTCCCTATATAGCATTTCTGGGTTTCCATCAGCCCTATGTTTTCATACATGTTATAGCAGGAAGAAAATTAAATTATTACATGCACACTGTATGTCCCTGAAAAAAAATTCAATGCTGCTGTGATACAACTTGCTGGCAGAAAAATGCTCTCAGACTGTGATAATGCATTAATTATTTTGAAAATTGAAAGTCATTTCAGATAGCCTAGTATGGGCTTGAAACACTGGATATTACCAGTATCAATCACTAGCAAGCATTTTAAGTAAAAATATGAAATTCAGGACTAAGCAGGGCCCCCTTTGCCATGTAAAATCTAAAGCTCTATGCTATCTGGGCCAGATTTATAAGAGAAAGTAGACCCTTAATGAACCTAATCCTATTAACAGAGTTGTCAACTTAGGTTTGTCATCAGAAAGATGTTTTTAGCCATGAGACATTTGATCTATGGACAGCTTTTTCATCTTTGGAGTATTCAGTGCATCACATTCATACAAAATGTTTTAAAAATATTATACAAATACAGACATTAGTATTTTAATAATAATAATTTTAAAAAAAAAAAAAAACCAAACAACCCAAAAAAACCCTCACCAAACTCTCTTATCCACTTGCTGCCTTTTTCCTGAACTGGGATTCAGTAAACAATGAATTTCTGCAAGGTCTAAACATAGAGCCCTGAGTTGATGGTGAGCTGTGGAAAAATGGAGTCCCAGTGCAAATGTCAGGAAGGAGCAGTCCCCACTCACCAGGTCTATGCTCCAGGCTGTGATGTCCAGAATCTCTAAGGGTGTTTCTGGGGAGAAAGGCTGCTGGTTCCAACCTATGGCTCCTCGTACCTTCTTGTGAGGTACCTGCAGCCCTTCCGTGGCATAAGGAGGGCAGGGCTGCTGTGTTGCTAATCAAAAGTCCCACCTGCAGGTCAAAGCAAGGTGAACTCTGATTTTGTCTGTTACTGGTGCATTATAGGTGATGAATCACAGGATCAGGTCTTGAGTCAGCTACCTAAGGATCTCTTCACATCAGCATAGGTAAATATTATGACAGGATAAGTTACGCAGAAGGAAAGCAGTGCATCACACAGCGATGCTGGAAAAGTTTGGTACCCCTGTGGATTAGTCTGTGAGCTTTGATGTCTTGTTTACAAGCAAACTTCATATAAGCAGTTTTGAACCAACATTTGGTCTTCTTTGCTCCTTAAGTTGCACAGAAGACTTTAACATCGTTGGTCAGAGAACCGAAAGTAACAAGCAATACCAAACTTTGATTGTTCATCTCTCCTCCTGGAGGGCATCATCTCCCTTTGAGGGAGCTTGACAAAACTTTTAGTAGAAGAAGCTGTGTCTCACTGAGGGAGATTGCTCTTCCTGCCTGGTAGGCACCGACTGTGTCTCTCCCTTAGGGAGATTTCTTTTCCCACCCAGCGTGCATGAGGCTGTCTAATGTTAAACCTTATCCTTGACCTGTGGTAGCTAGAGAAGGAATTTCCCCTGTGATATCAGATGGTGACCATCTCCTGCTAGCACTATGTCAATCCTTCTCCCCGCCTCTCTCTCTCACTCCCCTTTTTTCTCATTTCTGTACACACTTAATGTTACAAAATAAAGTTGGTATCCTTGATCCGGACCTTTGCACCTTAATTTGGGCAGAGGACTTTACCATCAAATTGTAACAAGTAGATATTTAGTCAGTTTTCTGCTCACACCTACGTGTGTATCATTGTATACGTAAATAACTCTATTGCATCTATAGCAAAACAGATCTGGACTGACAACATCAGATGCATAATGCAGGGGTCAAAAAATATTACCATGCACTCGGACACTATCGCCTATGCTGTTGAATTGTCAGAATAATGTCTGACCCAGTTTTGGCCTGGGCACTCTCCCAAGCAGTTCCCAGGGCCAGTTTGGGAGTTAGAACAGGCATTCCCAATCGGCAGTTTGATGGGACCACCCTGTTTGGTAGGGTGACAGAGTTCAATAGAACCCCAGTGGGATTTCCAGGCCAGCTGGCCTTGGGGCAAGAGACCAATGCCAGGCATATTTAATTTAGTAGAATAGATGTAGCTTCTGTGTTCACTTTTCCATTTCATATCAAATAAACAAGAATCAAACTGTCAAATTTTAGAAGGAAGATAAGAGGCTATACACGTATCATGTACTTCTTTGCTTCTTGTTGAGCAGCCCCACCCTGTTGATGCTCATTTTAGGTCTATTAAATCTAAATGCCAAGTGGGTAGATGCAGGTGGCTTGGGCAGAATTGTACAGCTTTAGACTATATCTCAATATATTATTTTCTGATCAGACAACACTTTGAAGCCCCAAACTGTTGCACATCACAACTCAGACTTCCATAGGACAGTGGGCTTTGGTGCAAGAACATGCTAGACAATTGTTCACATTGCCAAAGATGTGAATCACTACAGTAGCATGCAGTGATGATGCCTTAAATTAGAAATAATTCTAAAGGAAAGAGCATGTGTGATTGTCTGATTAGGTGCACTTTTTCAGTAATTAACAGTGGCTGTTTTATCATTATCTACTGGTGAGGATTTCAAAAGGGCTAACTCCTCTGATAGCCATCAGTTGCTGAATAAAAGCTTAACATATTTTTTCCTGCTACGCAATCAATAAAGAATACCTCTTCTGTTTGGGAGATTGTTTCTAGCTCCCATAGATCTGACTGCAACAATCCTTACCCAAAAAGGTAAAGGGATGTCCTCACCCATTTTATCCTCATAGCAGTAACAATCCTGCTAGAGCTCTCCACAGTTTCTCAGGAGATAAGGGGAGAAATCAGATTAAAGGGAAGTACAGTTATTGCAAACATGAAGTGTGGAAATATGAAACAATAAATAGTGGTTATGCAGTCGACCACCCCCAGTCTGCCTATTCTTGCTAAGGCCTGCAACAACACAGACATTGCTCATATATGTCCTTGCATTCATTTGTCCTTTCATTCACGCAAAACCCAGACCCCTCACTTTAAAAAACACCTCCTGCTGATAGCATAGCTGCTTATTCATATCAGGCCTTTGCTGCTGTCATGCTTCATTTTGGAGATGTAATGAGGCATTAATGCTTATCTTTGATGTGTGAACTGTGTCAAAATACCTTGTTCTTCTGAGCTCTGGATCCATCAGAATCCACCAGAAAAATGTGAACAAAATCACCATTGTTTGAAAAATTGACATAATCCCACTGATGGAGTGTTTCAGGGGGCAGGCAGGAAGCAAGTGTATGTAGTGCTTACTGCCATCTCAGCCCTTTTAATTGCTTAACCACTTTCTTCTCTTGTCTCCTTTTGCTTTCTCAGACTCACACCCAAACTCCCTTCTCTCTTTTGTTGTCCAAGTCCTCCTATTACCCCACTTACCAGCACTGCAACACTGATTATGTGCCAGGCAGCCCCTGCTCTTCATCACAACTCAGATACGCCAACCAAAGACCTAGACAGAGTTTAGACATGGTTTGGGAAGATGGGGGACCCTTTTTCCAGTAATTCATTCTGAAGTTTAATGCATCTTTCTTCCACAAGGCTTCAGTTTAGTGCTGATACCTAAAAATCCCCTCCCAACAATTGAATAAGGAAATGGTACCACAGCTTTTCTAGAGTTCTTTCTTCATTCGCCAGAAGCTAACAGGCACAGCAGACCCACTGACAGGCTTGGCAGTGTCCTGCAGCATGGTTTGGGGGGATACAAATAACTTGGATTGGAATTCCTGCACTATCATCATAATGGCAAAGATTTCTAAAATGGCAAGTGACACTGAGAGCTTCAGTTTTGACAGTGCTGAAGCCCTTCAAAGAAATATAATTGATATTGCCTGAAAAATCTTAGAACTTGCATGGAAACTGATTGAGGCCCAGAATTCACAAGTTGCACCCAAAAATTTTGACTGAAAAATCTGTGCATCTGTTTCGGTTCTCCCTAAAACCCAAAAAAAAGAAAAACACAGGAGACTCATTGGTAGATCCTGGGAGAGCAGAAATACTCTCATCTGCTGGTTTTGTTTCCTGCTTCAGAGTGAATTGGATGAGAATCAAATACAGATGGCTGGAGATGATGTGGGGTTGCCAGAAGACCTTCAGAAGATGGTGGCAGAAGATCAGGAGGAGGAAGAGGACAAGGACTCTATCCTGGGCCAGCTGCAGAACATCCAGAATATGGACATGGATGCCATCAAAGAAAAGGCACAAGCCACCTTCACTGAGATGAAACAGGCAGCTGAGCAGAAATGTATCATGATGTAGAAGAGCCACCATTGCCCAAGGGCTGTTCAGTCTTGTGTTGCTGGGGCTGCAGAGGGAGAGCAGGCAGAGGGATGCACGTAGCTCGATAGCATTCAGTGTAAATATAGAAAAGTGATGAGAGAGAGACTTAAAATCCTGAGGGGAGAGTGAAAATTCACTTGCTGGGACTGCCTAGAAGGAAGTTAGAACTGATCCTCAGTTTTGAACATAACTCTTTTCCCCATTGAAAAAATGGCTTTAAAGAAGTTAATATTGGAGAAAAAATGTGCCTTTTTCCATTTTTTCCAAGTGATTGAAATGCTATTAAATGTGTATGTTTGAACAAAATTGTACTTCTGATACATCACATGGAGGTAACCACTAATTTAATCCTGCTTTCAGAAATAAACACATATATTTCTTATAAAAACATGTCTGTTTCAAACATCTTGAGGCAAACACAGTGTTCAAATATTGACATTGGCTGCAAAACCTTGATTTTTTTTAATCATCTCTGTACAAAGTGTAGCAAAAGGCAAAAAGTGAAGCATGTAACTCAACAGCATGGGTCAAAAATGTTGTCATATACCCTGAGTGGGGACTTGGAGGAAAGTAAGGCTTGGTGGCTCTCAGTGAGCCCTGCTCTGGAGCAGAGCAGGCTTCTCCAGTCTGCTTTCATTTCCCAGCCTCTCAAAGACACTTCAAACATCAAGGGACAGCAGTGACCCTCTGCTAGGCTGCTCTGTGTGCTAAATTCTGGGGGTTGAGGTACCAACACAAAACTCAGATAGGCTAAAACCAGCTCCCCACGCTGATTCTGTGAGTTGTCTCCATCAAAGGCTAAACATGGAAGGTTATGCCAGGGCAGGATGCCTAAACCTGAGGAAAGGCATAGCTCTCACTAAAGCTAAATCTGCCTGAGGTGATGTGACACCCAGGCTGTGACTCCCAAGGAATTCTATGAGATTAATGTCTTTGTAAGTTCTCCACGAGCTAGCCCAGGAATAAAATTTGGAAATTAATACATGTAGCACCTTCCTACTGGTTTATAAGTCTCTTTCTCTCTCCCTCTCTTTCTGTCTCCAGGCAATCAAGTAAAAATACTCATTTTAAATTAACAAATGCACTAAGTATGGTTTATCTCCTTTCTTTCTCTATTCCTTCCTTCCTTGCTTGCTTCCTTCCTTTCCTCTTTGTCTCTCCTCTCCTCTCCTCTTCTTTTCTCTGTTCTCTCTTTCTTCTTGATCCTGGTCTCAGGTATTGGTTTGTTAAGTGCACAAGATAAAACCACAGGTGTAAAAACCACTCTGTGCTGAGCCCCCTTTGCCTGCTTTGGGTCATGTCCTCTAGCCCCACAGAACAGTGGGGGCTCTGCCAAGCCCCAGGGAGTTACAGGGCTTTGTGGAGAGAAGTTAAGTCATCCCATGGATCCTGGAAGGTCCCATCACCACCAGGGAGGATCCATCCCCAGGAAGAGGTACAGGAGAAGTCTGGATAACACAGATTCCACAGGTAAAGTGATGGTTGCAGCAGGCAGCACACCAAGCCTGAGCACCAGCTTTCCACACTTGCCTGGGACAGTCCCTGTCCCTGCAGAGGGGGACAGCAGTCATCCACAGCTACATGGGGACAGTGACAAGGGGCAGACAGACACAACATCTCAGGGAGGATGTGAGCCTGTGCTATGCCTGCAGTGTTTTACTGGTCACTTGGAAAGGAGGCCAAATTCTCCTTTTGGCAAAGTCACCTCTGCTGTGAGGCAAAGAGAAGGGCAAGGGAGAGAGCTTCCCCTCCCTCCTGCTCCAACAGCTGCTGGGTGCCAAGGTGGTGAGGGAGAGTCCCCCTACCACCTCCTGGCAGAGACACCGAGACACAGAAAAAGGCCAGAGAAAAGCTGCTGTCTTTAAAAAGCTCATTATCACTAACAGTCACAGTGGTGCCTGCCTCCACGGCTGCAAAAAACAGAGAGGGCAGCATGCAGCTTTGTGTGTTCATCATATATGGAAAGTGTTTGATTAAGGCAAATTACATTTATTTGGCAAATACATTTGTTTGTATGTCTTTTACTTATTTTCAATGATAATCCTTTTGTCACATTTCAAGTTGATTGCCAGTTTTTCCCTAATGTTTCTGGTGAGCACACAAACACTTTCTAAAAACACTCCTCCCAACCATATGCTAAATGTTCTTGTAGGTAGTTTCTAGTTTCTGAACACAGCCAGTTTGCTAACAGTAAAAGGAAGCTGAGATTCCTTCCTGCAAATATAGCTTGGGTAAGTTCTTTCATCAATCACTCTTTAAATATAAATTGAACAGACTTCCTTGAAAACCTGTTATCCAATATTTTCCCCATTGTAGCATCAAGAAAATATGCATTTTCTTCTTGCTCATTGCTTTCTTACCCAAGAAACACAGAGTTGACAAGTTCTGACCTCCCTTGCTTTTTCCAGAGGATGTTCTGGTGCCTTAAATAGCTCTTATCCAACAGGTCATTTTGTTACTGAAGAAAACCTATCTTCAGCAGGTCCCTCAAGCATCAGAGCTATTTTCCGTAAAACCAACAAGACTTCTGGTCTGCCTTCTTCGTCTTGGGATCCTGCTCTCACGTGACACTACAGAATCTAATTATCTATGTGGAAAGACAAATGGGGTCCTTTAGGAGGTCTTTACATAAAGCAGATAAAATAGTCACGGCTCAGCTCAACCAGCCTGAGATTTGTGAGGCTCAATACATTTCCCTCTGCATTGGTATAAATCTCCAGACTGTGGTGTTGCTTTACAGACTGAACTGTCCTACCTATAAAACAACAAAATAAACAAGCCTAAGGCTTTTGACCTTTGAATTAAAATGTGCCTGGGACATGCAAAAAAATCTTACGGAAAGCATCTGGTGCTTTAAAGGATCTAGTTAAATTTGTCAGCAGATATAGGATCAGCATTTTCACAGTTTAAAGGGTCAGAGAAGGAAGTACAGTCAGAATCACCAAACAAATGATTAACGAGATTCCAAAAAAATGTCTGGGCTGGCAGAGACAAGCAGGACTGGGAGGTGGCTTGGAGTTGGAGCAGGATGGGAGCCCAGCCCTAGTGAAGTGCTGCTGGCAGGCAAGTAAGCAGCCTTAGACACCAGTGTTAGACCAGAGGCTCCCACACCCAGTCTGGAGTAGCAGAGCCAGGGCAGGGTGGCAAATCTGTGTTGCCCTCAGCAGGAGCCTGATCCTCAGCCTGCCAGAGGTGCCTGCCTGCTCCTGGCAGCAACTGCAGGGCTCATCCCTCCAGCATTGGCTGTTTCTGTCTTCAGCTGCCAGCCGCAGGCCTTGGGAGGCACATGGGTAGGAGATGGCAGGAGTGGCCCTGTTCCATCCCAGGTACATGCAGCTCTCAAGGTGCTTAGCCTTGGGGACAGGTCACAGGGGAGCCACTGCGTGTGTGTGCTCGTGTACATTACTGGTATGTGAGTCTGGGAATATTTGTGTCCTTTCCTGTACACAAATGCACATGTACGCGTGTGCATGCAGCTATGCACGTGTGAGAATGGACGCAGACATATCTGTGTGTCTATATGTCTTTGTCAGGAGCAGATTAAAGGGTTAGGTCACATGGCAGCTACTGCTGGACGGACCCTACCTGGGATTTGGATTCTTAGAGTTAATAGGATCACTGGAGCTCAAGACCGTCATCCCATCAAGATAAATGTCTCTAGTGCCCACTTTTAAGCAATCCGAATTCAATTAGGCTAATTGGAAAACAAGTAAAGAAGGATTGCATTAATATAGCCTTATAGCATGCTCCCCCTGAGCATGGTGAGCCCAAACGCCAGCACCCAGCCCGTGGTGTTCCCACCAGAAAGAGCTGCCTGGCTCCCACAGCCTATTTCATACCCACAGCCTGGACAGACAGTGGGACAGCAAGATCTCTGTGCAATTCCTGGGTGCCAGACAGGACCCTGGGAGGTGGAGAAAACACAACTGACTCTCCTGGGCAGATCAAGCAAAGTCTCAGCAGAAAAACAAGAAAGGTGTGAGTGATGCAGTGACAGGAGGAGGCAGCAGCTTCCTCATGCATTATGCTTTCAAGAAAGTTCTGAAACTGCACCCTTAGGAATTTTTGGGAAGGAAAAAAGCAAAGCCTTTTTTTGGTTGTTTTTAACAATCTGTTGCATTATACAGAGCATGCAAATCACAGGAGGGTACAGGTTCCCCCTAGGTGAATATTTCCTCCTTTTCCTTGCTTTCCCTCCTGTTGATTTGCAGTCTGACCTTGGAAGCCCCATTTATCTTTCAGGGAGGTCCTTTCTGCTGCACATCTTTGGTCTGGAGAGTGATGTCTCTCCTGCAGTGTGACTTCAGCTTCAAATCTCTGCTCTGCAAGGCAGTAATTATTTCACCTGGACATAAAGAAAAGGCAGGAGAAAAGGAAGGAAGAATCTGTGGCATTTTATGGTGCTGATTTCATTGTGTGAAACCATGTCCCATGCGTATGTCTCAACAGCAATAACAGGATGAAAACTATTTCCCTTTAGTCTTCATTACACGTGTACAGGAAGGAGGTACAGCAGACAACTGCACTTTACAGATTGTCCATCTTGAGAAGTTTTGTTACTTTCTGAGCATAACTTAAGCAGAAATGTCAATAATGCACTGCAAAAAGAAAAGAAAAAAAAAAAAGTGATGTAATGGGGGTATCCCTTGGTAAGGCAAGTAACAAAGTGCCTGTTTCATCCCCTAACGAATACTTTCAAATTTGATTCTGGTTGCCCCTGTAAATTTCCAAAAGTCAATGGTCTTTGCAAAGCTGTGATGTACCACAGGAGCAGTTTCTGAGGCTTCATACTAATACGACACCTGTCCCAGAGGGTTCTGTGGCAGCAAGGGATTCAACTGACAGCCAGGACATCAGACCCAAAGGGAAATGTTCAGTTACCATTCTTTGCCATTCTAAACCTTCTGTGTAATCAGAGGAACCATTAGACTTCCTCCCTTTCTGGAGCACTGTAATGCCTCATGTGTGCCACACAGTCTGTGCCTGAAGCATGGCAAGAGAGAAAAGAGACATTTAGAGCTGGAAAAGTCAGAGCTCTCCCTGCTCTGCTACAGGGTTATGGGGTATTTTTTCAAATTGGGATCAAGGGACTGGCTTTCCCTTTCAACAATTCCACTCGCCTGCAAGAAGGATGCTACAGTTACAATGTAGCTCCGTATGGAAAATACAAGTGGAGTAATCTACTGCTGAGGAAAGAGGAGCCTTCCCTCTCAGGGAGAAAGGTCTCTTGTGTCATGTGCGGGACTCGAGCACCCTGCTTCAGGGCTGGAAGGCTTTTTTGCTGCCTTCACATTGTAATTAACGGCAAAAAAATCGAGTATTGACCCTGTAACTGACAACTTTGACAGGTACCCCCAAAAGCAGCATCTGTGCCAGGATCCAATGCCCTTTTATGGCACTGACTAAAGGGTTTTTGCGCCTTCGTCTCACATTCCTATCCTTATTAGCTACAACAAGCAAAACTGATTCCAGATTTTGCCCAGGGCTTCTGTAGGGACAGGTATGTTTTGTGCTAGTTTTGAGTGCTGTAAACCCCCAGCTTCAAATTAGAAGAAATTAGGGACATTGCACAGGTCATTCATCTTCTCTAATAGAGTTCCTGGGAAACACACATGTAGATTAAAGGAACACAATGGCCCCTGGCTGATTGCTTTGAGTACCCCCCAATGCCCCTACAATGGTATTGACTTGCTTTTCATAGTGTGCACAAAAGACACACTAACCTTTTCTTGTATCTTCTGTTAGCCTCTTCCCTCTTTGCAAACGGATGGCTGAGTTCTTTCGGCCTCAAACCAGCCCCCCAAGCAGTGAAGGCAAATCTCACCTGGATCTAGGAAAAGCCGTAAACTCCTAAAAGAAATCAACTTTGGGACATCAGACCATAAACCTGCAAAAGGTGTGGACACTGGCAGAAGCAAGCACTGCCAATCTTTGAAGTGATTCCTCTAGAAAAATCTACATGATAAGGAGCCTGTTGGGGCACGAGGGGAAGAAAAAAAAATGCAGATTTACTGAGAGAGGTCATACTTATTAGACTAGCTAATATATCGGGAAGAATGAGCAGCAGCAGTGTTTTTCATTCACATACACTCTCCTCAGGCTTAAAATGGAAGCATCTTCAAAGCTAAGTGTAGGCTGAAAACCACTCTGGATGTTACTGGGTTTGTCATTTAAACCAGCTGGAACAAAAAGTAGCTGGTGCCTCAGAGGAACTGGGAAGTGCTAGTGTGAAAAGTAATAAAATGACAGAAAGACAAAAGCAGGAAAAATAATCAATGTAGGAGATCTGGTTGGTACTGTGGTGGGTCCACGTTTTCCGCCAAGCAAAGTACAAAGTGATGTGTGGGATCTGTCTCCCTGCCTCACCTTCAAACACATTTTGTACATCCCCCATGAAGCCATTCCCTGACTGCTACCCCCCCAGCCCCACTCGCACCGTGGAGTACAAGGTCACAGAATCAGCTCTTCTCACAGGCTTTGTCCTATAGCAGCATACTGGAAAACTTCCTCGCAAATATTGCTTACAGCTTCTTCGGGCTTGTGAAGTCTGAAGGGCTGAGCCCACCTCCTGCGTCCATCCTGCCCAGAAGCACCTGGTCTGTGAAACGCTTTTGGAGGCAACCGAGCGCAGGGCGAGTGACCCGCAGAGCACCAGCGCAGCGGCGTTTACCCCGGTGCTCGAGTCGGCCCGGGGCCGTGGATCGTCCCACGGGTCACCTTTCGAGCGGTCGCCGTGGAACCGACGCACCTACAAACCGTCTGGGAGGGATCTGGGCTGCAGCCGTCGTGCAAGAGAAATGCGGCGAGGCTCCGAGAGCCGCCAAACAGCGCGAGGCCGCGCCGGGGGCTCCCAGGCTCCAGCCCACTCCCGTCCGTTCGCTGAGTCCCCTTTACCGCGCCCCTGGCAGCGGCTCCCACCGGCCCGGCTCTGTCCCCCCGTGCCCGGCGCGCCTCTCGCCGCCCGTCCCACCGCGGTTTCCGACAGTGTTGCCCCAGGGCTCCGGCCGCGGCGATCAGCCCGGGCCAGCCCCC
>VZRO01003468.1:53006-133694 GCA_013397915.1 Daphoenositta chrysoptera
CAGTGCCTTCGTAGGAGTTAAACTGCACTTACCCACAGCCCAGTGGCTGCCGCGGGGGTAGATCGTGGTGACCGCGGGGGTCCCGCCGGGCTGCAGGGGCGCCGCTCCGCCTTGCGCCGTCAGCAGCGCCAGCGCCAGCAGCGGCAGCGCCGCGGGCCGCCCGCCCCCCATCCTGCCCTGCTGCCGGTGCTGCCGGTGCTGCCCCGAGCCGCGCTCCGCTCGGCTCCGGCTCCCTCAAGGCTCCGAAGCGCTGCTGCTGCTGCTGCTGCTGCCGCTGCTGCCGCCGCTGCCGCTGCTGCCGCCGCCGCCGCCCCTCATTTATCCGGAGCCGGGCCCGCCGCAACTGGAGCCCCCGCGCCTGACGCCTCCTCACGGGCCCGCTCCCCGCCCCCCCGGGCGCCCGCGGGGGGAGCTGAGGCGGTGCCGGCCCCGGGAGCTGCCCTGGGCGGGGAGGGCGTTCTCTGTGTCGGTTACCTCCGCAACACGGCCGCGTCCCCCGAGTTCTTGTTCCCCCGCTCCGTTCGCCAGGGAGTCGGTGCTGACGGCGGCCCGGGACACCTCGGGGCAGTGGTGCCGGCAGCGCCCGGGGCACCGGGAGGTCCTCAGAGGGCGGCAACAGCAGCAGAGGGTCCGCTGAGGGGACCCGGGAGCTGCAGTGGGCGAGATCACCCTCGCCCTGCGGGACCGCACAGTGCTGGCTTCGGTTCGGCTGCACTTGGGGCAAAGGGTCTCGTTGTCCCTCACTGGAACAGAAAATCATGTGCAAAGACCTTACTTTAATTTCCAGTATCACCTAAATTTCCCGTCAGCGACAGTAAAGTGGACGCGCATTTACAGGACTTTCTGCTTTCCTTGCACAGGGGCCCTGTAAACTTTTCAGCACTCCGAGGCGCCTGGAACTGGCCAACTTTGTAGTAAATGGATTAAAAGAATTCCAGCCTGAAGAGGCAGTGCAGGGAAAAGATGGAGACAGTATATCCCTGGAAAGGCCATGAAGTGGAACACTTAGTGGTTTCACTGGAGTGAAGGTCGGTGAGCAGTGATGGGATATGAGGTCCTGATGTGCCGTTTGTCACCCAGGAGAACAACAGGGACAGGATGAAGCGACGTGTAATGAGTGCAGTTCATGTGCTGATATTTCTGTCTAGAGAACTATTTGGGATACACAGCGAGCAGAGCTGACTGTAAGGAACCTGCCAGCTCCTCCAGCTAGCCCCGCATGACTGGAACTGAATTATCCCTACTGGAAGCTCCCAAGGATGTGAATTAACATAATTTCCGGGCAAACGCTTGTACAATCCCTTTTGAAGTCAATTGTGTATCCTCCTGTATTGAGCTATATTGTTCCCTTGTTTAGTCACAGTTTATTTCATCTTCTTTTACTGATTAATGTGATTCATTCTTTTCTTTTGGTTATTAATTATGCATTCCTGCTTAACTCACAATAGTATTCTCATGCCTCAAGCTTCACTGTGCAGCCTGCAGTACAGCTACAGACATGTGTTCTGTGCTGAGTGACAGCTGATCAAATAATATATTGTCATCCAGAGAAACTTCTGTTTGGAGCAATCAAGGCAGGAAATTGAAAAATTCAGGAAACTGTCCATTTTCAGAAAACAAAACCAAAACCAACCAAACATGAATTCTTACTCAGTTCCTTGTAGCCCAGTACTCCCAAATCTCTTCTACTGAAAACACCATGCAAACAAATAAACCTTTCTCATCTGTTGTATATGTACTATGTCTTTATTATTTATTTACTTGTTCATAAGGATTTATTCTAATTCTTATAATCCTTTTAAGAAAAATAATAACTTGACAACATAGGGAAATATTATTCTGGACCCCCCGCAACAGAAAAGGATCCAGGTACAATCAAAGGATGTTACGAACTGTGAGTGACTCAACTCACTCAAGACAATCCTTCTCTTAAAGAAGAAGCCTGATAACATAAATTTGTGTTTGAACATCAAGAAACGCCTCTCTCTGTTTTAAAATACCTTTCCCTTTTTCATACATCCCATGGCAAAGCAAAATATTGCTGTGCTCCATGGCAGGAAAACATTAATGGTTTTTAAATGCTATTACTACAATAACACTCTTTAATCTTCTTCCTTCACATTTTAGACAAGCATCATTGTTCTATCAGCAATGCAGATTTGATGGCTATAAAAAGGGATAATATAAGAATGGTGTGCCTTTCATCATTTTCTTTGTACGGATCCTGGTGTTAGACGCGGCCAAGATGTATGTACAGAACAAACACTGGTGGAAGCCTATCTCCAATGTAATAACAGGCATGATCACTGAGGAATACTCTGTAAATGTTGAAGATGCTGAATAGACTAACCTCCAGAATTTCCAACCTGCACTCAGGGCACGTGTTCTGCAAATAACCTCAACATCGACTCAGTACAGCAACAGTTCCCTGAAGAACTGAAGACATTTCTCAGAAAAGAGCTCCACAACTTTACAGAGGCTGAATAATATGAAATAATAACATTTATTTCATAAGGCCCCGTGTAAGATAGTTGATACTGTTTTTGCTGCATTTTGGGAAGCTGTGGACAGTTGAAGCTTAACCACAGCGATTGGTCACTGCACATTTAACATGTGCCAGGCTGCTGAGGCAACCATCACAAGGTAGGTTTACGATTTTTGTGGTGAAGGGGTTCAATAATTAGGAAGCATTTATGGACATGCCTGTGGATCTGAACGGCCTTCAGAGACCATACAGCTCAACAGCCTGAGCCCTTCCAGGCTGCCCAGAAGCTTAAAGGCATTGTCCCAGTGCTGCTGGAATGCTGAGCCTGGGGCATCCACGTTCTCTCCAGGGAGGCTGTTCCAAGTCTGAGCACCCTCTCAGTATTGAAATGCTTCCTAACATCCACTCTGATCCCCCCCACCCCAGCACAGCTCTGAGCCACTCCTGTGACTGGATCCCAGTGACACATTTGCCAGCTGTAAAATGTCCAACTGCTCTCTCTCCAAGTCAGAGCTGACTGTGCTCACATTGGGGTAGGTGGACAGCATAAATCTGGATTTCAGCAATACCAAGAGAAAGAAAAAAATCTTACTGCACATACACTGTCTCCAAACAAGACATTATTTTTTCTTAACTGGGATGACACACTTCCAGGAAGACTGCATTAAGGATCCCAACATTATTCTGCCATGCCATTTATTATATTCAGTTTTATTTCCATACAATTTGACACAAAATAAGTAATTTTTGTAATACAGTTGGACATGAAAACTGCTTAGTAGGACATGAAGGAAGTAATATTACTTGGAGAAATTCAGCAGCTGTCTGCTGAGCATGAGCTGTTACAACAGAAAAGGTGTCATTATTGTATAATAGAGTATTTTTGCAGAGGTAAGGGATTACAGAAGAAACAAAACTCCAGAGGAAAAAAGCATCATGCTGTTCCTTATCAAAGCTACAAAAACAAAGCCAGCAAGGAACACAAGTTCTGCTTTGTCGAAGGTACAACACTGACATTTGAAGAGAAGAGAAAAATACCAAAATTCATAAAAGACAGTTATCAGGTAAGTTTTTAAATGAAAAAATAAATTTTATGTTTAACACTATTCAAGTGTTGTATGATAGGAGAGAATAATACATTCTCCAAACTGGCATAAGAGTTCTGATTTCCCCTTCTTGGCAATATCCCTGAAGTGTACTACTGTGCTAATCATTCAGTAATTTAGAAGTGTTATTAAAGCCACAGAAAACCTTTTCGTTAGGTTTGTTTAAGAGCTAGAACACAAAAGGGAGAATCGTCAACAGCCTGAACACTGGCAACACACACAATACCTAAAAACCAGGCCTCTAAAAATCAGGCCATCTGGGCTTTTTTCCCTACCCCATGAAGGAGCAAGTTTCAAATTCAGGGAAAAAGCTCTGTCCCCCCACTGCTCAGTACCAAGTCAGAGTGAAACTCCCCTTCTTGGCTTTTTTTGTCAGCCACAACCAGCAAACTTCCCTTAGGCATAAGTCTGACTAAACTCCTACAACTCACTACTTGTTCAGAGATTCTGTGTCCTTACAAGCACTGGCCAAAACAATTTGTATGGTGGAGAAAAGAGGGCACTGCAGATTAAAAATAACCCTCATAACAAACGGGAGGGCAAAAGTGGGTTCAGATGCAGCAGCACTCAAGAAAAACCACCGTGGTACAGCAGGAGACCCCTTGGCTGCTCCAGCACATGACAGTGTCCTCCAAACCAGTGCCAGGCTAGCTGAGAGCAGTCTGTAGAAGGTGGTAAATATGTCATTTTGTAATTAGTCAGCAGCCAACAGCTTCACTCATTAGGTGTAGTTTATTTAGACAAGACAAGAGCTTGCACAGTTTTGTAACTATACAGAAATGAAACCATCTGAAATATATTAGTTTTCCCCCCTGTATATTTCCCTTTGTTCTTGTGTTTAGGATTCCCGTTTGAGCAGTACATATGCTCCCATCACTGCCAGGAGAGCATACTGCAAAGAAACACAGAACACAGACTCATTACAATTCCTCTCCACAGAGCTCTGAAAGCACAAACTGTTTAAAGGGTACCCTCTCAAACATCACACCTTCCACAATTACAGAGCTCTGGTGCTACAGAATTGCAGGAAGATTTTAATGTGATCAAATTAATCATAAGCAGGCATCACAACTGGATACACTTAACTAACAAAATTCTAATAAATGACATATTTTCAACTCATTACAAACAACAAATTCTACTGCCCAACAGTAAGTAAGGAAACCCAGCTCATCTGGTGTTAAGTACAAACCACAGACACAAATTTATTAACATGTATGCTTTAGAGGCAAGGTTCTTATTGTCTGTAGTTGTTATTTTAGCAATTCAAGTATTCAAAATGTCAGTATACATACCTTAAATTTTGGGTAGTCATTCATTATTATAGTTACCATTCCTACATAGGGCAAAAACCTGTAATTGATAAAACAGGTGAATGTTAAATTAACCCTCAAGTATTACATGGAAGTATTTTAATCTTACTCAGTCTGGAATATTTCAGTGCAATCCCATCATTTACACCTGAGACTAATGCAGATCTGAATAGGAAGTAAAATTCATTAGTTTTCCTTAAGCAAAGTTATCTGAGAAAATCTGAAGAGATTTCAGCTCAACTGGAGGGGACAAAGTCAAAAGCTCAAACCTTGCATAAAATTCCTGGGGAATGACAAAACAATTTCCTAGGAGTTTCCAGCAATTACAAGGATAAGCTGGTTGATTTTGTATTTTCAGGTGAACTATTTGTTAAATGTCCTTTTTTTTCCCCCACACTCCACATCAGTGGGAGGACTATAAGAAGCAACTTTTCCAGGTTTTCTTTTTAATTACAATTCTATTAAGGAATTTTAAAAATACATCAGATCTAGTTTGTATCGACAGCAGAAGCGATTTAAGGGCTAATTTTTCTATTTAATTACAAAGTACATTCTGCTTTACTTACCCTCTTGCTCTTCCAACAACATCTTTCTTCTCTAACCAGTTCTGACCTTCTTTGTACAAGCCTCTATCATCAACTTCATTATTATCCCCTTTAGTCAGAAATTTGATGTTCCCATTTCCTCTAGAAGGCAGAGGTGATAAACTAAATAGCACTTAATTTAAAAATCTCAATTAACATCTACAAAGCAAATGAGGATGAAAAGTGCTACGAGATTAGATAGCAATGTTTGCTTTCAGCCCTGCTTATGGAACAAGCACCATTAAATCATTAACATTACAGACTTTTCTGACTTTATCTATCAACAGATATTAACAAGAAACCTTTTTTACAACACTCCTAGACCATTGTTCAATGTAGGCAATTACACAATGGACATGAAAGGGACATTGTGCATCCAGGCACTAAACTTCCACAACAAAAGCCCTGTGTGTTTATCTGCATCTTCAAAAGAACACAAATTCAAATAAAGTTCTTAAGTTTACTATCTTCAAATGAAATTTGCTAAAGTACTGATATCAAGAAGCGAGGAGTTCTCATAAAGACAAATTAGGTAATTAAAAAAAAAAATAGGTGATTCCTGGAAATTTTTAAAAAGCATGGAAGAATAGATATTATTCCAGAAATAAACACCTTCAGTTCATGGAGCAAATATGTCAATGTTTGCCACCTCCAGCTTAGCTTTTCACTGTGCAGAACTAGGAGCAGAACTGTGGTTTGGAAGGAACTGTTTAGCAGAGTAGGCATCTGCAATAAAGGCCAAACCAAGTCCTCTCCCCACTGCTTTTCAGCAAGAATTGTTGTGGGCAGTGTGGTCAAGAGACACAATAATAAGAAGAATCTCTTCTTTTATCCTGAGTCAAATTTGGAAAACTTCAGGTAGCAAAGCTCATATACTCGTCAGGCTGCACCCTGATTCTGCATCTCCACCTTCCATCAAAAATTTGCTCTTATAACCAAAATCCAAACTGTACGACCATCAGCATAGAAGTGGACTCTGCTCCCATGCACATTCCTGCTGCCAGGATTCCTCCCAGGCACAGCTTTACCTGCTCCAACCCTGAGCAGCTTCATTGAGAGAAAGGTCTCAGACCCTTGAGAAGTGTGGCAAAGAACTGGGGACAGAAGTGGATCACATCCTACAGCTGAGCTTTCTCTCTCTGCTTATCCTCACTTGTCTTTTTCACACAGTAAACCACAGTTAAACTGTCACCAAAAGCCATGGGGAAGGAAAGGAGCTTTACAAACAATGAAAATGCCAAGCTGCATTACTTTTCATGTACTTTGATAACTCTGTGAACTATTGGAATGTCTCTGCCTTCAACTTTAAAAACAACTATTTCACCAGCTCTGATTGGGTCATCATGGAAATTTGTTAGGAACAGCAGGTCTCCCCTGTGAAAAGCTGGTTCCATGCTGCCACTATGAACAATAAGAAAGAGAAAGTTTGTTGGCATAAATGAAAGAAGCACCATGAAATCAAAGAACATTTAATTCTTATAGATAAACCCACAATTTTAACTGAGATCTGTAGCTTCACCCATTCAGTAACATCATTCAGACCTTTAATACAAGCCAAATCCCAGAAAGCAATCTGCAGGAGTTTACCCATTAAGTGAAGGAACTTGGATTTTAAAAGGTCTCACACATTTACTGCTCCTACAAACCTCAGTGGAAACCGGGCCACAGCTACTGACAGTGTGGCCCGTGCCAGAGCCCAAAACCAGCTAGAATAAACTAAGTGTTTGAGTTCTTCTTTAAATAAGTGAGATTTCAAATTCCAAATGTATGCAAGGGGAAAGGGGAGGAGACAAAACAATACCCGGACTTGAAGCAGAAAGCCTTTCCATTGACTCACCTGAGAACCACGACAATGGGGCTCTCACTGCCAGTGACCACGATCAGCCCTTTCCAAATCATTAAGGCAGAAGACACAATCATAGCAAAATTTAAGACTTGGTAATACAGCTGTGTGAAACAAGAAAATTGTATTTTAAAGGTACTGTATTGTATTTAGAAGCACAACACAGAACTTCACCCCAACAAATTGTAAGTTTTTATACTAAAATCGTATTTCAACACAAGTCTGGTGGCATAGATTGCCATGTCAGAATCCATCAAACTGCAGCATAAAGCTGGAATCCTCTGTGTGCCTTAGTCTTGGGTTAATCCACTCCTATGTGTCAGTGACAGAGGCGAATACTCTGATAAAGGCTTGTAAACCTGGGGAAGCGACCTGGCAAACGATCAAACCTGGTTCGGTCACACGGCCCTGACTCCCACCCGAGCTCAGAAATATTCCAAAGGGAGATGTGGAACACCGGACTATCAGCAAAGGCTGACTTTCTCAGAGTAACTTTTGTTTAAAAAGAGGAGCTGTAGGAGATGAAAGACGACAAAGAATCATTTCAGCTGCTGTCATAACAAATTTCTTATCTAGAAAATCACTGATTTGACTTTCTGCCCCCAAATTCTCCTGCTCCGCCAGCCCTTCCAGCAGCGGATGCGCTTTAGCCACACTCCTTCATTTTTTGTTCCTTTTCTTGGCAGCACACGGGTACAGTGGTGGGAAAGACACTGCACTCTGGCGTTTGAAAACCCCCGCTCCCCGGAGAGGGGTGAGAGCCGCGGGGGCTCTGGGCGCAGCCCCGGTACCTGCCGCTTGTTCATACGCCGCAGGTCCCCGAAGAGATCCATTGCGACCCCGCCGCGGATACCGCCGCTCCTGGGCCAGCCAGAGCCGCGCCCCCAGCACAGCGCCCGGGATGACAGCGGGGCCCACGCTGCTCTTTGGGATCTGTAGTCTCCTTCCTCTCCCGCCCTTCTGGCGCACAGAGGGCCTCCGCGGTCAGGTGAACTACAACTCCCAGATGCTCCGCAGCGAAAGGGCCTGATGACGAGGCCCCTTCCTTCTTCGCCCTGGAGGTGCCTGAGCAGCTGGCTGTACCAAGGGACCGGCGGTGGGCGCTCAGATCCCCCGGCTCGGCGGGAAGAGCCCCGTCCGCCCGAGAAGCATCGGGACGGCTGCACCAGTCTCCCGGGCGGTGTGTTTTGGATCAGGCGACTGCCGCTGGCATCCTGGGGCCGCTGCTGCGTGTGCNAAGGCGGAGGGGTGTGAAGGGGTCGGAGGGGGCATCGCAGTCTCCTCGTCACTCGCTGTGAGCGGAATCATCTCATGGCAGCAGCTAGCGGTGACCTCAGTGTTTGCTCAGGGACCGCGACAGGACCTCGATCAGAGAAGAGCGAAGAGAGCCATAAAAGCCGCAGCCGTGTGTGGCACCCCCTCGCTGTCCTCCGCAAGCATGGCGGCCGGCAGGGATGGGCCGGGGCTGATCAGAGCGTGCTTGGCAGTGGCTCAGGCCCCCAGCAGCACAGAGGGACTTCACACCCATTTCCAGGTCGCCCCTGAATGGTTGCATGAGCCTGGAGCAGCAAGCAGCTACACAGATAGAGGTCACAGCCCAGAGCCTGATTTCCTGGGAATTAAATGGACCAAAGCAAGTCAGGCATTCACCAAGTTTAGAATTATCCCCTGAAGACTTAGAGTGGGAGAACAGAGAACACGTGAAAATGCTACTAAGATAAATGGGAACAAACAGTTTGTCTGGCCGGAGTGGTGTTTTTGTAATTTGCCAGAAATTCATCAAGACTTTTATGTTGGTAAACAGTTGGACAAGACAGACTAGTACTGACTAAGAGAGGCAGAACGGGCATTAGATCACAGGGGAAGGTGTAATGCTCTCAGGAATGAACAAAAATGGCAAATTGGGAAGAAAGCTCCAAAGACACGAGCTAGGCATGATCTAGATAAGATCCTTCACCTTCTCACCTAATTATTCTTCCAGTGACACCAGTATTTGTTTACTTACTACACAGGAGTTCCTCTAAGTTTACGTGATTCAGGTTTGTTCTCTGCTATCCTTTAAATACTCAGAGAAAAGCATTTGTTACTATTCCCTTTCAGCAGATCGAGTATTCAGAAGTAATTACTAAGAGAGAAGGAAATACACAAGACCAAACTCAAAGGGGGTGAAAAGATTCTGAATTTTCTTTGTGCATTTAAGAGTTTAAGTATAGGTGTATAACAAAGTTACATGTTCTGTACCAGTGGCATCTGCCCACTGAAATATTGGATTGACTCTTGCCCAGCAAAAGGTTTTCTGTGATTCCTCTAAGTTTTTCATACCATACTACTTAGACAGATTTTTTTTTTTTCAAATAGAATTTTTCACCTTTGTGTACAAATCTGTTTGCTTTATTTTTATAAAAAACCCTGAGAAAACAGAGATTAAAAACGGTGATTGGGACAAAATTATCAGGCTGTACAATCAACGTAAGGGAGACTAACGAATCTCAGTCTCTAAAAACCTCATTAAACATACCAGTAATTTACACTAGGGTTCAGAGCACTAAGTCTTAGGCAATTAGAAATAATCTGACAAAAACATCTTTATTAAATTTGCTTTGCTATTGGAAGGAAATCTCTGATATTTCGTGTGGTTATAGCTGTACATTCCACTTTAGCTATTAATTCATTATATTAATGCGGGGTATCATATCTGCATCAATATTAAAAAAAACCCACAAGAAACCAGCTTTTGTTCCAAAATACTGTGTATCATATCCAAATTCCTACTAAAGTAGAATAGATTTAATCCTTACTTTGTGTTTAATTATATATTTGTATTTAACAGTAAATACTTGACACTTTTTAATTACCTGGTCACACAAGGAATGGCTGAACATAAATGATGAATTTTCATCCTAGACTAGTGTTGCAATACTGCAACACACAGAACAAAGGCAAATGGCTGTGATAGAGGAATGATCTCTGAGTGTTATTTTTGGGTAGTGCTTTAATTCACCAAAGAGGCAGAAAATTATTCTTGCCTATTGTGAAGCAGGAATATCAATTTTGGAGCCAAAAGACAAGCCACTCAGCAGGGAGATGGCAGCAGCTGAGATAACGTAAATGACAAAGCCTGGTCAGTGTTAGAACAATTCTGTGCAGTCATTCCTGATGGAGAGCATTAAAAGTGAAAGTCTACGTGATAAAATCTAATCCTGTAACAAGCAGAGGGAAGAAGCAGAGTTAGTGTATGGAGAATTTAGAAAAGCGAGAACGCAGCTTTGTGTTGAGATCTGGGAGGATTGAAGCTGCTTATTCTTTTATTGACATAGATGGGACTTTCTTTTGTCCAAGGTGTGAACCCACACTTAATTCTGAATTAAGAATTGAGAACATTGCTTAATGTTCTATAGCTCAGAAGACACTTGGACACCCCCATTGTTTGTGTTGAGGCAAGAGAAACATACTCGGAAGCTGCTTTTCTTCCTTTTCCAGAGATGCTGGGAATCACCCACACCTCTGTTGGTGGCTTTGCTATTTTACCATCTGCATTATTTCGATTATTAAAGGTTATGTGTATTTTGAAATCTTCCCCTACGCTCGATGTTTGACTTCAATATTTGTACAGTAGATCTTCTGGAGCTCTGCAGCTAGAAAATTATGCTAGCTTCTTAGTACACAGAAAATGTAGTTCTTGACATTCTGGCAAATTTGCCAGACCTTTGCAAACAGCCAGGTATTAGTGCTATCTGTATATAGAATATTGAATGACAGCTCTTTGTTTTACAGGGGGATTGGGCATGGGCACAGAACTCACCCCTTTTCTGGATACTTTTAATTTCCTTGCAGTTTTGTAACAGTAGAAAGACTACTTGCTTCCTGCACGCCCATGGATGCACACCCTGACTTTGGAGGCCACTGCTTGGGAGCATGTGTGGCTTTTGTCTTGTGTCACTCCTCTCCTGAGTCTTGTCATGTGCCTTGGAAGCTGCCAAGGACCTGTTCACAGGCACAGTTTGCAACCCCAGTGTCACTTTCTAAGTGTATGGAGTCAACATTTTGAGTCTGCTCTGCGACCCAGTGTCTGCAGAGCTAATTGAATTTCAGCTGAGTGGATTTGTTTCAGGGAATAGTTTAGTTGTGAAAATGATTTCTTTTTCTTGGGAAAAAGGGTAAGGGGAGGGAGGGATCCAACTATCTGAACATTCAATTGAATTTAGCAAATAATGTTCTCTTTTCCTTCTCCTTCTCCCATGGAACAGGGAAAAAAATCAGAAACAGTCACTAAATCAGGAAATATTGTTGTGCTTGACCTGCAATATTGGTCTGGCCCGCAGAGCTATGGCACTGTTAGCCAAGTGCTGGACTGACCCAGGGAAAGCAACGCTGATAACACATTGCATCCATATCCCCACCATCACATTAGAGCTATTGAATACAAAATAGCACAATTTGAGAACAGAAAATAAATGAACTGCGTAAAGCCTTTCGCCAAATCATATAAGGGGCCATATCTGAGAAGGGTACTATGCTCAGCTTATTTGGCTAATAGTCATATTACTGTTTCAAATACATTTCTTCCTTCAAAATAGAATCCTGGGGCTCAGAGACGAGAGCTGTAGTGCCTCCAGTTCATTTTCTGGGTGAACCTGGGTCATTCTCAGTGCAGTGCCTCACTGCGATGCCCTCAAATGGGCCATTTGATCCCCAGCAAGGAAAACCGTCTTTTTTCCCAACTATGAAAGAAATAACATCAAAACCAGGTTTTGTACAGTCACAGCTGAGGAGCAAATCCAGGTTTTTTTCAAAGGGAAGAAGTGCCCAGGGATGAGATGAGAAGTGGCTCCTTCTTTTGTGCTCCTGCATCCTTATCCACTTCTGGCTGCAGAATCTACTTTGTACGCAGAGCCCGAGGATGTAGGTCAGGAATGCTTGTGCCTTTTATGGTTGACAAGTTCTGTACTTATTTCTCTTGTCAATCCATTCCCCAGTGTTCCTAGTCACCCTTCAGGGAACCTGGGCAGATAACCTTTGAGTAATAATCTGAAATTCAAATACAAAGAATTGACTGCTGAACTGCCCTAATATTTGAGAAAGGTTTTAAACTAAAATAGGTTTTTCTGTGTGCTGTTATTGGCCTGGCAGCTGCGTGTGTACACTAAGTGTACTGAGAAAGGTAATATTAACAGAATGAAAAGGTCAAAGTTATATAAAAATCTTTTTAAAAGTAAATAGGTTTGCAAAACTGAATTCCCCACAGGTAGACAGAGGTTAAGAACTGAGAACATTTGGGCCTTTGGCAGGTCAAGTTGTACATCTGTAAATCCCCTCCTGAAATACAAACACCAGACAAGTATAGAGAAGTACAGTGATTGTGGCCAGCCAGATTTAGCTCCAGCTGTGCCTACGGGCAAGCAGGTCAAGGCTTGACAGCTCCCGAGGGAAGTATCTGGGGGCACCGTGTGGGGTGGCACATCACACCTGTGTGATCCCCAGGCACCCCAGGAACAAGGGAGGCAGATGCATGTGGGAGTCATTAAAGGCGTCATGCACTGGACAACACAAATGCATTGATTTAATTAGACTTATTTCTGGCTGAGCTTAGAGGTACAGCATAGCCCTGACATGCATGGTGGGACATGAAGGATTGGGGCATGCTAGAGTGAGGCAGTGGGTGGCAGGCTGAGAATGCACCCTGCATGGGGGAGCACACATCACAGAATCACAGAATCTGCCCATTTGGAAGGGGTTCACAAGGATCATCAAGTCCAACTCCTGGCTCTGTGCAGCACCATCTCCAAGAGTCACACCATGTGCCCCAGAGTATACCAACACTTAGTGAACTCTGTCAGGCTTGGTGCTGTGACCACTTCTTAAGGGAGCCTGTTCCAGTGCCCAGCCACCCTCTGGGTCAACATCCAACCTAAACCTCCCCTGGGACAACTTCAGGCTGTTGCCTCGGGTCTTGTCCTGGGAAGGGTGTGGAATTGTGCTTGCCTCTCCTCTGAGCCCATTGCTCTTGTGGTAGAGCATTTTGCTTCCTGTGAGGTGGATTGCACAGTGTGGTGGCTCTGGCTGACACAGTGTCCCACTTCCCCTCGTTGTTCCTTCTGTCCGGTCTCACAGCCTTTCTCAAGGGCATCTTTATTGTGGCAAATTGCACATTTTGGAAAGTGTCTTGGTACGGCCCTGTGCACAGTGAGGAGGGCCAGCTCCATGCTGTATCGCTGGGCTATTGTGAACTCCCGTGCTGTTATTTTCTATTACTTCCCCACTGGTAAGTGAGTGCATGTCCCCGTGGTTTGTGGGGTTCCCCCCCTCCCCATCCCCCCCCAACACTTACTACAGCCTGGCTTATTTTGGTGCGATTTCTTAAAGACCCCACCTCCACACAGCCCAAGCCAGGTGACTGGCAGCCAGGCACTGCCCACATGCCCTGAGATGAGGTGTTAACCAGTATTAGCAGGAAAAAAACCAGTTCTTTTGAGGCTGTCTTGGCAGGTGGACCTGAGCCTTGGTGCAGTCCTCGTTGGGCAGTTTGTGTGCAGCTGAATATTTGGGCAGAGGTCTCAGTGTGCTCCCTGCCTCCCTGAAAAGCAGAAGGGATGGAATGGGAAGGCACACAACAGGAGGAAATATTTAGCCTTAGTTTCTGTTGCAATTTGAGGTTGCACTGTTAAGCACTTTTGTTTCCAACCACAAGAGTGGCTGCAAAATTGTGAAGCCTACATGATCGCTTTCCTAATTCACAGAGAGGTTTTAAGAGGTTTAATCCATTACTGTTGAATCCTCAGAGGAAAGGGGTAAAAAAGAGGAGTATTTTTGTCATCACTGACTGTTAGTGTCACAATGTTGATTAAAAGCAAACAACTCAAATGTCAGATCTTTGACAAAAATAAGTTTAAACATTTTTTCTATAGTTTAGAAGAGGAAATAATTCCTTTAGGCATGCCTACTGAGATTTGTGGCTTTTCACTGTATCTCACATTGCTTTAAAACCTTCTGTTCACATCCTGCTTTTCAGGACACCGTCCTGCTGTTAAAAGAGGTATGTCAGCTCTGACACAGAAATGTGGCTGGAGCTTATGGGGCAGTTCAAGACCCTCTGTCCCTTAAACCTTTCAAGAGATTACTGGCAGGACAGTTAAACTGATCTGCCAGTTAGACCTGAAGAGAGCCCACTGCAAAGCAGATGGGCTGCACTCCCTGGCTGTGCAGGAGCTCCTTTGCGGACATGAGTGGCAAGCGAGACATCCTGGCACCATGATGCCATTTGCATTGTCAGGTTACTTGCAGGTGTAAGACAGTGGAAAGGGAAAATAAAGAAAAGTATTAGTAATGGCTGTGAAAATTGAACTTTTATTATCTGTTCACTGTATACAAAACACCATTCTGCATAGTGATAACTCATTTGTTGTACAGTTGACAGTGCATATCAACAAACAAGTATTCAGAGGCATCTACTAAATGGGTAGGGCAGTGGTGGCAGTGGCCAGCACATGCCGAGGTGCTGTGCCTGCTGCGTGCTGTAGGATGAAGTACCTCACAAGCACTTGATATGCCAGTAATAGAAATGGGCTAACAAGCATCTACCCAGGAGCCAAATTAGGAATGAGAATGGAGAGAGCACAACTAATGTATCTGATACACAGTTGCCAGAACGATTAAGTTTTACAGAGGTGGCTGAGAGGATCCATATTTTTTTAAACACTTTAAATTTTAAAACGATTAAAATTTAATGATAAATAACAATCTCACAAATCTTTCAGGGCAAAATGCTCCACATTTATTTACATATGAAATGTGTTTAATACAGTCGTAATGGACGTAGTGTATAGTAACATGTGACAGCAGCAAGACTTTTAAGGAACCCAACATTTACTACTGTTTATCATGCAGCTATTTATATATACACAATTTGTTTAAAAAAAAGGTACAAAAATTTTTTTTGTAGGGTTACATACAAGGTATAAAATGCAAAAACAAAAAAAAATATACTCTCACAGAGAACTCTATCTGAAAGGGACAGTATGGTACCTTTTTGTACTTGTGCAAGCAAAACTAGTGGTGCTGGACAGGAGTTTGCAATGTCTAGCCGAGCTCCGCAGGGCCTGTGCAGCAAGCTGCAAGCCCCAGTCCCACTCCTGGCTGGGGCTGGCTCCTTCCCAGTTGTGGCTGTGTGTGACACAGAGCACCAGAACGTTTGGCATGATCATGTGGAGCTGGCAAATCTCAACCCCTGTAGCAAGGGTTAACTATTTTTTTTTCAATAACCAGCAAGGAAAATACATAATGCTGGGTACCCACTTCTATATATTTAATAAATTACATGACAAAAACCATCATCATTATAAACCTATTCCTCTAATTACATCTTATTTCTTAAATCCAGAGCAGCCCAGCCCTTTTGTAACAATTTGAGCTTTGATCACAAGCACCTGATGACCTAAAAAAATCACTTAATGATACACAGAGTTGTGCATTTATACTTTTCAAAAGTACTTTACCACTCTAGGGGGTCTGCACCTGTTCTGGTGTTGCCACCTAAAAAACAGCACTTCATTTTACACATGCAGTGGTACTTTAATTTTTTTTTATACTATATATTTTGTAAGAAAAAGTTTAAAAGCTTCCTTAGACATTTGGAAGCCGGAGTTCTATAGAATTTAAAATCTCCCCTTACCTTGCTTCCTCTCTTCTCTCCCCTCCAAGCACCTCCTTCTGATGCACTTCCATTTGCTAACCTTTGTTTCAGAAGCATTCAAAAACCAAACAGTTCAAGAGAACCTAAGGAACTGCCCCAGCATTCAGAACTCTGTTTTAAAGAAACTTACTACAAAAGAACAGAAACAAAACAGAAAAAACCCAATTTTTCCACTAGATACTGATACAAACACATAACAAAAGAGTATAAAAATTATTAGTTTAAATATATACAAACTCTTTTCAACTCAAATACTGCTTCAATGGTTCTGAGGGTATAGACAATGAGGTGAAGGGGACACTTTTATGCAGAATATATTGCAACAGCCTGAACAGTACTCTTAACACAATTATACCTTGAACCTTCTGTAGCAAAAATGTCATTAGTATTCCAATGTGGAGCGAGATTTCTGCATCCCAAACAATCTGATCACTTTTCAGCTGAACTCATTCTTTTGGACTTGATGAAGGCCATGCCATGTGTTCTCATGTGAGTGTTCAAGGCCGCTTCAGTTTCAAAAGTCTTTGCGCACACTTTGCATCTTCTGTCTGATGCTGCACTGTCAGATGAGTCATCCTCATGATTGGGTTTGTTTTCTTGCTGATTATCCTCCCCTGACCCATTCTGTTTTGATACTGGCTGAGGCTCCTTCAGTTTATGTACAATGAAGAGGTGTCTGGAAAGGGACACATGAGATGTGTAGCAGAGTCCACATTCCCTGCATTGGTATGAAGAGCCATCAGATTTATGCTGAGGAATATGTTCATGAAACTGGAGAAGATTTTCTGTTGTAAAGCCACAAACTGCACACTTGTGAACTTTAAAAACATTTATCTTCAGCTTCTTTAATGGCTGAGTGATTGCACCTCGTGGAGGTCTAAACTCTGTTACAGGTTCTTCCAATTTACGCTTTGGACTAGGAACCTAACAAAAAGACAGAAATGGTGTATCATGTAAACATAAATATGCAATTCTTTTCATAACTATTTGTGACTTGCAAATGTCAGAACCTTCCCCTTGACAGATTTTAGAACAACTCTGATAAACAATCCTTTTGGGGCTCTACTTAACAGGAGATAAGACATTTATGATATCGAAGTACCTATATTTATTTAACGATCCTGAATATATACCCACAAAAAAAATCATTCTCAGTGATTGAATGAGTCTTCTAAGTGATTACCTTTGTGTCTTCTTTTACTTCCCTTTCTTCCATATTGGTAGATTCAGTCATTTCTTTCACATCAGGGTCTTTAATGCCATGCATCAGCTGAATATGTTTTTCCAACATCAACCTCTTGGTAAAAGTACGTCTTGAATCTGGGCAGTGCCTGCAGACACACACACACACAGACACATAAACATTCAAGTGTCATGCTTAACAAGTGCCTTTTGTAGAGTAGAAGAGTGGTTGTGTATTTGAGAGACTCCTAAAAACCAGGTTCCCCAAGGTGGAACTGCAAATGCTCAGCTTAAACTAAGTTTCAGATTGTAGACTTTATACATTGCACTCTCAGGAGCCTGACACGTTTCTGCAGGCAGGACAGCTAATTGGTTTGGCCTGTCCTGAGCAACTGAATGAATGGGACACTGGCTCTTACACAGTTAAGGAAAGATGTTCAAATAACAATGGTTTTTGTATTTAATTTCTAAATAAATAAAACCAGAACTTACGAGCATGTATAAACCTTCCTAATGCCTTTGTGCTTGATCCGATTGTGCCGACATAAACTATGGGATGAACTGAAAGATTTGTCACATTGTCGACAAGGATGTTTCTTCATTTGCTTTAAAAAAAAGAAGATAAAGACTTTCATTAAAAAAGTTCAATAGAAGTGGTGCATGTGTTGAACCTTTTAATAAACAGGAAAGAAATATCACTTACCCGTTTTTGGTACTGTACTTCATGTACACCCCCCCTTCAACAGCACTGTACAAGTCAGAGCTGGACCTGTTTGAAAGCAGTGTGGCCACCATGAGCTACACACATACACGCACCTGTCCCCAGCTGTAAACTGGTGTCGTGGACAGTGGGTGAAGAGAATTTCTTCCACCAAAGGAACAGGGAAGATCAGAGGACTACTTCTGGATCAGTAAAGGCAGCAGGATGAGGGATTTGCTTTCCCTTCCCATCACCAAACCATGTCCTTAGCTGCTGACTAGGGGCTCCTCAGCCACATACAGGGGGGGTGAAGAGCATAGAAGAAGGACCAAAATTGAACCTCGCAGACAGTGACACACTAACAGGGCTCGGAAAAGTCATGACAAAATGAGAGGTATGATCTGATGCCAACTTGATGGCCATCTGTTTGGGGAATTCTGTGGGGTGGATGTTGCAGCTGGTCAAGTGGAAAAAGGAAAGGAAGAAGGTGAGAAAGATGGAGCAGTCACACATTGTAGCTGTGTGGCAGTGAGCAGAGGCATCAGGCCCTTGGTCAGAAAAGCAGGAGGAGGATGATGATCAGCAGGACCTGGGGGCACTATGTAGGGCAGGCAGCTGTGACCCTATACTTGTTCTAAATTCCTTGGGGAAACTCCAGATAGAGACCCAAACAGGATTTTGGATGCATTAGTTTCTGCAATGGCAGCCAAACCTCAAAAAAATGAAAAATTATTTCTGTAATTAAGTGCAGCTTAGATCTGTTGTACAACATCTTGTCTTGACAGGAAGCAGACAATCAATGAGCAAGTCGGAGCTGGTAATTCCTACTTAGAAAACATCTGCCCTTTCACAGAAACACACCTGCACACAAGTCCTCGGAAGCTCAGCATATGCCTGCCTGGTGGAGAGCAGACACACACGATCCAGTTTCAGACAGGAGTTGTACAGGCTTGCTGGAACAATCCCTTGTCTGGGCTGGCAACTTTTTTTTTGCAGCAGCAGCACTTTTAAGATCAGGCAGAGTCACACTAATGTGGCTACAAAATCTCCTACCCTACAGCTGGCTCCCTTTGTCCAGGATCCTCAGGAGAGGATACAGAAAATGTGAATCTGTCTGTCTGTGTAGACAGTTCCCAATAAGGGCTGGAAACTCAAGGATCTGTCCAATGAGTATATACATGGCAATACCTCTCCTATGAATATCTCTGCATAATCTAGCCTGGGATCAGCTAGGGGTTACAGCTCTTTCACTCTGGTCCTGCAAAAGCAGAAATTAGGAGTTTGAAACTAAGTATTTTCAAATACCTTGCATGACAATGGATTTTGTGAACAGCTCATGAATTGCTTAATTACAGTTTTAAACAATCATTCTGCAAGAGTCATTTTAGAGCATTTAACCCATACCTATAATTCTTAAGAAAATCAGACTATAAATTGGTTCCTCTATTTATTAGATTCATATAACATACTTGGTTATCTTATGCTCATTTCTATTCTCTCTATAGGAAAAGTTTAGTTTTTCAGCACAGTCTTTTTGACAGCTAAAAATTATTGAAAACTTTGACAGGTTAGGAAGGAATGTAGCACCTGGTCTGTATCCCCCATGTCTGAAAGACATGGAGTTGGATCTCTGTTCATGTTAATATCTATCTGACATGCAGTTGTATTTCTGTTCATTTTAGTATCTATCTGCCTCCTGCGTTATTCAAGGAACTGCTTGAATGGGGATAAAATACAGCACCTGAATGGAGGCAATGAAAGAGGCCTTCAGGCCAGGATTTGAGTGCAACAATTATCTAGTATTTCGTAATAAGGGCTGTTCTTGAGGTAACACTACACATAAAACATCCGAGAGAGAAAGACACAGATTTAAAGCTAGTACTTAGAAAGCATTATTTATATGTTACTAACCTTATTTTACATGCCTTTGGCTACTCTGCCGTGGATGGAATCAGACTGAATGTCGCTCTCTAATTCACTCTGAAGTGAAAGTTTCATTGGGAGGTTGTGCTGCTTTGTTTTTAAGAATTGCATAAATATATAATGCATTCAGTCTTAAACTCATTTCTGATTGGCATTAAAAGCTCTGCTGAGTTAATATTTGGGCAGCAGGAAGCTGACGGAATGGGGTGGGAGTAACTGTAGGCAAGGATGCTGGGGTGCTATTTGCTTGAAGTTGTCCTAAGAAAATTGAAGATGACACTCAGTAGTCCAGCATTTTCAGCTTTTCTATAAAATATTTATAAACAGAATAAAATCATTTGCAGAACAGCTTTAGAGATAATAACTGTAACAGAAACCTCTGGAAATGTGCTATCATTTATTACAGCATATTAGCATCCTGAAATCTATGGATTTTCACCCGGGGTGTTTCTCCTCCACTTACACAAAATAAGCCTATAATCCCTTCTAGTCCTGGTCTTTTGCTGCAGTGCAGCACAGTACATTAGTTTAACTCCCTGGTTCCCAGCTGAGGAAAGAGCCAGAGCATTGCCATCAGCACACAGCAAAGGTGAAGACTTGCTTGGCGGGTGGCTGCCACATGTCAGCAAGGGGCTGGAGCCTGCCACAGCTAAGCAGGGTCACTACTGCCTTCCTGCCTACCAGTCTTTTTAATTTCATTTAACTGGAAATACCACTGAACACAGGAAGAACATCAAACAGTATCTCTGCTGACTCGAGGATGCAACATTCCCATATTTCACTTTCAATCCATTTTAAGTAAGATATCTCAAGTCTAGCTGCTTTAAATACTAAATTCAACTTGTTAACTCAGCTGAACTTTGAAGTGCAACATTAGAGCAACAGCTCAACTGTAGAATGTGTCTGCCTTTAATGAAACACCAGTTGGCACTCACTGGACCAGTAAAACAAGACTGAGTCTCCACTCCCTGAGGCTAACAGGCACTGAGCTTCAGAACAGAATAGAATCAAATTGTTTAAGTTGGAAAAGATGTTTAAGATTGGGTCCAACCGTTACCTGAGCACTGCCACATTACCACACCACCTTAAGGAGAGGGAACTGAGAAGGCACAAAGAAGAAATAAGAATCTGGATCAGATTAGATGGCTCGGATGAAATAAAGCAGTATCTCTCACTCTTTCCATCTTGAAAAAGATTCGGTACTGAATAAACAAGCCCACAATTGATTTTCTCAGTACAATAATGTAGAAACTGAAAAAAGACTAAGCAGCCAAAGCAAAAAAGATTAAATGGATATAACAACAGAGAATAATAATGCTGGGACTTAAAGGAATCATTTGCAAAATCACAAATGGGATTTAGAAACGAATACTTCTTCTTTCAGGTTTAATTCACTTTTTTGTAATTGAATATATTCCTTTACCTTTCCATGTTCTTTCCTCATGTGGGAGATGTAAACGTCTCTCTGAGTGAAGAGCCTGTCACACTCCCAACACGTCCAGCCAGGACTAGCAACTTTTTTAGGCTCTGCTTTCTTTATGGGAGAAGGAGATTTCTTCTCCAGCTTTTCTGTTCCGTTGACAGATTTTGTGTCCTCCTTGTTGTAACTGGCTGAGTTCTGAGTTGTGGGTTTAGTACTGAGAGGCAGATTTATCCCCAGGTTAGGTGGCCCCTCAACACTTTTCAAAGTTCCATGCATAGACTACAATAAAAAAGAGGAAAAAAAAAAGTACAAAAATAACATAGACATACGCAGTTGTACTCAACCAAAAGCCTTCCGTTACTCATCTGGCATACTATTATCATCAGATCACATTCTCAAAGAAACAGGATTAAGGCAAGACCTAGCATGACCTAACAATAACAGACACCATATGCAGGTATTTTCACAAAAAAATACGTGACTTATTTTGTAGGTTAAGTTGTGGTTTAACAGGGAGGAAAAAAGGGCTCAAGAAGTACTTTATATTAAGTTTAATTTCTTGCTTTACTTACCTGACCTATTAGTTGACCATCTTCCTTCCAGACTATGTGACTGGAGTTTTCCAAGAAGGAAAGGCTTTTTTACTGACCAAATGTTGACTTGGCATATTGGTAAGTAAGACAAGGCAACTCTGGAAGCATCACACTACTATGTAATTTAGGATATATTAACATTTTATTTTGAGGCTGAGGTTAAGCCCTGCTTTACTCCCCAGTCAGGTTATGAGCACACTCATTTAGGGCCACCTTGCTAACAGCCCTTAGAAGCCAAGGTGTGCGGGGCTGACAGGGGCCCAAAGCATATCAGAGGGGTCTGACGTTCTCCAGCCCCTGAAGCTCCTGGGTGGGAAGCTTTCCTCAGGGACTTATGTCTGCACTTTATGTCAATGGTCAGTAAGAAGGGAAGAACTCCTCCTTCCCCCATTTCCAAACTAGTGTAGTATGCTGGTGTGACACCCGAGCCTTCCAACAAAGTGACTTGTTCAGGAAGGGCTGGGGGGCTTCAGCTGTGAGTCTGAGTTCCACACGTGGATGTGGACACAGCAGGAATGAGGAGAGTTGTGGGCCACCAGGGATGACTGCAGCCTAGAGCTAATCCACTGCTGAAGAGGAACCCACAATTGAGGTCTCACGTCTGAAAAGGCCTGTTCTTAACTGGGACAATGTTCTGATCCTCTCACCTACCGACCCTTATTATAACCCTTTTGGAGGATACGTTTAACTAGCCCAAACAGAATTATTTTTCCTTCAGATAAAACCCATTCAATACATTCTTGATTCTGGAAATACAGAAGTATCAATCTGATACAAGTTCTTTTGTAAATACTTTGGCTCTTGGGACTACCCACTGGCTCTAGAGCAAGTATCAACCTCATCAGTAGAACATGTTCTTCGATTTAACAGCTTTTAAATAGAGGAAAAGCCAGGAATTAACCCCCCTAAACTGTTACTAAAAAGCAAAGTGCACAGGACCAACAACTAAGAGCAAAGTGCAGATGTGTAGTAAAGGAGTAGGCTGGCTTTAGCATCCCACTGCTCAGGGGAGGAAGAAATGAGGTTCCTGTACTCTCAGGCAACTGAAGCTGACCTGGAGATTCCATTCCAGCCTAAACTGTCAGCATGTAAAATGTTAGTGCTCAGCTTTCCAAATGTCTTTTAAATACAATACTTGAAATTTCATTTCTTATTTGAAACTACACCAAGAACATTAAAGCATAGTATGGAGTCCCAGTGCTGGCCAAACAGGGAGCATTACACCTCCAGGCCAGGCCAGGCCAGTCCAGTCTTTCACCACCTGCTCTCACTGGCTGCTGAAAATTTTTCTTGTAGCAAGTTATTACAGGAAAATGAGACATACATTTTTGCCATCAAGAAATATTGACATCTGCAGGAATTATTCTGGGTTATTTTCTTTAGCTTTAAATAACCTCCTCCTGAGCTTCCTTCTGTCCCTTTCTGTCCCTCTTTCACCCAGGTCTGTCTCTGTCTTGATGGTTTATGTCTAGCCATACCAAACCATTACTTTCTGTGCAGCTGAGCTCTGCCTCTGTCTGGCACTCATACTCTCCCTGAGTCCTTTTATGCTTTTATCCTCTCCCTGAATCCTTTTCTGCTTTTATCTATAACCTGTTACTGTTTTTTTCGGTCCCCCTTAACTGAACTCACATTGGCACTGCTTTGCTCCCTACTACTATACACACATCTTAAATGCAAAACCAGCAACACTGCTACTGCACATGTATACTCCAATCCTCTAATTTTAGTCTCAAAAATGTCTGAGTCGTTTATAGTGAATCATGCTAAAACCCCACTGGTTCAAAGTTCAAGTACTGGCATGGAACACCAAAGCCAAAGAAGTTAAGTAGTGCCCAAGTAACTGAGCATATCTTTAAAATCTGAGATGCTGAGCAGCCTGATTTCTGTAAAGATAGCTTCTGGTCTTAACTGCAGTCAGATTGAGCTCCTGAAAGTGTTGTCTTCAGGTCTTACAGAAGTACTTATGTACAGATATAACAATACTTTTCCAGTAATACCTGAGTCAGGAAAAACTAATTACAGAAACAAGACATACACTGCAATACACAGAATTTGCCTATTTAGTGAAAAAAAACCCCAACCATCTGAGTAGATCAAAGGCAACAGAAAACAGAGCTTTGCATTGCTGCATGAGAGGACCATCTAAGATACCTTGCAGTAAACATGCAAGAACTAGTGCTGCTAGTTCAGAAACAAAGAAAATGTCCAGTCCTTGTATTTCTGAATATCTTGGCTCAGCTCTTCCCTCATCTCCTCCTCAAACTGAAGACTGGCTTTTAGACCACCTGTTTTTTTCACGACTTGTGATCTTATTTTCAACACAACTTTGGAGAATTCTATGGTTACAAGTGCCATAGTTGGGACTAAAATGCAAAACGGTGGTTTCAGCAGCCAAAAAAGATGGCTGGTTTTCCACTTTGCTGTAGAGAAATTGTAGTCAGAAATTGTGTCACTGCCAGAGAAACACAACGAGCTCCATGGTGCCATTCTGGACTGTAGGGCTGTGTTCAGGCACCAGGGGTTAATAAAGCATAAAAAACTCAGCTTTGGTCTGTATGATATGACGTTACAGTCTGTGTCAAACACACAGCTAACAAATGATAGCTAGGGGGCTGCTGATCCTTAAAACCAGTACTTACAAGGACCACAGTGAATCTTTAGCTGTTAAAGGTGTTTATGAGGAAATCCACTTGGAGTTTTTTTTAAAGCACACATGTTCATGTTCATATGTAAATACACACAGATAACCTCTACATCTAGCAACATAATGCTTCCTGGTGAATTCTGAACATCAAAGGTTGATTTTGTGATGCACTCAGCATTCTCAGCTCCTAGCAACTGGAATAATACTTAGAATGCTGTAAATAATGCTCAGTATTAGTTAGGATCGGACTAGCTGAGACATTCCCAGTATACCAAAATCAACATTCTTACAGAAAAACCGACTGAGTGATCACAGATATGCTGAAGACTAGACAAAATATAACATTTTAACATCTGAGAACAATATTCACAGATTACCCCCTCAAAATTACTAACATCTCTCTCAGCAGTCTTCTTGTTATTCTGTGCCTTTTCAAAGTATGTTCTCACAGCATATATTGCATGACAAACGGTATCTATGAAGGAAACAAGAGAAGATGCCTACACACCTTGATATGATCCATCATAAGCTGTTTCTGTGCGTATAGAAGAGAACAGTCTGGACACTTGAAAACAGACACCTTCTGGTTTTCAATGTGCTGATCAAAGTGGCGATAGAGCAAAGGTTGTAGAGTAAACACAGTGTCACACATAGAGCATTTATATATTATTCTAAAAACAGAAGTACAACAAACAATGTCAGTCATGTTGATCTATTTGCAAGAATCATGACATTAGCTTTTTTTCTCATCACAGATAAGATCTGACATGTTCAAGCAATCATTTCACACTGCCTGAAAAACGTTAAACTAATTCAAAACATGCTTCAATTTCAAAATATGGGAGCAGTAGAAGAAACAGAAAAATAGAAAAAAAAATTAAAAACTGCAAACAAGAAGCCAGAAAACAACAGCATGTGCCAGTTATATATACAACAACATCTGCTCAGGATACTCTGATAGTTCAACATCTCCAGTTTCTGAACTCACCTTGTAGCTAAAGGATAATATCCCTACTCCAGGTTACAAAAGCAGTATGTTCTAAGGGAGTGATTCATGCAATAGTTGTTAGTAATGCACTTTAAGATAAATCTAGTATTGGCAGTGTTCATGCCTTTGAGGCTCCTGAATGCCAAGCCCAGACTCTGTCAATGCCCTGAAGCTCCAACAGTGCAGGACAGGATTTCCCTGACCTGCCATTCTGAGTCTGGATGATTTCTGTCATAGAAATGTAGAGACACCACCAAACTCTTCTTCTCTTGGAGCACATGATTTTTGAACTTAGGTCCCTCAGCCTCCTGTTCTGACAGCAGTTTTCTAACCACAGATCATCAGATGAGAGAGAAATTTAAGCCATCTAATCTGTAGTGCTGCAGAGAAAGTTCAGCTAAAATAAAAGAAACCCAACCACAGGTGCTCAGTACAGCAGCAGGTGCTTCCCCTTTCCTAAAGACTAACTTCCACTAAAAAAACAACAACTCACAACCCCCGCCGCCTGCTGAAGTGCTAAATCTTCTCATTAGCCATATAGATGTTCCCAATTGTTTCCATATCCCCTTAAGTAATTATGACTGATTGTGCATTGTTCCAGAGCTCTACGGATCACTCTGCACTGTGTTTTGAGATGACAAGAACATGGGCATTGCTTTCATGTCCAAGCTGTCCTATAATTCCAAATGAAAAACAGTACACTTCTTCATATTAACTGGGAAAGACTTTATTTTTGTGGTATCAAGTGGTCCCAGTTTCTCACATATGCTAAGATAAATGTATTATTTATACAGCAACCAATGATGATCAATGTACTACTGTCCTGCTTTCTGTGGTGAACCCTTCACTGCAGCTCTGTAGTGAATCTGCTACAACAAAACTGACATCTTTCTGAATTTATCACATATAAAAATTGTAACTCTCTAAAAACACCAAGAGCTGGATCTATGTATTTTCTATGGCAGCTAAAGTACTTTACTCTGCTTTCAAAGAAGCAGAACTATCTGGTAGAGATCCAAATTTCAGACAAATCTCTGGGCAATGACTGTACTCACTTAAATTCATACCAACACACCTCGCAGTATGAGTTATGACTATACACACCTGGAGTATTTCCTTCTTCAGACATAGCAAAAGCATGATTTTCAATCCTTAACAAATACATGCCACCATGTATGCTGGTTTTGTTTTTTTTTTAAATTTAATTCACATAGTCATTGTTTAACATGTAGCTGCCTAAAATGCTGTTCAAAGCTTAAAGGCAGTCTTGCTTCCGCAGGATGACATTTACAGGGATGCTGGAGAAAGTCAGGCAGTTCATCCCATCCCATCCCATCCCATCCCATAACCCATCACCAGGCTGGTTACTCAGCACTGCTCGTGCCCCACAGTACACACCAAGGCACATGGCCTTTTCACTTCCCAAAAATCTGTTTAACAAATTCACATATTATTGTGGAATAAATGCATGTGTTATCCCACAGGAAAATACTTTCAATCACATAAAAGATATTTAGCATTTGGAAAGCTTCTGCACCAGAGGATACTATTTCTCCTTCCCAAATATTTTTTCTCTAAAAAAAGGAACTTGTGGGATAATACACTTTTACCAACAGTACAGTAAATATCCATAATTCAGCTTGATAAACAAGAATTTCTCCAGTATTCAAAAAGAGATCAGCCATGAAAAATATCTTAGTGCCATTCCTAGACAGTGTTTACTGAAAAAAAGGTCATCTCTGTGATTTTCTGGGAAACCAAAGCTTAGAGTATGTTACAGGAGATGGGATTCCCAGAGTTGAAAGACAAGACAGCCATCCATTTCCCTATATTAAAATAATGTCATTTCATCCCTGCATATAAAAGTCATTTTTCATACACCAAATGGTTTAGTGCATTCTGAAGCAACTGTTTGTAATATAACTGCAAATCACACAGTTCCAAGTAAATGCCACGGGAAGGTAGCCAGATTCCCTGGGAGCCCAATTCCTGTAAACACACGGGTGTGACCTGCTACAGAGTCCCTCAGAAGCCATGGGGTCCTGGCACTCCTGAAGCCATGGCCAGTGTCCCTGGACTGTGCCACACACCTGGGATCAGAAATGAGGCTGGCAGGCTTGCAGTGGGTGCCAGTCACACAGCCTGGGTGCTCCATGATGCAGCACAGATAAAGTGCTGTCAGCTCTGCTCAGCACTAAGCAGGCCAAGAACTCTGAACACTGCAAGGGCTGGAAAAATCCTAACAGTCACTCTGCATGCATTTCAGGCAGCATCTTCATGAAAACTGGCAAATTTAAAGGAAACACCACTTCTTAAGAGGAGCACTCAGCCATGGATTCTGTGACTTATTACAGTAGTACTTAATAAAATTTCATTCTTTATAATCAAAATAAATTTGTAAAGGAATACAAATATAAGTGCATCTATATGGAAAGAAAACTAAAGCAAAATACTTTATTCATGGTCCTGATCAGAAACAGTTTGGCAGATCCAAGCACAGTTCACTTTTCATACGTGTAACATCTTATACAAACAGTGGTCTTAATCTTTTGGATTTCTCTAACGAGACTATGAGAACCTGAAAAAAGTTTTAAATATTGGTATCTCACATCCTCTTACTGATGATACCATCCTGAATTAAAACAAGGTATCATTTCCCACTAGGCAGAAATGCCTTCATTTGGTATCAGACATGGCAAGTTTGTTGCCATTTTGCTTTGATGAAGGTATAAACAAAGAAAAAAATCTCCTGTTAATATGTTAGAAGAAACAGTGAGAAACTGAACTCTTAGGAACACTGGCTATTACATCACATGATACCCTCTATGCCTGCAAGTTGTTACCATGCTGGTGCTCTGTGCACGCCCCAGAGAAAACAGAGCTCAATCCCTGACTGTTTGCTCTGAACAGTGTACTTGCAGCAGCAAGGAAAAAGCAGATGGAGGAAGGGGTGCTCAGAGAGGCTGGAGGTGTTTGCACACACAGCAGCACCTGCTGACTTCAGCAGAGCCCGCCAGTATCGAACAGCTTTAAAAAAAGAACCTGAAGCTGAGTACCACCTATGCCCTGTGTCACCACCTTCAGCAAACTACCACCTCTATGGCCAACTTTCCTACCTACAGAACAGAACCACTTCTGCTTTAACCCAAAAAGAGATTACCTAATGGAAAAAAGCTTATATAAACAGATAAAATTGCTTTTTCTCAACTTTTCAACCACGTTATAAAAATCACCCCATAAACACTGATGAGTCCTAGCAGCTCTTTTTGGAATCACATTATTTTAATTCACAGTAAAAATGCAGATAAACTAAGCAGATTAAAACATCAGAAAGAGCAACACTCTGGCCACCTGTCCAAATCATTTGTGTAACTACATTTTACAATCACACTCTTGTAGCATGCAGTGCTTAAAGACCTGCTAGTGCATTCAGAGAAATGTCACCTTTGCCCAATGAACTGCCAGCTGAAAACTCATGAAAGCACTACACAAATCCCCATTACCAGCAGGCTGACAAACTGGTGGCTGTCAGAGGTGACTGTTACAACTGCAAGCACAGGACAGAATGCAATTTCACAGCTCATTCAAATGCAGACAAGTGCAGTAGAAGATGAATTTTGCTTACTTTGGTTCGCCTATCTTGATGCCTGGGTGTTGTGTATAGGCATGGGAGTGTGTGCTGGGAGCAGATTTAAATGCCATGGGACAGATAGGACACTTGTAAAAGACTTCACAGTGACAACCTTGAATATGAGACTTGAGTGCCGCCACGTCAGAGTACACAACATTGCAGTGCACGCAGCTGCAGAGAGAGCGGAGGAGAGTCAATGCAGCCCTGCCCTGAGCAGTGCTGGACATAATCAACACAGATTTTCAAGCAAAGGGAAGAAGAGAAACACACATGGATAACAACTGCATAAAACTATATTACTCTGTCAATTTAAACAATGCCGTAAAAATCAACATAACCAGCGATTTGAGAATCACAAAGTAAGGGGAAAGAAATTTCACACATTTTCATTTGAAAATCTAAGAGATACACGGTCAGAACATGTTTTTATGTTATTACAGTAAAACAGATAGAAGGGTCAATAGACAAATACTCTATTGATTGCAGAAAGAACACTTAAATCCTCTGCAAATTTGGAAAGAGATTTTCCAGAACACATTTTTATCACGTGCAGGGTATTGTTTAAAGTACACCACAGCAATTTAGAAACTACCACCAAATGGAAAACCAGTAAGGAAAATATTTTCACCATTTCCTTTGTTTAGATTTAATCAAGATATACCGGTAATGATTTTCTGCATATTTAATCAAATCAGAACTTGGATTGAAACTCAGGAAAACTAAACCAAATCCCTACTATCAGATCAATATATCATATTGGAATTCAGAAAATATTTTTCAAAAACATACTTCTGCTGTGTCGAAAATTTGTGACCCTTCCGCCTCTATTCTAAAATGGAATGATTAAAAAATTGAATATTAGAAACATAAGAATTTTTATACACAATGGTCCCCTTTAATGCCCTACATCTCCAGTACCAAATGCTCCCAAATCAGTCCAAGAACACAGTGCAATCAGCAATTACCTGTCAAATGAGACAATTTTTTATTGATCAGTATTTTGCAGTAAGACTTGTACAAACTCTTCAAACATAGAAGGCCTCCACCCTTCCAGAATTTTAATTTTAGCATCTATCATGGCAATAGCATTGCTGTCATATAAATGTCAATTTAATTTTTCAATAGTTTCAGTGCCCTGATGATAGCAATAAAGCAGGAAATACAGTTCTACATTGCCTTCAAGGATCCCATTTTCCTTTTAAAATTTATCACCCTTGAATTTTATGAAATACCATCCTTTCTTTTTCTGGACATTTAATTTATACTCTTAATACTATTAATTGAGTTTACATCCATCTAGTCTCTACTTACCAATGCATTCTCTAAAGCAGATCATTCTGGTCTTTTTTGGCTCTGTTAAGATCATCTATGCTCATACAGAGCTGAGCACTTCTTCATAGCCATACACAGCGTGATGCTCTCAATAACACATATACTCCTCAGTGTCCCTCCGGAGAGCCAGGTGGCATTTTCACCTCCCCATGCCATGGCTTGACTTTATTCTCTAGTGATGCCACATAACAACAACAAATCCTCAGCATCCACCACTGTATATCACACAGTTCCTAAGGACCAAGCCTTCCTCTTGAGGACTGTTCTAACAGCTTCTTGCTTTCACCTTGGCAGGATGCAGCAAAACTTCAATGTGAAGTTTTCAGCTGATTCAGAGCAGAAAACTAGCCAAAATCACTGAAATCAAAGGGAGCTTCTTGGCAGAGGCCCTTTGGAAAGGCAGGATGGTGTATGCTGCTCCTTAGGCAAATGCACTGCAGTTCTAAGGAGAGGCTGAGGAGTCTAAGGGGGAGACAGTAGCATTCCCAGAGACTGCTTTTGCTTACCTCGGTGACTTTGGTTTAATCTCACCAGATCAAGAAATTCTGACTCAGTGTGACATGAGATCTTTATGAGACATCTTGAAAAGATTAGTGAATTAGATTCCCAGTGCAGGATTTGGGATTCTGCTTGTGTTACTGGGGCAGGCCAGAAGTCCCTAGAGCTGATTGTGTGTACAAACCCAAGAGACACAGATTAGAGGGAAGGGCAGTGGAGTGCAGGACGCAGATGGAGGAAATGCAGGACAAGACAGACTACTGTGCTTGAGAGGAAAGGGTAAAAGAGAAGAACCCAAAGAAATGAAAAGAGCTCTGAGTTGTGTCAGGCCACGGATTCAAGCTGAAAACAAGAGGCTTGATGCAGTAAAAATGCTTTCTTCCCTTCGGGGAAGATTGCACAGCCATCCTGGAGAATGAACTGTGGCACCTTAAGGGTGCAAGGAGCTACCTGCCCTAAGATTTAGAATGGCCTTTTTCCATTTCCAAGGGTAAAGTGGACATGTTTTAGGAGTGCTGAGCAAAGCTTGGGGTACAGGTGGCTCTTCTGATCTCTTGCTGTGCTCCCTGCCATTCAGTGCAAGGAAAATTCTAACAGAAAACATTTTTTCAAGTCTTTCAAAACTGAACATTTCTATGAAATGCCTCTCCTCCCCATTTTCTCAGTGAGTTGCCATTACAGGGAAATGTAAAAGCCAAAGGGAAACTGAGGAGCCACAAAGGAGAACCAAAAGACAAGGCTGCTTGAGAAAGTTAATTTACAAGTGATGTAAAGCCAAGGAATCTTGACTTCTCACAGAAAACAGAACAACCAGACAGGTTCAGTATGCCCATCAACATCTCGGCCGTACATTCTGGAAGTACTGAAAATGACTGTTCTACCAGAGAGAACAATCTAAAATTAAACGTTTTGAAAAAAGTCAGGAAGTTTTTTTAAAAACCTGAAATTAAGACAATGCATCTGAATTCTCTAGACTTTATAAACCTGAATCTGTGTGACACTAGCTAATATTCTGATTTAATCATATACAAAAGTGGATGCCCAAAACAAAGCAGAATCCTGATGTATTTATTCCAAAATTTTAGTACTAATAGTACTGTTGCCATGACAACCTTAAATCCATGAAGCTGGTATTGTCCAAATAATGCTTATGAAAATGGAAAATCACTTTTAAAACCATAAATTATACATAAATTGACAACAAAAGGAATCATTATACTGACCGAAACCCAACTCTTCGGGTATAATGCAGGCAGTTCTTAGTGACATGGGTCTGGAAGTGGACAGATCTGCAGATTGCTCCACATTCAGGACACGTGTATGGAGATTTATGCTGATGAATTCTCTGGTGTGATGCAAAACTGCACTGGTTAGGAAGCAGCATCTGGCAGATATTGCATGTCTTCTAAATGACAAACCAGAATAGATGAGACAAAAGATTTGGTTCAGCTCTACGTAATGTCTTGTGTCAAACACTGCAATATAGCAAATAAAGGTTAAATGCCGTAACTGGGATGGGAACCAAAGCAGTAGCCAAGTACAAACACAAGCCCTGCTGACAAAGCTAGCAGGTGCTGGAAGCCAGACTGACTGGCATTCTGGGCCACAAAGCTCCTTCATACACCACTGACCACGGGAGATGCACATGGGTTTATGGAAATCTTACTCAGGTGCCGTTCCAGATTACCTTGATAGTGAAGAGGGCCTACATACAACTCCAGAATCAAATTATTACTGTTGTCTCTTATGGCTTGGAACTTGTGAATCTCACCAGTGACTTGCAAAGATTTAAAATCAAGCCCATGGCTCCTACGTGACATTGGTATTTTTTGAACATGTATTTACATATTTTTAGGAATGTTCTCTCTAAGAGTCTGGCATATATAATGATGTATACACTCTGCAAGAATATTGACCAAAAAAAAGATCTCCAGAGCTGCATTATAAATTATTTACTAACATATGCATGAAGAAACCCTGAAATAAATGCTCTGGGAGAACTGTGGCCTGGTGTGTTTGAACACAGTCTCCATACAGAGAATGTCCTGACACAGCAAGATGGCAAAATGCAAATCATTAAATATAAAGCATGTTAAGCAAAGAAAACCTGCCATCACTGCAATGCAGGTTCCACTGGCACTCCTGCCAGCCCACTACAGTAGTATTCAGCACGAGTACACGTACTGCTCCACTGCAAGGCTCTGCCCGAGTTCAGCTAACTACAGTGATTTCAAACTGGCACCTGCTAAGAGCTTTTGGGACACAGTAAGGCTGTATTCAGACACACAGAAATATTTACTTTGAAATGCCAAACACTTGGCCTCAATTGACTGAACAGTGACTAGAAGTGGGGGACTCACAGCCTCAGGCTGACCAGAACTGTTTTGGGGTGTTAACTTTGACTTAAGTTCAGCTTAAAGGCAAAACCCTTTGACCAGCCATACATGCCACATTTACTGGGCTCAATACCATTCCCCAAATCTGTTTGGATGTTCCTGTATTAACAAGCTGCAATACAATACTGGAGAATCTGGAGCATTATTTGATTACGTAAGAAAACAGCAAACCAGAACTTCTTATTCCAGTAACAGAAACATTTGGAGGTTTCACAGTCCTTCCAAAGCCTTTGGCTTGCAGGACTTCTGAAGGAAACCGGGATGTGATGCCACATAAGAGCCACACAACGTTCCAGCCCCAGCTCAGTGATCTTCCTGATTTTGCAGCAAGCTGCCAGATTCATCTGCTGACCCAACATGCCAATAATGCTCTTAGTTAAGGCCCCTACTCTGCTATTTCAGTAAGTACAGAAAATGTTTAATTGTAACTGATTACAGTAGAACAAGAAGCATCTACTGTGAAATTCTTACATTCAGCATGTTTGCTTACCATTTTATTTTGGGCTTAAGGTGGCATTAACTTCCAGTTCTCTCATTCCAACCCACACCAAAATAAAACACAGTTTGTGAAAATCATCACCTGCCTGCATTTAAAGTCAAAGTTTCAGAAAAAAAAAAAGGGTTAGAAGGAAAAATGGTGGAGGTGGAAAATAAAGATACACAAGAACGCTGAGTATGAAGGGAAATGAGCTATGTAGTTTCCATGGGAGCAATATGCTCCTATCTGTAACTAAAGAGAAATATTAACATTCATTAGCCCAGATTTGCTGCCTTATCCCCCCAGCAAGTAGATGAGGGTTTTGTTCAGCCAGAAAACCTGTCAGTAAGTCAGGGTTAATAATCCTTTAGGTTAATATTCCTTTAACAGGAACATTAACTGCAATAAAACATTACAGAAAGGTAACAACTTTATAGGGAACGTATTTTCATTGCTAGGATTGTTCTACCATTGTTTATTTTAAACAAAACATTCTACCTTCATAACAGGAGTACAAGAGCAGCTACTTACTCATTGAAAACACAAAGCTATACATTTTCCATTTCAGGAACAATTAGATGGGTACTAGAAAGAATAGTAAGCTGCAAATAATCTTTTTTCCTATTACTTGTTTGCAAACTCTAAGGGTTTCTTTTTATTATTCCTTCCTTCCAAAGAAAAAAATACCAATCTCATCTGACTTTTCTGTCTTCTTCCCACTACAATAATGGCAGTTTTAACAGCAAAAAGCCAGTGCCAAGCACTAAGAAGGGAATTTTTTTTTCTCATCCAAGTATTCTCATTTCTCATCCAAGCTTCCCAAGAGGTAACATCTAAAGAAAAAGTAGCAAAATACTTAGTAATAAATGCCTACACAGAGTCTTTCTCCAGGAAATACTACCCCTACAGGATGCAACCAAACACAACGTAGAAAACCAGCTGCTGCTTGACATATGGACTACAAAAAGTGATTAATTAATATTTAAAAGGGTATTTCAACAAAGAACATTTAAAACTACATTTATTACGAGTGTTCTTTTCAAATGGAAGAACATGAAAATAGGTTCTTTTCCTCCAGTGCTTTGCACTGGTTTTTTTAAAAATGCAGCTCTTAAAGCAGAGCAAGGTTCTGTAAGGGGACACAAACACCCTGAAAGGCAGCAGGCAACACCCGCTGCTCCTGCAGCTCCAGGGGCTTCCTTCCTTGAACAGCAGTACCTGGGAACCCACACCTTTCCCTACCTCCCTGCAGCTGCATTTTGACATTCTGTGAACCTCACAATTGTTCTCCTTTGGTAAATCACCAGGATAAACAGTACCTAACAGGACATATATGAAGAGCAAACTCAGCAGCAACAGGGAAAAAGCACCAGACAGAGGGAGAAAGGGAAGGGCAAAAGGTTTAGTTTACCTGGCCATAAAGACAAAAATCACCCCACCCCAAAAGTGAGAACATCACTTTATCTTTGTTCTCTTTCTTTTTCCATTTCTATTTTAGCCTCATCCTCCCAACCTATTCTCCATCTCTCATCCAACTGCTGTGTCTTGGGGCCTTCTTACTTGCTTGATTTTCCAGTACCAAAACCAACAGGTTCTTGCAAGGACTACTGATCTTAGACAGAATGTTACCTAATGGGCTTATTATGCACCAGAAAATCAGTTAGCTAAAAACCCGAAGTAACTCAAGCTGGTGCAGGATATACTTATGGTCAACCGTTAGATCCTGTTCAGAACTGCAGCAACATCTATGGACGAACATGTTCTGCTGAAGGAAACTCCCTTAGGTAGGCACACTTGTAGTATCTTACAAAGAGAAATTCACTTGCATGGTATTCCACTGGGAATCCAGGCTATTTCAGTCTAACTGCTAGCCACTTAAAGGGAGGAGCTAAGGGAGGAGCTAAGGCAGAGCCACATAATCAAGGTTATTTCCACGTGCAAATCTCTTTATATTACTACCTGTAGTGGTAGGTGCAGTGGAGCTGCTACGTTGTACAGAATAGGTCCTATGTGCAGTGAACAGATCCTGACAGGAACCTGCCTGTGCTCCTAGGACTAATGCATTTTTTCCTAACTGCAGGACTTAAAAATCTTCAGCCTGTCTACTGTTACACGATTCCCAGGAATATTCCTGGGGCATTCCTATCTTGAGCATTCTTGCAGGTTTTCAGCTTCCCCTGCAACAAAAAGCTGGAGCACCAAGCTCACCTGAATGCTTTGAAACACACCAGAATCCCTTTTAATTGGCACACCCCAACAGAGATCCAACCATATCATTCAATTAACCACCTTCACTCTTCCAGGATTATAAAATACATCGCACACTGATTAATATTAAGTTTTATTGAATGACGTTATTTCTTTCAGGTCAGGCCACATACATTGGTAAAGAATTTTCAAATGGTTTTTAAGTTGAACTCATTAGCACTTGTAAGAGGAAAAGCAACCAAACCAACTAAACCAATGGTCACACAGAAAGGAAGGAGTGCCAGTGAGAATAGCACTTTGCACTTTCTGAGGAAGAGCTGAGGTAAACAGCAGGCATTCCTGTCAGTAGTCAGTGTGCCATTTGTCACTGCCTGAGTCCCTCCCTGCACGTGAGGGGAATGCCTCGCGAGGGGAATTTCTTGCTCACTTAGGGCACTTGGCGAAAACTCTAAAACCTGAAGACCAATTGAGAATGAATCACTTAAAGCTATCATTCAGGTTGAATAGACGGGCTGTTAATGAGGGTGCCAATTAAGTGGATTCCACGGGCTAGTCAAATTCCAAAGCACAGAAAGAAGCATTAAAATATTATTAGTAAAACCCATTGTTATTTTCTGTATTATAATGTTCAGCTGTAAGAAAGCTAATGCTAAATTTTAGCAAAACTCTACAGTGTCAATTTCAGACTTCAGGGCCTAAAAAAAATTCTAAGGAAAGTCTTATTTAAAAGGTGTTGACATTCACTATGTAAGTGCTTGCAAGACTTTTTGTGGTTTTCGTTTCAATCACAGAGGTTCAGATAACTAACAGCTAAATGAAAGTAAAAACATATCCAAAGTCTCCTAGGCTTATAGATGAAACATTGGAATGTAAACATAGGATACTCTACTTGTCCACTTGTGTCTGCAGCCTGCTGGAAATGAGTTGCAAGAGATGTCTCATCTTGGAAAACTTCATTGCACTCCAAACACTTTAGACTATGTCTACAGAGTTTCGATGGATCTTCATCTAGTGGCATAGCTGGAATGACAGGAGAGCTCATCGGGGCCGAGATCACTGTCCCGGTTAAGCCAGACTGGATCTTTGTTACGGAGTGCGTGCCAGCTCCCCCTGGGCTCTGGAGCACGGCTGCAGCAGTATTGCTGGAAGGAGATGCTATCATTTGATCTGCTGGGACTGGTTTTAGGATCAGGTGAGAACACTGCATCACGACGCCTTTCTCCTTGTGCCCACGAGCATGGGACAGGAGACTGCATTTATTGTAGAAAACTAAATTCTTTGTACAATGATTACAAGTCACTTCAATTCGCACACTTCTCCTGTCATAATGCTGGGTCAGGCTCTTCTCAAGAGCAAATGAGTCGCCACACTCCAAACACTTGTAACCTCGTGTTGGTAGCATGATTCCGGCATTGGCAGGGGGGCTAAGGTTTGGGATGTAAACTGGTACGGGATTGACACTGCTCAGCACCTTATTGAATGCTTCCACTACAGAGCTCTGTAGAGATGACACCACCTGCACTCGAGATACTTTTTTCGAAGGCTGGGAGGCTGCTGCAGAAATTATTGCCTGCTTGATTTGCTGCTGCGGTTTTGTTAGCACTTGGCGCAGTTCAGAGGTGGTTTGAGCACCCTGAGGCAAAAGGTTAAGGTTGGCAAGATGGACTGTCTTTGGCACAAGTTTGGCACTGGCAAGGCTCGATGCTGGCACCACGACCGTCTGCTGCTGGATGGCATTGGCAGCTTTGATAATGGCGCTGCTGGCGCTCTGCACAGATGCAGCAGAGATGACAGTGGCTTTCACTGTGGTATTGTTAGCCAGCTTCAGATTGATCACTTGGGAACCTGCTGTTTTCACTGCTGAAACGGGCAGGAAGGCAGTAGCCACGGGTTTGATAGTGACCTGTTTGGGGGCAAGTTCAGCAGATCCAACTGCATTGGTGACAACTGAGGATTGCAGAGGAGCTCTGGGAGGAGAGGAGAGGACAGCAGCCGAAGTTGGTGAGGACAGGAGAGATGTCATGGAGGTTACCATGGAAGCACTCTGCTCTGGCTTTTTACCAGAGTCCAAATCAACTTCTGGCAACACTCTAGTAACAGTTCTCTTGATCTCCCCAGAAGACGTCTTGATGGTTTTTATGCGAACCTTAGGAATTGCTGGTGTCGACCCTGCAGGAGAAGACGGAGACCCTTTGCTACTGTTCTCACTTGAGACACTTCTGGGACTATCGGGTAGTTTGACAGACGGCTTCTTAGCACCATCAATGAGACTCTGAGACTCAGGAGATTTTTCAATAGCATGGGGACTTTCACTCATGTCTTTTGGTAATGGAGAAGACTCTCCTGAATTAGACTGTAAATCTTTACTGCTATCTGTAGCTGCCTTTTTAGCACTCAGTGCTGCGATTGCAGCAATGCAGGAAGAAAGCTTTGCTGATGACTTTGCTTTGGACTGGGAAATGCTGGCAAGATTTGTGTCGCTTTTTTCAGTACTCAGTTTTCCATCAAGTACCCTGTTTTCAAGAAGCTTCTCAGAAGTGTCTTTTAGTAACTTGTCCTCTGTTTTTCGAGTTTTAAAGGGCTCATAGACACCTAAATTCATGGAGTTTGTCTCTGTCTCTCGTTTAGCAGCTTTATTTTTATCTATACTACTTGAAACAGTGATTCCAGATTTAATTAAGTTCTCCCCTCCAAGAGCCTTTAGTTTGTCATATTCCTGCTGAGACAGAGATCCTGCCAAGACATTTGCTCTGAAATTTGCACAGATCTCCTCTTTATCCGGGGGGTCATCTACCTCTATTCTCTCATCATCATCAAATTCTTCTGCACTTGATATTGGGCTGAACTGGTTGAAAGCTGAATCTTTCAGTGTAGTCTCAGAAGCTGACCCATCATCTTTAAGTGATTTCCCTTCATCTTTACTGTAACTCTCAAGAGCTGCTGATGTTAGAAAGCCATTGTGCAAGCTATTGCCTGTGGAATGGTGGCCATCCTTATCCACACCTTCAGAAGAATCAATAGTACGCACATTTTTCACGATGACGCTCACCCCAACATCAGACGATGATGGGACATGGGAATCTTCATCTGCGTGAGCATTTTGTTTTATGTGGCTTTCATGGTCATCATGTCCAGATTCAATAGCTGCTTTGGGATCTACCATGTCTGGTATGTCAAAGGCTGCCAGAAGGTCATCGAAATCTGGGGTCTTCATATCCCCCATGGCCACGTATTTGATTGTAAGCAAATCTGTAAAATAAGCAGAAACTCATCACTTTAAGCTCTAGTAGCACAGTCTTATACAAAACACGTGTTTGTTCACATCTGCCATGCAAAAAGTTGTTATTTCACTTCTGAAGTGATATTTTCAGAGATTATACATTACAGAACAGTGTTCCAGTCCAAGTGTACAGTTTAATTATTACACCAAGAACTACAGTAATTCATAAACTCCACAGATGGTAACATGGCAATTTCATTCTGGGCCCAAATTGCAGTGACTTTCTTCCTGTTCCCTCTCCTTCACTCCCTTCTATCCTCACCTACACAGACTACAAAATACGTGGACATTCATGAAAATAACATGAGACACTTGTAATTTCTCTTAAGTCTTGACTTTCCTTAACAGTTGCACTATTAATCTGAGAAGTCTTCTTGAAAATAATAAAGTAATAAATATCTTTAAGACTTACGTATTCATCAACACTGGCTACTTGGAAGTCATTGTGGACTATGAGAAGACAACTGAGGAAACTTTTTCAAGGATACTGGAATAGACATAGGCATTTCATGCAACAGCTTCAAATAAAAATAGAAGGGTTTTGAAAATTGTTTACACAGTTCACTTAAAGGTTTTGGGCCCTTCGTCTAACTTATGAAGTCCTTAATACAAAAACAGATGCACGTGTAGTATCAAAATCACAAAGCAAGTTTCTATGAGGATTAAATGGAAAAGACTGCAGATACCAGAGCATATCAAATCCATGTAAAACCACAGAAAGCTTTGACACAGTTTCTCATAATCTGGGATACTAATTAGTTGCATTCCGGTTGTACATTGGTCCATAGGTGTCTCTTCACAGCTGTTGCATACACTCAAAAACAGCTAGATAGTCTCCTTAGTCTGAAACATCCTCTAATTACATATCCTGGAATTTAATTAACATTTACCAATAGCAATGAATTAAGGTCTGCTTACACGCCATTTCCTCCAAGTATGTTTAAGATCACAAGTGCCCAGCAGAGGAGACACAGCTGTCCTTTACTGACAGCTACTGCTGCCCTTATCAAGAACTTCTGTCATGCTTCAGACTTTTCAAGCAATCAAAGTTAAACAAAAAGGGAGACAAACACGGTCAGGTGTGATACACATGGAAGAGAAGTTCTAACCTGGTAATTTTATTCATCTCTTCCTCACTATTCTAGGGCACCCATCTTAAGATTCAGTGTATAAACTATATTTCCACCACAGCTGCCAGGACTCTGCAGCCATATTCCTCCCGTTTTTTTTTTTTTCTCCACAAACCTTTCAGTAACTCTTTCCCTTAAGGATAAAACTCTGCATTTTATCCAAGATCAAAACCAACTGACACCTTGGCTGCCAGACAAGCTGTGAGTCTATTCCTTCTCTGGGCCAACATGATGCCTGTAAATACTTCAGAAGAGGAAATATGGTAAGCTCCTGGTTCCCTTGGAAATCATGATTTTACAGAAACTGGAATTTCTTTGAAAAGTGCTCTGAGAACGCTTGAGAAAAGTTATACAGAAAACCAGTTCATTTAAAAATCCATGCATTACTTTGCTTACTTATTATTCAATGATAAAAGTAACAAGGAAAAAGTCTGGATATAGCCAACAGGAATTACACAGCTAGGCAAATTACACAAAGCAGTGAGGTGAAATGCTTCTGGGTTCTGCTTTTCTGATGGTGGTTGAGGGAACTTTTGGGAAAATAATGAGTCTTAAAAACTTAAGATAACAGATTCTGAACATACCCTTACTACATGGTTTCCCTGAAATCTCTTCAGTGACAACACCCACCCCTGTATCTGTGGATCAGTATCTTACTGAAACTAAGTTCTGGGGGTGAACCAGGAGTGGTTTATTTGTGTTCATGCTTTCTCAAAGCACGTGTGAATGACGTCCTACATTGTTGTTTCTTTGGAAACACATCTCAAGTGTTTCCTATGAACAGCATGAAGAACATGGCACAGATTTTAGCCGAAGCAAGCCACTCCTTGTCTGTTCCACTGCCTTGCTTCTTCCAGTCAGCCTTTTTACTCCCATTCACCATTCCAGTGAAGCACTCACTTGGGGAATTACGTCAAAACAAGAACCAGACCATGAGAACTCTCTTCTGACAGTAGAAGAAGCAAGCAGGACAAGCAGGACTTAGAAGTAACAGCTGTTTCTGAAGAACTGACTTTTTGTTTCAATGCATGGAAATGTTACAACGACTCCTCCTCCTCCTGTATCTGTACCTGTTCCAGGTGGAAAGACTCTAGCCATATGACGAAAAACAAAGCTACCCTTTCATGTTCTCTGTGGGGGACACACCAGAGAAACACAAGCATTTTTTCTTACTTTCTAAATCAGATTTATCTTGTAGCTCTGGCTTCAGGACACCTGCAGGTTGGCCCATTATTCTCCACAGAAAGACCATGCTGCCTAGAAGCTGTTGCTGAGATTAAAAGGTACTTTTTTTGGGTACAGCCAAGCAATTGTAGACACTCAAATCAGAATCATTCTAGGGAAGCTCAACAGCCTAATGAAGACAAGGAAATAGAATAACCTGGTAGCTCCCAGCCAGGTCCTATCTCCAAACTGCTCAAACCCCTGATTTGTCTATCAGGTACAAGAACAGCCTCAAGGTTTCCAGAAATGGCAAATAATCCTCCTCCCTTCCCAATACTTTTCCAATTAATACTCCCTGTGTGTGAAGGCCTCCATCATTTCTGGGTCACAAGCACAGTCTTACATGCTCAATTTTTACTTTTTTATTTAATCCTTAACCTTTGAAGAACCAGCCAACTTTTCCTCCTTGACACTCACCCTCCTATTCATCCAGATCTTCCAAAGAGCTAAACCACAAGTCTAACAACTTTATACAACTGCTTTAACTGGACCAGACCATCTTTTCTGCCTTACTGAATTCCTACCCTTTGCCTTCAAATCCCATGTAACCGTCTATACTTAATTATCAAACTCTTTACTTTTGTTCAGACAATTACTCAACTTCAGCTCCCCTCAGCAGCAAGTCCATTTGTTATCAAAGAAAATAGGAAAACTCCCAAATTTATTCTTCATCAAACTACGGCATTCATATTCTCGTGACTACATTCCTTTACCTACCCTAAACTCTTGTTTTTACCTCTGTTTGTACTACATACAGTTGTGGACTGTGCACCTGTTAGGGCAGAGACATTTTCTTTTCCATGTTCTTCCAATAACACCAGCATTCTTTCCGGTTTTGTGAAATAAGGACACTGAGACACCTCTTTGCAGCGTTTGGCACATGGCAGTGTCTTGGTTCTGGTACAGCGACATACAGAAATTAGTCTGTTACTTCTGTTGATTGCCAGGCAGACACACTACTCCAGAGCAAAATTCCAGTAATCTGGAACAACTACTCCGCTTCCAAACATAAGTAATGATGCCTAAGTAACTAAGTAATAATTCTGGAAGAAAATGCATACGCAGGGAGCAATACCAGCCTAACCAGCATAAAACCATACTTTTTTGGGTTTTGGTTTCTGTGTTCTTGTGACAAGAAATTTCATCAGGTAGAGAAGACTTAAGGGACTCAATGAGAATTACAGTAACATATATCCTAACATTAGGAAAACTTCATCCTAATACACAGATTACGAGCAGTTAATTGGTTATTAGTAATTATGACTGACTTACACTTCCAGTCATTTACTCTGAAAGTCAAGCATCGTAAAGACAGACAAAGTAATATGCTAATCTAACCACAAAACCTTCTTCAGGAAATGGGAACCACATCTCCAATCACAGCCTTGCCTGGTTTGACACACTCAGCAGGCGAGTAGGATGTGCAAGAGGCCACTTCAACCACAGTCAGCAATGGCTCTCATGCTCATATACATAAAATACAAGTTCCTTTTTGCTGTCAAAGGGCCCATGACTTGCTGCTGTTGCAAAACCCAGACAAAAAGCTGCTTCCACAAATCACAGAAATTCCTTTCATAATATGCAAAGTAATTCTTATCTGAACAAATTTTGATTTCTCAGGATAAAGGTCTTATTTAGCATCCACAGCATCAGTAAGGTTATGCCAGTCCTAATGCAAACATTTTTGAGAAGTATGGGGTGTTTCACAGTTAAAATGTATCCCAAGCAACCTACTTTTTCTATTATATACCATATTTACCCGCCTTCAAAAAAAAAAAAAAAGAATCCAACGTGTTTACGTGTTTCCATGCACAAGACTCAATGAGTAAAAGACTTAATCTACCATTCTGACAGCTAAAATAATGTTACTTGTAGTTTAGAACTCCTTAGGAGCCTCATCCTGCAGTCCAACAGATCAATTTTTGAACTGGATATCTATGGTTCTCTTTGGGTAGGAGAAAGCAAGAAAAGGAGGGGAATCTTCTGGAGTCTGAACCACCGCTAGCACAGCTTGAAAAGAATCACATGCAGCTGGTTCAAAGTTCAGGACAATCAGCCTTTGGCCAGCAAAAAAACAGCGATGTTTCAACACATGACCAAGGAATCTCCTTATGCACAACACGGAGCTGAACAGGCCATCCTCAGCTACAGCTGGCCACATGAAAACCACCTGTATTTATCAGGAGATTCAGGCCAGGGTTTGGGTCTAGCCACTTCCCAAATCCCTCCTAAAAGAGAGATGAATTCCTGAAAAGCAGGGAAATCTACATATAACTCTTTTTGCAATCTACCTAAAAATTAGTTATAAACATAGCTTAATTTTGTATTTCTTTATGTGAAATACGCTGGGGCGGTAACACGTGAATAATTCAGATGCACAACAATAACGAAGAGAATTTTGAGATTCCCAAACTAATGCAGACTCAAATTACATTCTAAACGGCACAAGCTTCCCACCTCTTTCCTTTAAGGTACTTTTCTTGAAGTGGATGGCAATTGTGGCCCAAGCACAGCCTGAGCGGCTGCAGCCTCCCATAGAGCTTTCCCAGCCAGGTAGGGCCCATCAGAGCAACAAGCAGGCCTGAGAACATTAGGGTCACGTTTGCGTTTTTCTGAAAATCTATTCCTGGTACTCTGCACCATATTTGTATTTTAACACATAGGCATACAGCTAAGAAAACAAAAGTTAGTCAATTCATTCCAAAGGGACTTGGAATGTGATAAATCCTTACTCTCATTCTAGAGATCAAATAACTGAGATCAATGCAAAATGAGATCCTGGGTGCTGATACAGAAGACCAGCCCTCCAACATTAGCATTTCCTGCTGGAAAGCTGGCCTGCGTGCACAATACAAATCTCCTGATGAAGAGCATTTACAGATATTACTAGACTGAAAAAAGACAACTCACCAAGAACACTGCAGACTCCATCTATTCAGGTTTCTCATCTTACAGCCAACAAAAATCCCTGCAAATTCAAAATCTCCTTTGCTAAAAATAAAAATTCGTAACACAGATAGCATTCAAAAACCCAAACAAAACGGATACAAGGAATTTTGTCACAATCCAAGAACTTAGAATTTTAAAGCTGCTTACTGTTCTGACAGAAGGGAAAAAAAACCCCAAAAGGTGCTCTTGTGTAACATATGAATTTTAGCTGACACTTGGAAAAGAACATGCATCCTCATCAGGAAGAGATCCTATTCCTATCATGCAACAACAACTCCTGTTTGCAAGCATCATTCTGCTACAGATACGTCTATAGTCAAATACAGACCCTCTGCATCCCGATGCTGAAGAACAGGAGCAGAAATCAGCACAGTGACCTGTCAGGCATTTTGACAAGCTATTCACTGCTCTATCAAACCTGAAAAACAACACATCACAGCTGCAGTAAAGCCCACAAACCCAGAATTTCAGGCCAAATGTTAGCATGCTATTTTCACTCTTCTACAATTAATAGCTCAATGCCTTACGTAATCTACTGCAGTCAGAAACAAAAAGATTCCCTTGTATTGTCACCCTGCCTCAGCAGCCAGCACACAACTTACCCAGTATCCACAACCTCTTAAAGCTTTTAGGACTGTCTGTTCTGCTGAGCACAGAGGAAAGGATCCTCATTTCACACCACAACAGAATATTTCCAATGTTCTGCCTCCATATTATCTTGATTGGAGATTACCAAACCAGTCTAACATAGCCAGGTCTGGGAATATTTTTTTAAAATCACACTGATTAGGATTCTAGAGTTGCTGATTTCCTCTTATAGGAAGTAACAGTTCTAGCAAAAGAATCCCCCAGGCAAAATGTTTAGTGATCCACTGTGTAAGCTCTAACAGCCTTTGTTCTTTCCTTTGCTACATTCATTACTGCTTCCTTCTCTTTGCCCCTCTGCCTCTCTCTGAATCGTTCAGATTTCACTATAAGATAAAAATGTCAGCTCAAATCTAAGTACATATTTTGTATTTTCTAGCTAAGAAAGAAAAACAAAAAATTCTGTCCATTATCCATTGTTTTGAGTTAAAAGCAGCCACCTCTCTGCAGCTGCTGCACTGCCCATCCGGTTTCCTATGCTGATTTCATTACTGAACAATATTATAATTCACGCCACTGATAATGCACTGGAGCTCCATTCAGCCCCCCAAAATACATCTTTCTACTTGGCTGCTGCAAAATCCTCCCCAGGCTACAGCAGTTTAAGAAAAGCCATCCATACTATTTCTTCTGCACAGGTTTTTTCTCTGTAGGCAATATTAAGTACATGTTTAACACCAAAGACCTTAATTCAAAATCAAGTATTGGGTCACTGAGATGTGGTCAAACAATAATGTGTAAATAATCAGACAGTAAATTCTGCATGTGTGAGTCTCTAATGCAGCACAGAACAGCTCCCTGGCACAACTGGTCTACAATTCGTGATTGTCATTCAGAGGCCTATTCCATATCACTACACTGTGAAAAAAACCGTGTATCTGGATATATTTCAATGAAAATACTGTATTTAGCCAAGATATCAGTAGGTCTTTACAAATAATAGCTTTAATCCTATTAAAACTGGAGGACCTTAATAGCATTTCTTCAGTAACACTTAAACAATTGTCTCCTTCCTAATGTGCCAAGTGTGCAATCAGGATGTACCTCCACGCTATTGTTATATTCAGCCCAAACCACCCGTCTCACCTTGTGAACCTTGACCTTTGAGAGATTTTTTTAGCCAGTGCTCAGTTACTGCCACAGCCGCATTACCTCTGCAAACACCAAAGGGTTAAAGGCAGCCCAAATCAATAGGCCTACAAGGAAAAAAAAAAAGGGAAAACGAGTATGCCTTACAGCATCTTTTCAATGCTTTTATGCACAATTCTACAACAATATTGTTTGCTTTTGGCCTTAGAGAAAGGCACAGCAACCCCCCCCCTTACTGTCTCCTAAAGAAGCAAACCACAAGACAGCACCCTGTAAATAAAACAGCATGCAAAGCATCCTCAATCACAAGCATAACTACAATTACAAATCATTCAATCCATTTTATTTAGTTTAGTTTTAAAATAGACTGCATAACCAGTGTCCCACCCTTGCAAAGCAAAGATATTTTAATAAGGGTCATAAATTTCAGCTGTTGCCCATTCCTTAAGCATAAAAAGGTACGAAAAGCCAAAGTAATCTCAGTTACTGCAAATATGTACATTTACATACAGAACCCTTTATGACTACGTTAGCCACATACCAGTGCTGTGTGTCTAAAGTGTGCATTCACATACTGTTTTGGGATGGTATCTTTCTGCAAGCTCCTCTGCTTTTGGCTGCCATGAAGGGAGGAAGCTATCCCAGTGTAGTAGCTCAGTGACTGCATTGTGTTCAGGAGCTGATCTGCCTCAAACCAGTTCCAGCCGGTTCTGGTCACCCTACATAAAAAGCTATGGCAACCCTCGCTGAGTTGCCAACAAGTCCCTGAAAATCGCAGGGGCTGGTTTTTGTGTGGCGTGGGGCCGGCACAGCCCTGTGCCCCAGCTCCCCTCGAGCCCGGCCCACGCAGCCCCTGCTCCCCAGAGCCCCCCGCACGCTCCCTTGCTCGCCTCCCCCACTTACCTCCCACAACCTGGCTGAGAGCTGTGTGTGCGTGCCTGTCTGTAGCTAACAAAGAGACCGCAATAAAAATCCTCATAGGATCTCTCTTGCAGCACCAGGCAGGCTCGGCCACAGCCCTGGGAGACAGACTGCTAACCCGGGCTGCTCCCCCTCTGCTCCCACAGATGAGGGGTGGCTGTTCACACACGTCACATCTGCCCCCTCATGCCCACGGCCATGGGGTGCCCGATCAAGGGCTTCTCCCATCCGCCCTCCCGACTCCTCGTTCCATCTGGGGCCGCCCGAGTGGCATTTTCTGTGCTCTGAGCAGCATTACTACAGAGTACCCACAAACACGCCTCCCTCCCCTCAAGAAATCCATTTCCGCAACAGCAAGATGCCTGCAAAATAGTTCCTTTGCCCCCTCCTCGCAGCACCGACTTGGCTGCTACACTGTTGTTTTTTTTTTTTTTTCCCTTTTGCTATTCGACTATGCTGGAGGCCTTGAGGAGCAGCGAGCTGCAGCCCCACGGCTGGGCCGCCCCCCCGGCTGGCACCCGCCGGCCGGGGAGGCCCGGTCAGGCTCTGCGCACCTCCCACCCCACAGAGATTGTGCGGACCGACCGCCTGCCCGGCCCTGCACCTTTCAGGCGATGCTTGCCCAGGGTCTAGGCCCCCTGCGGTGCCCACGCCGCTCTGGGGTCCGCACCCACCTGTACCCGTGGCCGCTCTGCTCCTACCCGCTCCCCTTCACTTCGGCCTCGCAGGGCCTTCCTCCTGCATGGCTGACAGGCACCCAGACCCAGACAGCAGCCACCCCGTTCCTCTTGGCTACTCACCCTTGCTCTGGGAACACCAGTAACCACCTCCGCCTACGCGCTGAAACCCCCTCCTCTCGGGGGCTGCAGGAGATGCTGCTCAGCAGGGCTCCCTCCGGGCGGGTGGGCGACCCCGGCAAGCCCCTCTGCCCTTGGCTGCACCTGCAACTGAGCAGAGGTCTCGGGCACAACCCTGCACCCCTCCCTGCGGAGACACCTTCTTCGCATCCCTCATCCCCACCCCGTTCTGGGGAGAACCACCATGTTCTTCCGCTGCCTCGGCCCGTCTTCCCCACACAGGCTGCTGCGGCCGCAACCGCGGCCGGCCCTCCCTCGGCCCCTCGGTCCGGGGGGCCGCTCCCTCCTCCGAGCTGCGGCGGCCCTGGGCACCTCCCCGCGGGTCTGCGCGCTCCCGGCCCGAGTTGGCCCTGTCCGAGAGGGCCTTGCGAGCCCTGGGGGCGGCCGGGGAGGGGAGGCCGTGGCCCCTTTGGCGGAGAGGAGAACGATCCGCCCCCGCCCGGCCGGCCCGGAGCCGCCGGCTCGGGCAGTCCCTGCACGGGCGCCCGCGAGGCTCCGGCAGCCGCCTGGCCGGGAGGAAGCGACCCCATAGCATGCAACCTCCGGTCCCCATGCAACACACCTGCTGCGGCCGGAGCCGGCGGGCTGGGGCAGGGCTACGGCCCTCGGCGCGGCCCGGCCCCACGACGGAGGAACATAATGGCAGGAGGCTGCGGGGCTGGGCGGTGGGGGTGGGGGGGTGCTCGGCGGCACAGATGGGGAGACGCTCCCGTGTGATTCCGTGTGGAACGGCTCCCTGGAGAGTGCCGGGGGCGGGGAGGCTGCGGGGCCGCCGAGTGCCGCAGGGCCGGGTTCGGGTCGCGGCCTCCCGCAGCCCGGGCAGGTCGAGGGTGTTTCCGAGCGGTGCCGGCGGACAGAACCGCGCCGGCCGCCAGGGCCGATCTCCGCAGCGCCGAGGCCGACGCCGCCCGCGTGCCGTGGGAGACGCTGCCCGGGACCCGCCGGGCGCTCCCCCTGCCCGAGCGCCTCAGGCCTCGAAAGGCAGCCAAGGCGAGAGCCCACGGCCGCTGCTCCGGTTCCAGGCCAACAAAGGACGGGAGGAGCCACACGCTGCCAGCTCTAGCGGTTCAGCCCCTCCGCCGGCGCTGCGGCCAGTGTGCCTGGGCCCGGCGGGGGTCACCCTCCCGGTCCCGGATCGCGGCCGGGAACCGTGTCCCGGAGCGATGCTGCTTTTCCTTCCACAGCACCCCGTTACCCGGGCACTCTGGGGCCTGCCTGCACAGCGCCTATGGCCCGTGCGCTGCCTCTGACCAGCTTCCTTTCTTGGCTGCGCAGCATCCTGGTGGCAACGCCATTGCTAGGAACGGCAGGGCGAGATCCCTCCCTCTCTCTATTACCACCGTGCAACAGCATTTTCAGAATGTAAATTTTTGCCCGCAAATCGCTTTATTGAATCATACTAATGGCTTTAAATACATAACATCCGTCTCAAGTTTATGCTATGAGCATACAGTATACTACATACTCTAGATAAAATAATGCTGGTGTATTAACGTCTCTTACGAGTCTGTTAGGGAGGCAACAGAGTCCCAAAGGCCTTCTCCTCATGCACAGCTCCTTCTGGGACGCGGCCACAGACGCTGTGTCTGCAGGTATCAGTCGGGCAGGAAATCATGCGTCAGGCCGTATCCCTGGCTGTTCCAATGCAGCCTCCGGGTAAAAATTCTAACTTACTCCAATTAACCAAAACAGCAGCAGAACACAGGTTCTACTGATTGTCAGCTGGGGCAATCAGTGAGTCTGACAAGTTTATAGAATTTGAATGTAATAAATCGATTTTAGGATTTATATAAAAGTGGATTTGTGCACTAGTTTTAATGTTCAAGAAGGGCCATGCAGTTCAGCTTGCACAAGCCTAGGGCTCATCCTGCAAGTGACTTGTAGAATTAGGCCATGATAATTACAACCCCCTATTTCTTCCCAATTGACCAGTAAACTGATTTGATTAAAGAAGTGAAAACTACACTCCCTTTCCTTACATTGCATATTGATGCCCGAAAGATAGGCTGGAAATAAATCCCCACAGACTGATGTCTATAGAGCAGGTATTTGTTTATTTCAGCGCTGGTGATGAGGGGGATTTTTCCTCCTAGCTCACCCGCCTTTGTCAAGTGCAGTGGTATCTTTATACAGTAAATTATGCCTAATGTGGCTATGTCATCACAGCATCATCACATATGCACTGGAAATAATTTACATAGCATGATCTCATGGTTATTAGGTAATTTCTTCTCACTGCACCTGCGCTCCCCTAATTCGGGGGTCTTTGATGAAGGCTTCTAAAGTCTTCTTCACACTTGAACTTTTCAACTTTGGCTTCGGAACATGCGTAGTTATGGTGCTCCTCGGTCTCTCCGGTCTTAACCAGTCTAAATTCTTTGTTTTGTGGCTAATTGGCTCTGGATTTGCCAACTTCTCTTTAGTACTACTCTTATCTATCTCTGAAGCTACACACCTGGTGAATCTTTTTCTCTCTTTTTGTCTATTCAGCATTTAAGCAACTAGTTAACCATATACTAGCCATTACATTGTATAAAAAGTTATTCATATTAGATATATGAGTATAAAAAGTTATGATTCAGGCTATATATACATCAAGTTATAGGTATCAAAAGTTATGATTTAGGCTGTGTAAGTGTTGAAAGCTATTGTTTCAGGTTACAGGGTATATTGATATTAAGGTTACATAGGTATCTTTTAACTCAAGCTATATGAGCTCCTTGTTACTTTGACTTAGGTTATATAGACATCAATATCTGTGGTCAGCTTGCATAATAGCATAAAGAAGATTGCAGCTGCTACTACTACTGTGGTATTAATATCGGAAATGTTAATCGATTTCACAGTTTATACATGGCACAAAGTATAAACTGTGCCTCCTGCCTTTCACACAAATCTACTTGTTTTCTTTCCAGCCAGGTGTCCTTGACATCTCGATGGGAGAAAAAGTCTGTCACCCTAAGTATTTGACTTAGAAAATACAAAACTAAGAGAATTTTAAGTATATTGTACAAGCCATGCCAGGCTGATAGCACTTCTCCAGTGTTTTTTTAATTGAAGCACACGAAGTAACAGGTGTCCCTGCAGTGTCACTCCTGCATTGGGAGGAGTTTTTGGCATATTGACCTTATATCTTAGCTCTCAAGTCTGAGACCAGAGGTCCTGTTCACTCCCCCAGACATTGTGCCACATAATCCTTAGAACCTGTTGTGGAAGAAATTTCTGCTTGTTTATGCTATCCTGTTTTATCCCTTGGCTTTGCAGCAGCCAAGATCAAAGTCCCCAACCCCACTGTCCTCGCATGGATAATCTCTGTCCCAACCAATGAAACCATCACCTGTGGATCCTTCCATCTGGACTCCAGCTCTGAGATGGGATCTCCTGGTCACCTGTGCTGACACCTGTGGAGTCCCATAGCTCATACTTCTTTCTCTGGGAAACAGGTAAATCTTGACCCCCTCTGTTTCTTTTCCTGAAGAAATGCCTCCAGTGTGGCCTGCTGTTCCTTCTGAGCAGTCAGCAAGGAGTGCTGCCAATTCAAAACACTTTGATGCTGCATTGAATGCTGAACTTGTGTGCAATAACAACTTCTTAATTTTTTAACTTCTAAGGATTTTAAGGTTCTTGAAATTCAGAACTCTAAACAGTGGTGTACTCATCTCATGCCTTCTGTACAGGGATCAATTTTAACTGCATCAAACAGAGCGACAAAACAGAGTTTCTGCACATTAAAGATGTGCTGGGGCCAAAGAGAATTTTGCAGGTGGATTGACACAAAAAGTGTCAAATTTACACAAAAAGTCAATTTACATTTAATTTTTTTAAGTGTCAGAATAAATGCTGCCTTTTTTGTCTTTCCTGCTTTTGGGGAGGACAATAACAAAACATTTCGTTTCTGGCTAGCAAAACAGGCTTAACTTATGCAAGAAGGGTGAAATACAGATTCCATATTTCCAATTCTAAATTTGTTTTCAGAGTAATAGCTTTATAACTTCTGGCAAATGCTTAATAGTGTCTGTTAATTCCATTGGTTTTTCACCATAAAATTTCTTGTAACATATGATCAACAAGAGCAGAACAGAAGCTTGCATTTCTTGTTTTAGAATACTTAACATTTTTCTTTTTACCACTGTTTAGAATGCAGTGGTACTTTCCTTTAACCACGTATATTTAAACATTCAATATTTAAAAACCAGCTTGCAATTAAACTTCCCCTTTTCAGATGCTCCTATGACTAATCTCCAGGTACTTTCTTGGAAAAAAAAAATTTCCCTTCCTGGTTATTAAAATATGTCTCCTATTATATTTTGGACTAAAACCTCTAGGATTGCTTTTAAAAAGATGAGATTTCTTAAAAGAAGGTGATCTCATAGGAGATAAGATGAAGGACTTTGGTAGGGAGAAAGCTACAAACACTGCCCAGAACTGTGGAACATCTCAACAGGCAATTTCCCCCAGATTTAAAGAACGTGTTCACGGAAGTTGGTAATTCGTGTTACCCATCTCCAGAAGAGAATCTCTAACTACAGAGTGAACATTTGCAATGCCCAAGTAGCATGAAGAGTGAGGAACCTTAATGACTCTCAGGATATTAAATGCTGTAAAAGCCCAAATACTGCAATGTCTTGAACAACAAGAGGCTCCCATTTTTAAACATCTGTAAAAGAGATGCTGATTCAGATATAACACAAAGCCAGGAGGATTTGTCAGGGCTTAATTATATTTTTTCTGGCTCTTAACAAACCACGGCAAACTAAGCATTATCCGAAGCAACTAGAGTTGGTTAGTCAGAATCATGGGCTTAAAACTGTCCTGTTTGTGAGGAGTTACAGTCAATACCTCAGTTTTTCCACATGTACTGGGGGTATGAGGGAACACTGTGCTGTGCTGTGCTGTGCTGTGCTGTGCTGTGCTGTGCTGTGCTGTGCTGTGCTGTGCTGGAGAGGTCATGGCTCCTCTGAACAGGCAAGAGCAGAGCACACACACCTCAGGCACTCACCTACATATGCACTATAGTATGAAGTGTAGTCCCAGTGGGAAAAAAGGGCTTTCCTCAAAATCTGCACATATATGAGACTCTGTTGCACATGCAGCAGGCCTGGTACACAGGCCATATGCCTGCAGCACTTGCTGGCTCATCCTCAAGCTGCCAAGTGGTGACACTGGTGTTCATGGCAGACAGCTGGCGGCACTGTCACAGGGTTACATCTGTTGGCAAAAGCATGCCTTCAGGCCCAAGCATTCCTAGATACGAAATAGGGAAAATTAAATAGAAAAACTTGTATGACTTGATGATTGTGAAAAGCTGGAAAGGCATTTCTTCTGCACAGGAGTACCATTTTTGGAGAAATTGAGTACTCTCAGAGGCAGGACAGCCACAGCTCCTCTGGGCAATCTGTGCCAGTGCCTCACTCCCCCCACAGGGAAGAATTTCTCGCTTATTTCCAATCTAATCCTGCCCTCTGTCAGTTTAAAACTGTCATCCCTTCTGTCGCTACAGGCTCTGGTGAAAAAATAGGTACCCTAACACTTTATGTCTATATACACCCTTTATAGAGCATCTTTCACCCTGGTCACTCAGTGCTGTGAGTACACCACACCAGTATTTTAGCCAGGTCAGCAACTCAGGGTGTGCAGGCAGGAGCTGCTGAGGGACAGCACACACCTAATCACAGCCATCTGCCCAGCAGCACAAGGAGCACAGCCCCAGGCCAGACCTGGACCTGCATTTTCCCAGCCATCAGCTCCCAAACTGGGTCCCCCAGCTGCTTACACAACACAACCATAGGCCTATTGCAGAATGCAAGGCTGATGGATTTTTGAATTTTCTGTGAGCACTGTGCTCTTTTCCACGTACAAAAACATTCCCGGGTGCTGGGCCAGAACCCCTCAGTCAGCTCCTCATCAGGAATTAGCCACCTGCGTGATTAACATCCATACCACAGAGCTCAGCAGCCTTACACATTGAAGGATGCATGTTCTGTTCCCTTAACGTGCCATATGTATGGGGCTTTCTCCTTCCTCCTCTTGATATTTATTCAAGTATATGAGGATTATTTCTGAATTATTCATCATACAATATTTGATTAGACTGTGGCAGTGCCAGTTCCCACTGCTTAATGAATGAGCCATTAGGCTTTTGCAGATGGTGCCATCAACAGCTCCTGTGCTGTCTGTTCCCTGCATTTAGCCAGCAAAAGGAGAGTGCTGAACCTGAACACAGGGTGGGAGATGAGTAATACCCATGCAGTGATCCTGCAAACCACACAAGGAGAGCAAGTGTTGCTGCAAAACTTGTATTTTGTTCTAGATGTTATCTAATACAATTTTCTCAGAAAATCTTGGTGTAGCTGAGTATGTATCCTACCAAACTACTCAATACATCACTTCAAGCAGTGAAGTAAAGGACAGAAACTGCCAGCAGTTTACATATACATGGTCTTGCAAGGTGTGACAACTGCTGCCATGACTTATGGGCGTGAGCTCCAGGCACTTCTTTCTCTTCTTTCCTCTCTTTCTCAGAAGAGGAAACCAAGAAGTGAGAGAAATTGTATTCCAGAATCCAAGTGGGTGGAGAATGGACACAACAGGCACAGGTGCACCCTTGCTTTGGGAGGGTCTTAGGAAGTGGGAGACACTGCATAGCTCTGGGTGTCAATGAGCTTGAGAAATCCATCGCAAATCACACAGCTTAGTGGGGTTCCTGCTGGTCACTCGAGGCTGGCACCTGGAGAGCTGGGGAGAGGGGTGCTGGGGGCAATGCCGTGTGACACAAGGGGTGCTGCCCCTAGGCAGGAACAGGCACACAGGCATGCAGGACCAGCAGCAGCTGTGCATGCACTTCTTCCCAGAGCCTACCTGGAAAATGGAATAAGCACATAATAAAAGAAGGAGGAGTCCAAGAGAGGTTTTTCTGCCACTTTTCCTCTGTTTACTTCAGGAAATGCTGATGAGGGTGGTAGCAGCAGCTCAGCCTGGCTGTGGTTGCTGATTCCAAACTGAAATCCAACTGATTCTGGCCTGTGATGAACTTCCTACAATGGAAGCAAAGTTAAAAGCAGGGCACCTTGCTGGTTTGTGGCCTGCATGGCCAGGGAGTCTTTCAAGCACTCATGCTTTCCATGCTGGTCCTTGGCATCTCCTACTGGAGAAAGGACATCTGATTCATCCCCACCTACCGAAGATGAGTCAGGATTACACAAATTCCATTTAGTTTGTGTAACAACACTACTTCCCATGTTGCAAACTTCCCTGTCTGCTGCCATAAAAGTCTATTGTACAAATCCCTGAACACACAGTGATCAGCAAGAGATGCCCCCAGCTGTGGCTGGTGGCTGGCATGTCCTGGTTTTTTGTCCCTCCCTAGGACAGATGGGTGTTGTTATCACCATTTTAATTTCTTTCAAATTACAAATACTGCTGCCTCTGCACTGATTCTCCCACCAGACAGAATTTAATAACAGCTGGCTATTGGCTGCAGCTCAAACAACAGCTTGTTGGCAGCTTCCCTCTCCTGCCAACCTGACCCCCAAAGTCTAGTGCAGGCTGTCCCCTAGCCCAAGGTACACATCCTGTCCTCGCCAGTTCACTAAGTCCTTACTGGGCTTTGGCATTACCCTCACTCCAAAGATGACTTTGCCTGTGTTACCGTGGCAAGAGGGAGGGAAGCTGCTGCACCCCCCACCTGGTGAGTGCTCTGATACCCCACGGAAGTGTTAAAAGTACCCAACAACCTACACCACCAAAAATATTTTAGAGTACACCTGAGTCAGGAAAAGACTTGTGCTGGCATACCACACCACCCTGTGGCATGCCACACTGCTCCTCGGATGTGGCAGCACTAGGGACAACCCTCTCCCATTCACGAAGGGAGGCAGGAGACCAGGATGATCTCCTGGGTACAGAGGAGGGGAGAGGCACCAGGGCAGCATCTGAGGGTTTCACTGCTCAGCAGCAGCCCATGCTTAGTTCCATCAGCCAGGTTAGCAGTCTCGGATAGCTTTCCCCTCTGCAGTACAAAAGGGCAGGTGGGCAGGCTCTTGGCTTGTTTCACATGAAAAAACAGCTACAGCAGAGTTACCTGCCTGGAAGGGTCCCCTGGTGACAGAGCACTGCTCCCTGTGGGGCATGAGGTATGGAGGCACATGTTCCCCCAACTGCTCTGCCCTGTTACCCCAGAAATTGAGCATGGGTTTCCCATGTAGTGCTGTGGCCGCCATCAGCCAATGGCAAGTCACCCGCTGTTTTCACAGTGACAGTGACTGTGCTGGGGGCTGCCTGCACCTGCCTGGCCAAATTATAGTCTCACATTGTCTGGTGGGGGGCTCATCCTTCTTTGCAGCCCCAGGGATCTTTTCTCTTTGTCCCTTCACCTCCAAAACCTCTGTGTCAGAAGTTAGGCTCCCATGCAGCCACCATGCAAGAACTGGCTTGGCTTCAGATCAGTCAAAAATCTCCATCTTGCACTGCATGGGTGCAAATAACAATGCAGTCTTAAAAGGCAACTGCTGAGCATCATTTCTCTACTCATGAGATGTTTCTGTTACTTCTTAGAGCTGTCCAAAAATGTCTGTCTTACATAACTAAACCCACTCTAGTTTGTGATACATCAGAATTCTAATTATACCTTTTGTACCTTATATATACACCACAGTTTGAACATCCTAGAGCTGGCAGGCAGATGGAGTTTAACAGAACTATCCCATCAACAGATGCTGCTAGCGAGTTCTCTTTGCTCAGTCTGGGAATGAACTGATGGGCAAGGCAAGAAAACATGTTTTCTTACAAAGCCACCATCTGCCAGCTTGAGAAGCTGCTGTCATCAGTGACTCAGGATCACTTGTATAAGGAAAAAGATTACTAATACCATTCTCAAGACAGCCGTATTATTACCTATATATTATATATTAACTGTATTGTGACTATTGACTAACATCAAGATTATAGCAATAAGAAAATATTGTAACTAATAAGTCTAAAAGGAAAATAACTGTAAACAAAATTAGTTGAGAAAGGGCAGTTATTTCTCTTGGGAACCTTTACGTAACAAACCATGGTTTAATCCTTCTTTGCGATCGTATTCTGTTAAGAATTGTTGCGTGACATCAGACAGATCTTTTCCAGTTGTGGAAACAATTTACAGTCTCCGCAAAACAACAACAACAAAAAAGGTTTTTGTTTATCAGACTTTATAAAGAAAAGAAGGGATTATTAGACTGCCAGCAACAGAGATGAGGAGTTCCCATGGATTGTTTTGTAAAACAGGATGATGGGAGGTGTAAAGGTGTCCCAGCACATGCAGGGTATTAAGGGTCCGCTGGGCACGTGGCTCTTCTCAGCAGATTAGAAAAGGTAAAAAGATGCTGATGGCAAGGCAACATCAGAGTGGAGGGTAAAACACCTCATTCCAAGTAAAACTCACTCTAGCTGGCAAGTGGCTTGCTCCTGTGTATCCCACCACAGGAGAGCATGTTGTACCCATGTTAAAACCTGGATTAACCCAGTGCAGACAGCAAGAGAGAAACTAGCAGGGAGGCTCTGCAGTGGTAATGCACCACCTCTGATTTATGTGCTGGGATGGAGTGAGGTGCAAACAGCTGCAGTTCTCTACCTACCAGCACAGGTAAATGGCTTGTCATGAAGCACAGCTATTTTCTGATTCAAATGAACCCACTATTTCCACTAAAATAAGAGCTGATAATCCAATGGGTGTTTCAAAAGCATGTTGTCTTGCAGCTGCAACACTGAACCAGAATCTGGAGCAGTTTTCTGCATATCCCTAAGGCAGGCATGAAACAAACCCTACAAAGCTTTGAGAATCAGCAAACCAGTATTTTATAGCAACTCTGTACCTTCTTAAAGGACTGTTATGCTTCTTACAGACAAAAAAAATTACCAGGTTTGGTACGTTATAAATATCTCAAAGCAGTCCTGAAAAAATTCTGGACCAATCCCGGTCCTGCAAGGCAGGTCTCAAGCATACTACTGGCATTCAGCAGAAGGGGAAAGAGAGGAAAAGAGCTAACAGGCACAAAGAAGACAGGATGTGAACAGAGAAGACTACTGGGACCGCTTTAAACACCTACAGCTCTGGCAAGCAACCCATTCAGAGGGGAATAATCTGAGCAGTTTCTGACAGGCTGCCTGATGTTAACCCACAGAGGAGGTGCTTACCTGTGTAGGCATTGATCTCTCCTCTGTGGTGACCATTGAGAGGACCCGAGGGAATGGCCTGAAGTTGTGGTAGGGGAGGTTGAGGTTAGGTTTAGGTTAGATACTAGAAAAAGGTTCTTCCCCCAGAGGATGGTAGGACACTGAACAGGCTTCTGAGAGAATGGTCACAGCCCCAAGATTACCAGAGCTCCAGGAGTGTTTGGACAATGCTAGCAGGCACAGGGTGTGATGTTGCAGTGCATTATGGCCACTTCTGCGGCCAGCATACCCCCATAATTAGCCACGACCATCTTACCCCTTTTTCCCTGTGTTTGGCTCCTCCCTCAGGAAAGATCTCTGTCCTCCCACGATATTCCCCCCCTCCCACAATGCTCTCCATTGGTTCTGTACCCTTGCCCGCGAGAATTCAAACCCCACATCCCTGCACCATTGGATGTTTTGTATTCTCCCCTCCCACTCGGTAAAAGATAAAACACCTGCGTAACGGCCCTTCGGGGCTTCTCTGTGCAACGCTGGCGCCCGAGTAAACCTTCTACCACGAGAAGCCCCTCTGCCTTCTTTCTGCCTTCCAGCGCGCCAGCAACACCGGTGGGTCCGGTGAACCCGAACTGGGATTTTGCCAACCGTCCCGTGCCTGTGAGCAGCCTCTGCCATCCTCTCCTGTCCGGGCGGGTGCCAAGCACTGGCGAACCCAGCTAGCCGGACAGCCAGTGTTTTGGCAGTGTGACTCTTGGGGATGGCCTCGTGCAAGGCAAGGAGTTGGACTCCATGATCCTTGTGGGTCCCTTCCAACCCAGCATATTCGGTGATTCTGTGACTTGTGCTGTCCTGCCATGCACAGTCAACATCCCTTTTCTTAAAGGATGTCAGGAAGCAGAGCTGGCTCATGTTTAGAGAGATGAAATAAATCATAACCACCATGTTAAGTCATCAGAGAGCCCAGGAAGCATCTGAGAGCTGCTTGATCTTATGCGTAGTGAAGTAATTTACATAACACATTGAAGACTTTTAATCCTAATTGCAAGTGACTTGGAAAACTGAAAGGAGAGTGCCAGCAGATTCTGTCTGAAGGGCAGATGGGGAAGGCCTGGCCACTTCCTCCCACATTCACTGCAGATGCGGGGGCTGGTCGCTGTGGTAACACACCCCCACAGAGATCCGGGGCTCCTGCTCACTGAGTGCCAACAAGGATGGGAGATAGCATTTCTTCTCATTAGCTCTTAAAATAAGTCTGGGATGACTAAATTGCTGCAGCAATACCTTAGAAATTAGTAACCGCCTAATTGCCACAACATGGATGTGTCCTCACTCCATTTCTAGACTATTGCAATTACTAAATGATCAGTCTTTAAAAAAACCCCAACAAACCAAACTCCCTGAAATTCCCAACCTGTCCTCCTCCACCTGATATTTTAAACCTATCTCCAATTCCCAGCAAAAACCTTGGAGCTCAAGATGCTGCTCTAAAAAGTGAGCAGATCTTACTGTGCCTGAATTAAAATTCTGTGCAAGGAAGAAGTAATACTGAAACATATGTGCATTACAGCAGTGAGGAATTTATGTCAAGGTGAACATAGCCCAGGAGCTTACTGCATGTGAGAGCTGCCGAAGTTACTAATTAGCTGACAGAATGAGGAAAAGTAGTTGATGCATGAACCAAGGCAGTAACTACAGAGACAGCAAGACTAGCCCTGAAATCTCCTACTGAAGAGTTCCATGGTGCAGATGGTCTTCTGGAGCCAGAGACAGTTACAGGACTCTCAGGGTAACAAGAGGAGTCAGCCTACAGAGCTCTATGGACGTACAGAAGGTGAATGCATCCCACCTTACGGCAGTGTGGTGAGGGACAATGGAGGAATTGTCTTGTCCTTTCTGAAGCACATGAACCCTTCTTTTGCCAGGGAAGCCTGAGTTTATAATAAAGGATTACCTTAAACCTTTCTTCTAAACCTATTCAACATCCAAAGCCAGGTAACAAACACTTGAGTTATACAAAACCATACAGCAATGCTAAAGCAGAGGACAAAGTAATTTAGTGTACCAGATACTTCAGCAAAAAATAATTATCTCCAAATAATTGCGCTGCAGGAAAAAAAAAAACAAAACCCTGAGGCTTGAATTCAGAAACGGCACCACAAGCCAGAGCTTTAACAACTGCCTAGGTTTAGGCATGTCTTTTAATCCCACCAATTTCACAGAGATTGAAATGCTAAATTAATTTATGCCTGTTGAACTTTTAAAGTGCTTTGCTGGAGCTGGGCCAAAGGAAATGGGTGCTGCTTGCAGCTTGCCCTGAAGAACCAGAGTATTTAATTCTGAACACTAATGATTAAAACAGGTAGAGCAATTCCTAAAGACATTGCTGCAGTGAGAAAATACCTTTCCATCACCATTCTCTTTTTAAAGAGGGCTCAGACTGATGAAGTTTTCCTCCACACAGTCTACTGCCACAGGACAAATCTGAGTGGTTTAGGTCACTTAGAGAACCTCTAGTAAAGGTATTAGCAAAAGCAGGTTTAATGTTAAATGTACAAAAGGGTGATGAAGTTCCATGGCAGGGTTCACTCTGCTAACTGCTACATGGATGACGCACACAGAGGAAAATCTGTCTAGATTCAATGTAGAATGATTTACACAGGCACCATGGATGCCAAAGGCTAAGGGAGGCCCTGCTACTGAGTCATAGGGTTCAGACTTGGGCAGGGGTTTATGCCTGAAGGATTTAGCAGCATCTAATTGCTGACTAATTTAACATTTGTGAAATGATTCAATTCCTATAAGCACAGCAGGAATTTAATTCTAGATCTAAGATGGCAATAACTGTACTATACTTCCCATAGGGGATTTAAATCAATTTACACACACAGAAGTACACACATATACATATACATACACATGCATATACAAATATGTCCAAGGGTACCTATTAAAGATTTCCCTCGAGTTCAGTGAGGTCATCAAATGCCTTTGCACCCCTCAAGAGGCACAGGTTGAGCTTCGAGGAGCAGGGGTATCAGCCCAGGCCCAGATCTGTATATATTGAGCTGAAGCTCATGATTCAGATTTCCCCTTCTTCTCTTTTAAGGAAATTATTTTATTACGTGTTTTGTGTCAATAAAGTTTTGGGCTTTTTAAGGCTGGAAGGAATAGAAGAATATAGCAACTACATATGCACAGATACATAATTTTGTGGACAATAGTTTATTACACAAGAAGAAAAAAGAATAAGCTTTTATACAAATTAGGAAACTTACAAAGTATTAGCTAAATATAATGCTCCTAGACCATGTCTCAAGCTATAATCTGATTTAGAAGTCAACTGCACAGAATAGTTAATGCAGGTACATCTCATTCATTATTAGGTATGGCACTATTTAACACCCCGCAGGAGGAAAACAGAAATTCAAGCTCATGTACAGATTACTTTAAGCATGGCTGTCATCCTGGAAATAGCTATATCCATGGACATATATCCACCTTTCAGCATAGAGCAACCTGAAGATCTCCAGATCTAGCTGAAGATGCATTAACATTCCCATCTCAAAAGTTTTATGGCCCCACCAGCACATCCCATAGTGCCCATCAGCATGTTGCCAGGCCACGAGGTCACAGCACTCTCCACTGGAGATTGAAACTGGCTTGTCTGCCTCAGTTACATTCATTTTATTTTTATGATGGGGATCTTAATTAAAGCAATACTACTTATCAATATTACCAGTGCAGGAGAGGCTACTATCCCTGTCTGAAAACTCCCTTTGATTTTAGTTTCCTCACACCCCAATATTTTTGCATTTTCAAAGCATCAAGACTTTCAAAGACCTAATAAAAGATCACTTTTCTTGTGATTCTTCTTTCACTCCTCTTGTCCATTCACTTTTAGCCCTCAGCATGTCTGTGAGACTGACCATACAATACCTTGCTTGCTATGAGCAGGCTCTTGCCCTAATCTTTCCATTTAGTGTTCTTCCAGAACATGACAAACCAGATATCAGACCAGCAAAAATCTTAAGAGTGTTATGTAAAAGAAAAAAGAATTGTAAGAACAACAACCCACCACAGTATGATTCTGTGACTTTGCTCCCTCTGATAATCGGTAGTTCTCTTAAAAACAAGTGATGTCAGGTTGCTGGCTCTTCAGGTTTTGGGTTCCTTGCACAGATTTTAATCCACCTCAGATGCTGCCAGACACTGCATATCTGACCATCAGAGAGGAGAATGCAGTTAGAGCTGTCTATTAGCTACATCCAAGGCACTGGAACATCAGTGACCGATCCTAACACACAGTGGCCAAAGAATGGAATAGGAAATGCTGAGCACTTCAGATTCTTCCCTGTATCAAACAACAAACAGTAAGTGAAAAAAAAAAACAACCCCAAACCTATTGGTCCAGTTTTGTCTCTTAGGATATGAAAAATTTTCATCACAACCTCATTCCCAGCACCTACTCTAGACTCTCCAGGGCCTTGTCTGTTAGTCTCCGAACTCCAGGAGAGGCAGTTTGCAGGCCCCTCTGTTCAAGGATGCCACTCTGGTCTATTCCAAACACATGCCAGCTATTGCTGTTCAGAGAAGCTGAGGCTGTCAGAGAGGAAGAATTCCAGTTCAACAGTATCATCAGTGGTCTCTACTGGTACATTACTCTTTTCCACAGTGGGTGAATAATGCTGTACTTCATGCCTTGAAGCCAGTATCCTGAAAGTCCCATTGCAGGAACATGCCTCTGGTTGTGTGATGCTGGCTGAGCAAGCACAGTTTGGATGGTAAACAACTGGACAGGAATTGGGTTGGCAATTACTAGGGATGTAGTATTCAGCTGCCTCTGGACTTGATTCTACTGGATTATGAAAAGGATAGCCAAGCATGCAACAGGTCTGGGGACAGTTCTTGGTTTTGAATCCATGGTGAAGACCTAATTTAGCAATAAGGGGCTTCCCAACATTAACTTCCTTTCTTTCATCCATTGTATCTTCTATTCCTGAATACTCATAGTGCAAGCAAACAGTGAAGATCAAGTGTTCCTGTAAAAGAGGAAAGAGGAGGAAAGAAAAAGTTATACTTCCTCTGCAAATAAACACTATAGGAAACCCTTTAGAGAGGCTCCAGTCTCCTGGAGAAGGAGTGACCATTTTAGGAGCTGGAGACACACAATGTGCAAGCCTTGTTTCCTGAGGTCCTCTTTTGGTCACTACTTCTTCACTGAACAGTCTGTATTTCCAGAAGCCCTTGTGTTACCTCAACAGCCAGAAGCACTGAAGAAGAGATGGCAGGCACAGTGTCTGGCACAGATGTTTATGACACAAAGATACAGAGACACTTAGCAGTGCCCCAGTCTGCTGAAGTGAGAACCTTCCAAAAACTGTGTGCCCAGGAGCACAGGCTGATGATACACAACACTTTCGTCTCCTACTAATGCCTTTGTAAGAGGCAGCTCTGCTTCAGGTCATGTTCTTCCTAAAACGCATAGGAACACCCTCAGAGCATGCAAGAAGTGATCTGCACAAAAATAACCATCTTGGCCAAGTTCAGCATGGGCCTGGAAAATACAAAGGGCCTTGCACGCCGGTTTTAGGATTGCATATGCATCAATTCCCTGCCTTTTACTTTTCAGCTGTGAAATTAAAGTCACTGAACTGTGTTATTGTCCATTTTTTCCCTCCAAAGAACTTAGTACATTAACAATACACAGCTGCCTCAACAGAACTGCAAAGCAACGTAATAGTGTCAATTATCTGAGCAAACTTGTAATGAATAGTGGATACTAACCCTTAGTTTTTGCAGTGAACTCAGCCTGGTGTAGAGGCAGTGTTTGGGAAGGTCCTTTAATACTAAATAGCTTCCAGTTTCCTCAGGAGTTCCTTTATTGGCCTCTTTAGGATCTAAATCCAAGTCCTGTTGCAAGCAAAAAAAGAGAACTTAATTGATGATATAGAACTTGTAGATCATAAAATAGTATTTCTTTCAGTTTAAGATGTTGCAGCACTTTAGACATATTTTATTATACAAGATGCAGCTTGATATGGGTGGAACAGAAAATTTTCAACTTCAGTGGAGCAAGACCATGAGACAGCAGCGGGAAGCACTTACAAGTGGGAAGTCTGTAATGTGGGCTCTGCAAGCTGCGATTTCAGGTGGCTTCTTTACTATACGTGTATAGATTATCATGACATTGGAGAACTCAGCTGCAAACCCCAACTGAATCTGAACACCACACTGGAATTCAAGGGACATACTTTGTGGAAGCTCTGCCAATAAATAACACATTGTTACAGTCTAAATATAAACTTAGCATAAGCATTTTTCTTTTTCAGCCATTTAACAAACAAGAATTAAGTGCTTGGTATCACAAATAAACATCTGCATCTCTGAAAGAGTCTTCCTACATGACAAGCGGTCTTAGAAATGCCAGCCCTGACCCTCTGCCCCAACTGTCAAAGAAATTTGAAGACGTACTCCAAAAAGTTCAGGTGAAAAACGTAAAAAGGTCTTAAACCCCACTGCCATTCTTAAAAGAAGCCTAGGAAGCCTGGAACTCATCTCAGTCTTATTTTATTTTTCTTAGTTGTCTACACTGAGAACTTCTTTTCATCATACACATTTACCATACAGTTCACCTGGCTACTTTAGGTGATGACTTTAGAATGAGATCAATGCCATCTTACAAATGTCACTGCTAGACACACAGTACTGGGAGACTGTCCCAGAAGGCAGACAACCTGTAAGTCTCTCCTCCAGTGTCTGAGTGGTCTTATATATACTGAATAGACATGAATTCTTGTTCATTACTATCTCATGCAGGGGTAAACCCCAACACAAAAACTTCCAACTGAACATAGTAATGAAAATGCAGCTATAACCTTGAATTTATTCCATTTCCATTCAATAGTACATGCTCTCCCTTCTCCCACCATGGCAGTAGGACCACCTAAAAGCAGACTGTACTGTACCATGAGCTTTGGCCCACTGCAGGTTCCGTGCCAGGGACTCTGCAGAAAATGTGCTTTGTTGAACGGGATCAGTTAATGCCCTTTTCTCTGACAAGCTGCTGCGGATCTCCAGGGCTTGCTTGCCTTTGGTAAGGGGACACTTGCCCATATCTAAAAACAAGATGCAGAGAGGTTCTTTCAAAATCAATGCTGTTGCAATTCCAACTGAATTAAGTAGCTCCCTGCAATGTTGTGTGATTGCTGTGGTTATGCCAGAGCCAGCACATTGATCAAAAGATGCAGTTTTACAAGTATTCCTTGCTCAGCTCTTCCTTCCCTGAAGGCCAAAGCAGCTCTGCAGAGCCCCGAGGGGTCTCACGTGGTCTGGCCAACATCCTCCCCTGTTCCTCAGAGCCAGTCCAAGCAGCCTCACAGCTCTGGCTGGGTAAGGTCGTAGAATCAGAGTGACCAATTTCAAGAATGTGAGTAATTCCATTGGAAGAGATTATTCTAAAGAACTGGGGGCAAGGGGAGTATTTTAAGTTTAGATACAAGGGCCCAATATTGATTATTTAACAGCACCACTAATGACCCATGTGTCAGGACAGAGTACAAAGCTTGGGAAGTTTGTAGATGATTAAAAACTGAGAGGAGTGGCTGATACCCCACAAGACTGTACTACGGTTTAGAGGGTCCTGGACAGGCTGTGGAATTGGGCAGAGAGGAATGTCATGCACTCCAGTAACATGGAACACTTAAATTCTGCTCCCAGGCAGGAATAATGCCTCGCACAGGTCCACAAAGGGCCTGACTCAGTGAGACGCAGCTCTGCAGGGAAGGACCTCGGGGACCTGGTGGCCACCAAGCTGACCGTGAGCCAGCACTGCACTCTTGTGGCAAAGGCACAGCAGGAAGCACAGTGCCAGCATGCTGCAGCCTTCTCCACAGCAGCTGTTTCCATGGAACACTTAATGGGAACATTTCTCTGGCACTGTCTACACAGCACTCGTGTGCTCCCCAACACCCAACACCTGGGAATATTCACAGCAGTGCTTGTCACGGTGCCTGACAAGTCAATCCTTCCCTGCACTCTTGAACAGAGGACAAAGCTCTGCAACCTGCAGCTGCCCTAGGCTGCTGAACACAGGGCAGAGCTGGGCTGATGCACCTACACACAGCAGTCTGACACTGTTCTTCTGTACTTGGAGCAGGTGTTTGCACAGAAGCAATACACTTTCCCTCCACACTTTTCACTTTAGTGCTTCTCCCATCAACTCAAAAATACCATCACTGAACCAGGCAAATTAACACAGTGCATTGCCCTTTCTACTGCACTTAGAGAACAAATCATTATCATTGCTATAGCACTCTTAGGCAAGTAGGATACTGTTAATTGTTTAAATGAACATGCAAACGACTGGACTACCACAAGACAGCTGGCACCATGGGACAGAAGAGCAATTTTGTGGATGGACAATTCAAAACTCCATGCAGAAAGATACTCAGAACAAATAAGGTTTACCAAAGAGGAAAGTATAAAATTGAACACTACTAAAGAAGCTCAGCATCAGTAGTGTTGTTAATATGCTGCCCAGCAGCACCTGCTACTTGAACAAAATGCAACAAGAAAGAGCTTTAAGTAGTGTAACACATTCACCATGAGAAAGGACATGGAAGCAAAGTTGTTTTCAGTAATGCAGGCTGAGAAGACTATTAGTGCAGTAAGCTGAAGTTCACCTTCTGCAACCTCATCAAGCAGAACAGTGATCTTCTTGTCTTCTAACAAACGGTCCTTCAAGAACTTCATGAAGATTCCGTTGGCCAACCCTAGCTGCTGGATTTCAAAAGCTTCTGCTCCTTGGCACCTGTGAGATCATCGGCATTGGACAAGGAAAAAACACTGAAAAATCTGCATGATTAACAGTAAAATTATGTTGGGAATGGGGGAAAGAAACCCTACAATTTGAAAACCAGGCTGTGTTCAAGGCCAACCTGCTCTTCGTGTTCCCTTGCAAGCAGCTGATGGAACTTTCTCTTATAATGACATCACAGAGCAGACCTGTTCATCAAACTGCTCATATGAGGAGCTTAAATTTATTATAGAAAACTTTAGTAAAGCTCCTGACTGCTACTACTCAGCAGTTTTAACACTAAGAAAGTGCCTACGGTTATTGGCCCACAGCATAGTTCTGGAAAAAATCAGCTATACAATCTGAGTCATTTCTGTGGCACAGAAGAAGAAAAACTTCCTTACGTTGCATATCCAAAAACAATGTTGGCTGTAACCTTCAGAGCATCCAAGACAAGAATTGTGTCATCATATTCATTTCTGTAATAAATGGAAACACAAGAAAGTAAAATAATAATTTGAGAACTAATAATGGCAACAAATTCATAATACAAAAAAAGCAGAGTTCAGAACCAGTAATTTCTTTCACTCCTACAAGTCTGAAATGAATCCTGACTGGTAAAAGACAGAAGTCAGCACCATCAACACTCTGCCTGAGGGCAAGTGTAAGGACAGAGGCACCATGCATTACCCAGAAAAGGGCATGCTGTAGTAACCAGTAGAGTTTGGCTGCAATCTCTGCAAAACACCATTCTGATATCCACCCATTTTAGGTTATTTAAAAAATGGCATGATTTTTAAATTCCCCCCGCCCCAAACATGGTGTTGTTAGTATGAGGCTTATGTTGATGGATTTTCTGTTTGGACAGCAGACTGAGAAGCTAAATTGGGTCACGGGCATTGCATTAGCAGCTAAGTTTAGAGGCTTCACAGATACTAAAGCACCAGCAATTTTCTGTTACGAAACATTCCTCAGAGACCAACTTCCAAAACTGCTGACTGAAGAGCTGATTTCAAGTGCTAGTTTAATTGAGCATAGTAGTTTCTCAACATGAAAAGAACACAGTACTTTGTGTAGAAAAATTCCATAAATCAGTTGGTTTTTAACCCCTGAATAAAGATACAACATCCTCAGTACAGAAGCAAAATCCATGGTTCTGAAGAGTTCTAAAATAAGCACTTCACTTGAGCCCTTCTGCTAAGTTAATGTTCCTTTGATCACAGAGATTCTCCTTCCTCCCTGTAATGAAGAAGATGAATAATGATGCCAGGGGAAGGAGTCCTGTTTCTTCTTCACGATGCCCAATTTCACTTTTATCTTATCAGTCTGTTTGTAACTTTTGAAAAACAACAACAGAAAAGAAATAAATGTCATTGAAATCAGGAGGTAGGTATGTACCCATGGGGACAAAGTCTAACCACCAGGTTCACCTCGCTATCCAAGGCCACAGGCAGAAGTCTGTGGATGAAACCTACTGATGCTAAAAGCACTCAGGTGCAGCCTGTGAATTCTCAGAACCATGAACTTTGCAGTACAGTGAATTCTCAGCCTAAAGACTTCTCTTCAACACGAGGTCCAGCTTTCTGTTAAGATCCCAATGAGCTGAGGTCAGCTCTCACCACCCAGGAATGCAGGGGATACCTTTTGCGACACATATCCAGCAGGAATACGTTGAGTCCCGTCTGCTTCTCCTGCATCAGCCGCAGGATATTCTGCACGCACAGGCAGTTTTCTGAGCGGTAGGGATTCGGAGCATCAACAGGAACCATGAAACTGTTCCCATAGTTTTCATAGCCATGGCCAGCATAGTATAACAAACCTGAGTTCAAAACACATGTGACAGTGAGCAGTGCATCAGAGACTTCTGTCCATTTTAGCGCATCAAAATCATCATGCACAGCTCTGACTGTGGGCCAGGGAGTTCACTGAAGCCACTCCAAGCCACATTAACATCAACTCCACAATACACAAACACAATAAATTAAAAGAAGCACAAAAATCACACATGCAATAGAATCAATTAGATATTTGCTCAAACATACCAAGTTAAATACTCTTAAAATGCTGTAAGTAGTTATGACCTCTAACAGAAGCAGTTTGTTATGTATGATGTGTAACTCACAGATAGGAACAAGGAAATGTGCCAACTGTAAAACATCTTCTCCACATGTACAATTACAAAGCTCTGAGCAGCAGTGAGTCTGCAGTTTATAGACAGAAAAAAAAATGCTGAAGAGTTTGGTAGGACTCCAGAGCACATCCCCATTACCAAACTATCAATGGCTCATGTTCAGTTGATTGCAGCTATAGCTCCTAGTTACAGACTCATGACTCTTCTGGGTCTACTAAACAAACTCTTTGCATGCTTACCTAGCCAGAAATTATTATCCTGCCATTGTGTCCCTCATGTGTCACTACCCAACAGTCTACAACATTTTAAGATTTAAAATCCTCAATAAAACATGCAATATTTTTGTAGAAAAAACCCAACCCGATCATGGAATAAAATTTTTTCTCAACCCTGAGAAAGGGAGCTGCAGGCTAGGGTTTAGATTTTCCTTATATGAATAAAAATGCCCAATATTAAAGTAATATAAATTTGCATGAAGATTAGATGATCTTAGAGTCAATGATCTCTACTGCCATAAAATGTAGTTACCAGAGGCTTGTGTGATTTAACTGAATTTTCCTATTGCCTATTCCCAGTGCTGGTTTTCCTTAATGATGCAAATTCCATCTTTTAAAAAGAATTTTTATTTATCTAGTCAAACCTGTCCATGAGTCATATCTGCAATTAGTATATGGTGCTCAGCTGAATAAAAGTCAACAGAAATCTGACAATTTATGCTGGCTGGAGATACGATATTCTTATGTTGTTATTCTTCCTAAAATTTGCTGAGAAATTTAAGTCACTACAACACTGGCACATTCAGAGAAAACCCAAAATTAGCCTCACCCTAACATACTAAGATGATCTACTATTAATTTAGCTCGTGAAGGTGGGCATGCTAGATGTTTTCACCTTTTCATTACACACCACTACAAGAAATGAAAATATGAGGGCTACGTGAGCCTGGCAAGCTTCAAGAGAGCTAAACAGGGTATGAAGTGCAACTGCACAAACTTGTATCAGGCCCCCAGTTAAAAGCAAAGTCTTAATGTGATTTCCAGAGTCTGGATCTGTACCTAAATCGGGATTATATTTGGGATTCTATGTATCTGAGGGTATATTCTGTAAGTAATTGGACTGACTGACTACATTCCTTTTCTGTCCTTGGCAGATGACTGTGCTATGTGCCAAGTACCTGCAACAGTCAATACGTTGAGCTCAACATCAGAAATAAATCTGCACATACCTGGGGTAAGTGGAGTAAACATGTTTGGAGGGCCTCAACAGAGACTCAGACACAGCAATTTTAAATAGGCTCAAGTTCCTCGGAGACGTCAGCATTTAAGTGATATCTGCCTCCCTCCCTCCTCCAGTCCCTCTCGTTTAAAAAGAAAGCTGCCTAAATATTTTTAGCCTTTCAAACATATGGGTCTGCGCTTTTACCCTGTGTGGAATACAATATTAATTGCAGCCTACATTTAGAACAGCACAGACTAAGACATCAGAGGAGACAATCATCATCACTTTGTTTACTACTCCTGCCCTTAAGGACCAGCATCTGAAATGCCACTTTCCTGGCAGTAAGCCAGAATTACACAACCTAGTAGGCATCAGGTTTATATGTAGCAGGGACTAAACAGCAGTAGTCACTATGCCTCTTCTATTTGAAGCAATGCTCACTAGAAAGGCCATAAATCATTACCTATTTGTGCACTGACCCCATCTTTTATAGGCTTTAAGCTATTAATAGCCACTATGCAGAAAGAACAAAGTGATGATGTAAACTGAAGTAGTTATTGCCAAACACCACTGAAAAACTGTTCTGCTTACCTTTTATATCGACTGAGAAAGTACAACTGCAAAAATATACCATGTAAGAGCTTTCACATGGTGCTGCTGAGAAATTCAGTAAAGCCTTTCAGTACTTTATTTTCTACATTCTATAGACATTTCATATCCATAGTTACAGAGAAAAATTGAGAAGGTGCAAGAATCCCAAAGCTCACCCAAATAGATATGCTCACCTATTTCCCAGGGAATAAAAAAAGCAAACTGCTCTCAAAAGCCTCATGTTCCTGCCAGACTGAGGCTTCATGTCAGGCAGGTTTTGGCTTAGATATAAATGCCCAAATGTCAGAGCAGCCAGTTCTCCATAGACAGAGCATCAGGTAACACACCCGTTAAAAAAAGTCAGGCTAAGAAATAAGCTGACCTTGTGTTCCAAAAAGGGATCAAATAATGTTTTCTTAAATGGACTTTTACTACAGGAATTCTGCAATCTATTAAATAGGGGATCTGTCAAAACCTTTTGCTCTTTGTCCTAAATAATTCTTGGAGTTTTTTATACAATCTTAGCATTGAGAAAAATGAAAAAATAGTGGCAGTCAGTGTAAAATATAAGAACTTTTCTTACACTCCAAACCAGGTCACTCTTGGCCTTTTCTATGCAAGACATGAAGGCTTTTGCTCCATGCATCAATTCCATCATGCTCTCCCCCACTTCTGTCTTGTGCTTTGTCCCCCAAAATCAAATCTAGGCAAACAAAGTACTATCAGTACTATCAAAGAAAACAAAAGCCTGCACTACAGTTTTAGGAGTGGTTAAAGAAAAAAGTTCAAACATTTGATCTGTTCTAAAAGTAAAGGAACAAAAACATTTTAACCAAAGTCAGAGGATATACTGGTGGGTGCCTTTAACTTATTCTTCCCAACCTACATTTATCATATTTACCCTAAAGTTTGTTTAGGAGACACAGATACTAGATGTTTGCTACTTGATACATACAAAACTGACCTACTTCAGAAGGGATTTTACATGTTCTTACCATAAACTCCTTCAGCCAGGAGAAGTAAAAATTCATCCACTGCATTTCGCATCTCAGACTCAGTAAGATCCAGCAAAGAAACAACTTTGAAATCCAGCTGCCTTAGCAAACTGGTCAATTCATAGACATCTACCATTGGAGCTTTAAGCTGGGGATGATTCCAGTAGCTCATGTTTCCTATTAACAGAGCCACCTTGTCTGTGGCTGCCAAGACACACAGAGAAAAAACATGTCACATTTATATATTCCATGGATTCAACACCTTTAAATTTCAGGGTTTCCAAAGTGAAAAGAGCATCCAATCTCACTTTAGGCACAATATTTTATGTGATTTTAAAAGTCATCCTACTTCAACAATACAGCTCAACTCTCTTTTCAGCCTGAAGAAGAAAGCTTATCCACATGAGAGGGGAGAACTTACACTCCCCGTCACACTGATGAACCTGAAAGACCCATAAATTTCTGACAGAAGCCAGCAACCTTTCCAGCTGGTTCAATATCAACAGGACACCATGCCTGACCACTCAAGTCTACAGTGCAAATTTAAGAATGTGATTAAAAATCCTAGCAACTATTCTTCATAGGACATGTGCTGTCCATCTCTTCATGAGCTTCAGCTCAGCATCAAAGCATCCACATGATGGAACAGGGAGAGCTGAGCTTGCAAGGACAGCATTTCCTCAGCAGACAGGATAGCAATCCTTTCTACATCATACCAATACTACTGCCTCCCAGTGTTCAAAGGAATGGAGTAACACACTGGCTAAGGCCTGGCCACGTGAATCTGAAGCAGTAAACTGAAACAGATGAGAAGCTGCAGATGCTTCACAGGGCCACTAAAAATACTGGTGCCCTCAGCACAGTTTACTCCTGAAAGGGCAAGCAAGCATTGTAAATGGACTACACAAATACCGACAGCTCTCCCTCCCTGTAGCTCTCTATTTGCCCCATAGGTCTTGCACTGGCAGCGTCAGTAGCAGCAATACTCAGAAGTAGCAAAATCTGCTTCCTAGATGTCAAATACACACAGTCATTTCAGTACAAAACTACTTACCCATAGGTCTGTGACTTGACTCTTTTTGTGGGTCTGCTTGAAGTTAGAAGAAAAGAGCAGCATGTCAGTGACTACAGAAAATGAACTGCGTAATTTCCCACAGCCATAGTCTAGTGGCACTGCTTTGTCTACCACTTTACTAGTTTAATGCAAGAAAAAGTACTCTCCTTTTTTTTTGGTGGGGTTTGGGGATGTTTTGTTGTTATTGTTGTTTAGCGGATTTCCTTCACCCTCTTTCAGCACATGGCTGGACAGGGTGTGAATAGCTAGTTCTATAGATAAAGAAAGAATGGATGCTGAATCTAACAAACTGCACATTGGCAATTTCAGTGACATCTGAACAGCTGGCATCTGAACATCCTCTCCAAACAAAATGCAGACATGCAAGGTGGGGGGATGCTTAGCAGGGATTACCATCTGGATGTGAAAATTCTTTTATTTTGTACTTCACAGAGGGGTGACAGAGCCAATGCTGTGCCAAGAGGAACAGTAAGCAGTGTGCCAAGAGAAGCAGTGTGCCAAAGTAGTACACCTGGATAACATCACACAGTATGACAGAAGCCCTTCAGTGATTGGAACTGAGGCTGGGCAAACATAAACGTATTTGATGTCTAACCCAGGAAATTATCTTGGGGAGGTGAGGTTTTGGGAAAACTGTATCAGGGATAATCCCTTCTGGAGCAACACTATAGATCTACAGTTCTTTTATAAACACCTAACAGGCTTCAAATCACATCGGCTGACTCCAACATGACTGTAAGAAATATGCCATTCAACATATCATGAGCAACAGCCATATCTTTGTCATCTTAATTATCTGAGAAAGCAGCAATATGCTGAAACTGAGGGTCCCAAGAAACCACAGACAAGAAAGATAATTCCCTTTGTATCTGTGTAAGTACATGGGCAGCCTTGGGTGATTTTACAAACAGCATCCCTGTGATTCTCTATATGCGTCACGTTAAATCTCTTGGAACTAGAAAGCGGTGCTGCTCTTAAGGTGATACTAGCTCCTATTCAATTCTCAGTTACAGATACATCCAAATACTGTAATGTTTATATTGCAACCCAGTGAGGCTTCAGTGACTTGTAACATAAAATGAAGATGCAAAATAAAGTTTTTCAAAACTTATCACTTACCTGATTCTTGAAGATCACTTAAATCTTCTGTGAAGAAAAACACCAATAAAATCATAGTTTAAGCAAGAAGCAGAAACCCCATTTTATTAGTAAAAATTTAAGTGCCATACCGTTATTAAACAAAGCTGAACACAGAAATCAAACTACCTTTCTAAAATACTTTTGGCTTTGCATTTCTGCAAATCAAACCTTTCGTGTTTACTCCACACAGAGAAGATAAAATCCTATTGCAATACATTAAGCTGTGATAGACACAGCATTGCAGTACAGTAGATGCAAAAACAAAGTTACTACACCTCAATCCCACAGGCATGCAAGCAGGTTGAAGGAACAAGGAACAAGGTATCAGAATCTGAAAACTGAAAGAAACTGAAGAACAGATGTTTGGAGGGCTGCTGAAAAAGCAACATCCTGAGAAAAAAATCTGATTTTGGGAAGGCATCTATATTCAGAAAGACTTCAGACAGTTTTCAAACATTCTAAGCTACCAGGGGCTTAATCTCTATATTCTGAGAACACTGGAAAGCAGGGAAAAGAAAACTAACATCTCTGAAGCACCACGGGTCTCTTGGAGCAGCATCACACTGTTGTACACAATCCCCTGGGCTGTGAATATTGCAGACTCTGAGATGCTCAGTAGTCAAGGGATGGTACCAACATTAAAGGTCACAAAACACTTCTTCCTCCCCATTGCAACAATGCAAAGGAGAACGGAAATCATCCTAAGGAAGTTGCTAGAAACACTTCTGCAGACATGGAGCTGACACTGGAACTAGCTCTATCCAGATCTCTAAGATCACCCAGGTTCCTGAACATCTCTAGATTTTCTTGCTAGGATGTTGCCTCCTGAGCCCGACCAAAGAAATCTCCAGATCTTTACATTCATTTGAATACCACAAAAGAAGAAAGTAGTCTGGTTTTTCTCTTGTGTGCTCTAGATCATGATGTCCAGGCAAAGAAGAGAGAAGCACATGCAGAAGGACTGCTGCATCATCCATCAGTGTTTTAAACCCAAGCTCTTAACCCACACATGCTTTTCAGCAACACACTCAATAACCCGTCATCCCCATCACTGATTTTTAAAACTGATTCACAACTAGAGGTTTACTTTACCTTCTGTGCACTCCACTGCCATAGCTTTCCTTCCTTGTGTTTTAAGGAGGGGAAAAAATTGAAAGACAAGAGCTCTCAGTTATGAGAGTTAGCACACAAGATGGAAGACAAAGGGCACTGTCAAGCTGCTCTGCAATGTGGCTCACTTTACAGCAGTGTAAATCTGCATTGACTAAAACACTGTACAGTAATTATTCCTGAAACTCAGGAGTACTAAACTAGGGTGTTTCTTAGGTTAGGAAATTACACAATAGTATTGCCAGATAGATCTGGAAGCTATACAAACAGATCTGCTCCTTTTCAGTTCACTGCAAATACATGTTTTGTCAGAACACTGAAATGTGTTCTATTCATTCATTCTACTTGAAATGAACAATCTTACCCGTCCTGATTGCTGAAGGACTTGATGTAACGGAGTTCATGTCCCCAGCAAGGATTAAAGTGGTTTTTAGTTGTCAAAAAGCATAAATCAGCTTGCATCTGCTAACCAGCCACATACATGCTGGCAATGCAAAAAAGGGATAGCACTTCTGTGTGATTACCATAAAAACCCAAAGCCCTAAAATTCCATTTGCTGGAAGGAAGCACAGGTGTTTTAACAAACTGATAAACTTCAAATATAGAAGGCATGTGCTTGGCTTAATACTGAAAGCTTCAAAAATAAATTCTAATGATGTGGAAGAAACAGACAAAGGAGCTGACCTGTATGAAACAGAAAATTCCTTACCTATAATGACTTCTACCTTCTTGCTGTCTTCGTCCTCCCAGTCATTGAAGACATGACACCAATATGTTCCTTGATGTTCCACATCCACGTAAGTTACCTATGCAGGCATCATCACAATCATCCCAAGAGACCTCCAAAAAATACCTGCATCAGGTATTTAAGCCTTGCATGTAAGCCCACAGGCAAGAAAGAGTAAAAAAACTAAAAGCAGCACTTCAAGTGAGCACTTCGTCAGAAACTATCAAGGTTCTGGAGAAATTACTTCCTTCAACGGAATTTTCAGTAGTAAGCTCAAGGTGGTTACACATTTTCTCCCAAGGCTGGCCCATTGCAGTAACTTACTGTGTAGACATTTCTGCTCCCATTTGCCAAAGGAAATCCATTTCTGAACCACCGGTAATGAGGAATTGGGTTTCCAACAGCTCCACATTCTAGTACCAAAGCATCCCCCACTGTCAAGTGTTGTGGCTGAGGCTGAATACAAATGCACAACTTGTTTTCACGCAAACCCATTAAGCTCCCTTAAAAAAATGAAAAGGAAGTAAAATGAAAAGGAAGTGTGACACAACCTAAGCAGAGTAACAGGGAACCAAGTGCCTTGAGGAAGCAGGAAGGCACTTTCAAAAGGGGTTTTTGCCACTCACCATGAGCTGTATCCTGAAGCTCACAAACTTCAAGGCGTGCCCACCGACTGAATGTGAAAGAAGATTCACTGTTCACTCGGCAGATGTAAAAGCCGGAATCCTTTACAGTCACCGGACTCAAAACCAGTTCTGGAGAATTACCGTGGGGAACCTGCATCACAGGTGAACCAAAAAAACTTCAGTTTTGATTGGTTTAATCTAAACTAGGATCAAGCATTATAATATTTATTTCCAAGTCCATAACACCATCCTCAACTCCTTCACTTACTCGAAACTGGTAGGCTGAGAGACAACTGAACTTACAGCTTCCTTTCTACCCCATTCAACATTCACAGCCCCCAGGAATGACATGGTGTGAATGTAATGAATCACTGTTTTGTTTTAGCATGTTTGTGGGATCATTATCCAGCATTTCTTAAACTTCTGGTTTTATGAGTATATACAACAGTCTTCTCTCATGGTGAATTAGAGTCTTAAAAAAAAAGGATGATCCAAAAATCATTATGTATTATTTTCACTATTTAAAAACCCTACATCCTCTACGAACTCTTACCTCTTTTTCCTGCTTGAACCACTGGTAGTGCACAAATGGGTGTCCTGCTGCCCAGCAGCACAGCTTGACGACCTGACCAGAGAGCACTGCTTGAGAGTCTGGCTGTACAACAATCTTTATACCTTTAAGACAGAATTTACACATAGGAAAGTTATGAAGAAATACAACTCCATAATTTATACTTGCATTTAAATTGCCCTTGGAGCAAAGAACATTTCTGTCATTAACTATACTTTAAAAGAATTTGTTTGTACTGTGTATACACTCAGTTCCAATTAGTTATATTACTTTTAAGACATTCAAAATTGTCTTCCACTACACAAAATCCATGCTCAAATCAATCAGTACTCGATGGAGCTCATAAAATATTTAAAGTAGATCATTCAGGTATTTTAATTTTAATGGAAATAATATGTTTTATGGTATCACAGATCCCTTTTTAGAAAGATATTCCCAGTTTTAAGCGTTTGCTCACTCCCAACAATTTCTTTGAGATGTTCATATTAAGATCAGGCCCAGCCTGAGGGAGTCAAAGCAGTCAGAGTTTAAATCCAACAGAATATGTTTTCCTGATATTCCTTAGGGACTCTTATGAGCTGAATCCTTTGTTTCAGCTTTATGCCTCTGACTCCTGCAGAACACAGGGCTGGTGTTTTCTGCAAAGTAAAATTTTCCACTTCAAATCTTAACTGCCAGGAGAGCAACTCTGACACCACTCTGATATGATGCAGTTATTTTCTTAACCTAAACCATTCCAGATCTTGTTACAGCATGATCCTAAAAACAGATCCACTGGTATAGCCAGGATCATCAGAAGGGGGGGAAGTCAACTGCAGAACATAAAGTTTAAAAATAATTATTTGAAGCATTCTTTGCTCTGGATGGTACAACTAGACTAGAATCCATGTAGGCAACAGCCTGAAACAGAGAGCACGGCATTTGGAAATCACATAACCTTGCCTGGCAGGGCAGTGGACTCCATCAGCTACCTCCACACATGGGATTACTCTGAAAGAGTGTTAACACACTGGCAGCTACTCCAAAACAGCTGCAGCACTTCAAAACTCCCTGTCTTCCTTACTCCAAAATCACTTCCTTTTACACCTAGCACTGGAGAGCACTACCTCAGTTCCTCATTTAACACTTCCTCTGCTGCTTTCCACAGTTAAACTGAGTATGTTAAGTTTTTGAGCATCACAATCCTCTAACAACCAATATAAACAGCAATTATACTATTTCAATGTAAAGGACAAAAAAATTAAGAAGACTTGCTCTTTCCAAAACTTCCACTTTTTAAAAAAATTTCTCCTGATTTACATCACAAACAGCTCTTAAGAATGTAGATCAGAAAAATTCACTGGAAGATAAGTATTTTGCACTCCTCAGAAGCATTCCAAACAAGTTCTAAGAAATCTGATCCATAACTTCTTCACAGTTGAATTTATTTTCCTGCAGTTTTTTCAGCACTACACAGTCACTTCCTGTACGTATTGTGGAATTTAACAGTTCAAAACTGAAAACCTTCCAGGTCAATTTTGTGATTGATTACAAAGACACATAAATACTTCTTCCATTTTCCTTGGAAAATGCAGAGCATAAGAGTTACCTCTGAAGATGGCAAAGTGACATCTATGGTTACCAGACTTTGAAACACACCATGCAAATTCAGTATTCATAATCTTACCTATAATCCAATTGTTACATCCTTAGCCGACACAGTGGTAAACACTTTCGCTCAATGGAAGAGTGAAAAACATTGCTACAATACACTTGAAAAATCCCAAGACTGTCCTAACAATGGTTCTCAGCCCATGGCTTTTTCTCACACACTGTCCAAAGAACAGGATAGCCATCAGCAGGGCAAGGAGCTTGCTGGTCTCATTTCCACTTCCTATTCTAACAGAAGATTTTTCATTTCCCAGGAGGTTGAATTTCACCCCATCCTGAAGAAGAAGGACCTCAGAGAGGGCTCTGGTTTTGTACTACAGCAAGTAGCACTTGATCCACATGGTCCTACTTGTGTATCTCCTTGTGCTGCCCCTCTTCCTACGCTTTGTGAACAACCACGCTGAATCATAGAATATGCTGAGCTGCAAGGGATCCACAAGGATCATCAAGGCCATGTGTTAGCAGAAAATAGTCTAGTTCTAAACTAAGTTAGTTTATCTGTCCAGTTAGCAAGCTGGACCAAATCTGGCATGTACCAGAACTGCCCTAACTGGACCCTACCCCTTCACTTTGGACAAGTTACTGACACCTCCAGACCCAAGTGCTGGCTGCACTACCTGTCTGTCCATCTCAGGTCCATAAGCATTTCCCAGAGGCACAGGCTGACACCAAACCCCAGTCAGCAGACGGAATAGCAACACCCAGCACACCCATGCAGCCAAGTCCAAGTCTGCAACAACACTGCATGAAGGCTTGGTTTACTTTTAACCTCAGAATCAGATGAGCCAATTACCTTGGTAACCATCTGGATCCCAACTACCAGAATTCAAGCATTAAAAATGTTTTTAGTTACTGTAGAAAATTAGTCACTTGAGTGTTTCCAGTGTAACATCCAGAGCTGCAGTGAAAGCACAGCCCAGAACTAACCGGAATGGCTAAGACATCGGAGAGCCTCTGTGTGCTCCAGGGCCTGCAAGGACTCTGCCAGCTCCACCACAGTGCAGCCTCGATCCCCCAGCAGCTTCAGGAGACTCCAGCTGGGACTGCCTTCTGGCTCCAGCACCTGGAGGGAACACTGCTCCAAATCCAGGGGGCTATGGAATAATGCAAGAAAGACACGGCATAGACCTTCTTAATATTTTTTTCTCAGAAAGGACCTGGGTTAACAATCACTTTTAAATAAATAAAAAGATTTTTTAAAATAGAGACAGGAAACTCCTAGCTGATTTGAACATATTTGCAGCATTTCCTTCAGGAGTTCAGAGGTTATTCAGAGATAGCTCCATGGACAGAAACTGCTGTTAGTAAGGATGTGTACACCTCACAATTCTCAGCAAATGTATTAAGAAACCTTCTAATTTTTACTTTTAAAGTCTCAGCAGAAAAAGTAGTACAGCACCTTTCATTTCCATGTGCCTAGTTCAGAAGCCGAAGAGAGTGAGTCAGACTTAACTTCAAAGTACAGGAAGACTGATTTCAAAGTTGTTGTTAAAACAAGTGACTGCTGGAGTCCAGCCTAACCCAGCGACTGTGCAGCGCAGTTAACTGCGTCTGAATTTTATATTTCAACTTTGGTGTTGTCTTCACGCACTTTCAATCACAGAGGATTCAATCAACACAAATAATTCATCAACGTTTCTTTCATTAAATTACAGTGCCACGCAAACCTGGGGGCGAGATACCTTCAGTATATGGTGATACCCTCACTTATCAAGTGGACTTTCAGTGTTTTACATGATTAGAGAGAGAGAGATAAAAACCCACCGCTGGCCCGCGCGGTGCGACCTCTGCCCG
>VZRO01003468.1:133706-180305 GCA_013397915.1 Daphoenositta chrysoptera
CCGGGCGCCCCCCCCGCCCCCCCCCCGCCGCTGCCCGCGCTCACCTCAGCCGAACCGTGCCGCGGCTCCCCGCTCGCTGCGCCAGCTCCCGCCAGCCTTTGCCGGGCGCCGCACGGTCCAGCAGCTCGCTGAGCCTGCGGAGCAGCGGCTCGGCCAGGCGGCTGAGGGGCAGCGGCCCCGCCGCGCCACGCTCCATCGCTGCCTGCCGGGGCGGTGCCGCCGCCCGGAAGGAAGCGCCGCGCGGGGCAGCGCGGGACGGGACAGGCGGGCAGGCTACGGCTGAGGGGAGGGGGGTCGCCGCCCCCTGAGGGGACCATGCCGTGGCGCCGCCTCGGCCGGCCCTGCGGACACCGTGAAGGAATAGACCGGGTGTGGTTGTACTCGTGTTGAAATGGGAGTCTTGCGTGTCCGACTGCGAGGGCGAGACATCCTGCAGCGTCCCCAGCTGACGCTGAGAAGGCCGAACGTAGCTTTCGAACCGGGAGCTGGGGCGTAAAGAGACGAAGCCCAGACGACACTGAGGGCAGGCGTCTCGCTTTTAGGAGAAACAGTTTTATCCAACTGCAACCAGCACGGCCACGGACTCTCCTCGTTGACACGACTTCCCCCGGCCTGCTGCCATTCTTCAAGCGTGCAGCGTAAGGGTCAGGCACCTTGCGTCCTTTAGCGAGGGAGAGGAGGGGCTGCTCGGGAAGAGCCTCCCAAGGAGATGTTCCCGTGAATGATCGTCATCACTAAGAACGGACAGATGATCTGAGGTGAATTCTCACCTCTCTGGTACTGCAACTTGCTCAAAGTGGACTGAAAGTGCCTAAGAAAGTAATTTTACTAACATTTTTAATGAGTCATCGAGCATTCGGGTTGCTTAGAGAGGTGGTAGATGCCCCATCCGTGGAAGTGTTCAAAGTCAGATTGCACGGGGCTTGGAGCAACTTGGTCTGGTGGAAGGTCCTCCTGCCCATGTTGGTGTTGGACTGTATAACCCTTAAAGGTCCCTTCCAACCTAAACTATTCTGATTTGAATGTGCCTGCCTCTTATTTCTTAGGGGGTTATTTTGACTATTAGGCTCTTACATAAAACACAGATAATCCTTGTTGCTATTTCTGAGCGAGGGTGGTTGAAAGTGCTATGTTTATTGCTGATCACACCACTTTCCTATCTGTCTAGATAACACTGGGAGCAAGAAGTATTTACACAGTAGTATCTCGTAACCAGTTTTAGCTGCACATCCTGCAAAATGCTTAAGAAAAAACTTGGCACAACAGTTGCTTTTCAGCCTCTTCCAGTCCCTTGAACTCGGGGCAGTTTGTGCAATTCATTCCAGTTCCTCCTGTGTGAGACTTGTCTCCTTGGGTACCAAGAGTGGAAATACTTTCTTACTTCAGGATTCACTTACTTGCCTTTGAGGGATGAGAATCATTAGATGAATTTCTGGGTAGTGATTGCGAGAAGTCCACTGTCTACCTTTGATTTCCTGAGCCTGCCTGTTAGGCACTGTGGATTTTCTCATGCTCAGCAGAAGTTTTGTGTGCTTAACTTCCAGCAAGTAAAAAATTCCCAACGTGCCTAGGAGAGCAGTTAGGCACGTGCTTCAAAAAACAAGCCAGTGCTTTGTTATGAAAAGCTAAGGCCAACACTTCCTTTATCTCAAGGCCATTAGGAAATTCCTATGGACTTCTATGGAAGTAGGTTGTGCCCTCTCCTCACTGCCAACTCCCTGTCTGGCAGAGGTTTTCCCAGGAAGAGCCATCTGCTGCATGTAATGAAATCGTCTCTCTTAAAAGTCAAACAGTTCAGTGATCAGACTCCCTATCCTGAGGTCACACTCCAAAACACCACTGAAGCCGTCGGCTGGCTTGCAGCTCCCAATAACACGCACAAATTCAGCTTCCTTTGTCTCCAGCAGGGAGGCCCAGCCCAGGCCCAGCCTGTGCCAGGACATCCACAAAGAGCTCCAGGGTAAGTGAGGGGTCGGGGTGTTTGGACTTTGAAAATTACTTGTCTGCCTTTTTCTCCTGTGAGCAAATAGAATGTGTATCATAAAGGACAAATAAAGGAAGAAGAGCAAGTTACTTTATTATTAATGCACTACATGGATATAGTGATTTAAACTGCTACTGACCAGGAAGTGGGATTTGTTATTTCCTTCTGCTAAAGAAGAGCCATTTTTGCTTGTCCTGATAGTTGTGTTTTTTTGTTTTTTTTTTTTAAATGTGTTGCCTTTAGAATTCTGCTCACTGTTTCTGAAACTGCACTCTGATACTATTTCTACCAAGTCTCAGTAAGACACAACTGCAAAAATTGTACGAAAGCAAGCTTCCTTCTCTAAAGAATGTGTAAGTGATAACAGGTATCCTGAAAAGCACATTTATTCACTCTAAATATTTATTGCATGGTCTAATACTCATTAAGTAAAAAGATTCTCCATTCTTGAGAAAAAAATCTGGTCACTTGGTAGCAACAGATGATTCCCAGGCTTTATTAATTGCTCAGTCTGACAGGGTCAGATGCTTGACAGATGTTAAAAATAGATTAAGACAGATCAGTGTTAGGAGTTGTGCTGTGATTGCTTATTTTAATTACTCTATATTAAGGTGTTTGTTTGACATGTGCAGAGCCTGTCATTTATTATTCCATTTAGCTGATGAATTATGGCTGAGGTGTTTTTATACCGTAGTGCTGTTTACAGTGGGTACTGCACTAATCAAAAAGTTGTCAAAAAGCCTTGGATGTTGGCAGTTGAAGAACTGCAATATATCTGCAATATAACTGCAAATAGAATTTTTGGCAAGGGCATATTTTCCAGACATCTGCTTTTTGAACAGCCACAACTTCACTGATATTTTTCTTATCTAGACCTTGTTAATACAGTAGATGGTGTGATAACTGGTTTAGATAATACAGTGTTTCTGTAGTTCAGTTTCTGACATTGCGAAGTCTTTGACAAGTGTGCTGCTCAAAGTGTTCCATTTGGTTGTGGTACCTCGAAGGACTTAGAGAAGAATAATGTGGTTATAGTTACTGTTTGTATTCCAGACAGAACTGAGCAAGGCAGAGCTCCTCTGAGGTGAAGAAACAAGCAGAAAACGCATCATTGTAAATCTGTGCGCATGTGGGTTCTCATTACTACCCCATCAAATGTTTCACCCTGCAGTAGGCTCACTACTGAATAAATCCTTACTATAGCCCTGTGGTGAGTAGAGATGACAGAAGTTACTGTGAATTCTGGAATTCTGGTTTCTCTTCTCTTGGAGATTGTAACTTTTACAAGGTAACAATTTAAGAATGTAACCATGATCACAACACATTTGGAAAATGTTTTTGTGGTGTTCCAGGTTGGAAAGCTTGCATAGACCAGGAAGGGCAGATCAGAAATTCCATATGGAACTTGATTCCACTAGTACTTATGGATGCACTGAACTTAGAAGATTCACAATGACAATGCTGATGTAACTTTTAACCAAAAACTTTTGAAATCTTTGATTTCTGCTAAAAGAAAAGTTTAAACAGAGAACATCAGAAAAAGCATTTAAACATAGCAAAACATTCATGGCAACCTTTTTGGAAAGATAAAGTTATATATTTCAAATCATAAATCTATTGAATGTATTTCCATACAGGGCATATAATACCTCATTTAAGAAATGTAAATCGGTTTGTAATGTCTGTGTTTATTGTATGACTGAGAAGTTTTATGTTTTGTTTTGCTTTGGAAGAAGAAACAAGCTAAACTTCAAAAGATCTCTGTTGGGAGGTGCCCTGCATGAGGAGTAAAAAAATGTATATATTCCCAGATACAAAACAGTCACCAGGGTGGAAATGAGCATTGGATGGAATTATAACTGTTGACTTCTTAGAGGAGCTAAACAAAACATATGCAAAGCTCTATAGGAAAGTTAAGACATATTTGAGAAATATTTCCAGGGATAATGGCAAGGGAATTGGCATTAACCTTGGAACATAGCAGCATTTAAGCATGACACTCAGATTTCACAGGTGATAGACTTTGTGTTATACATATGGTGCTGTAGTCGGTCAATCTTTGGATCCTGTGGTTAGTGGAGATTCCTCTCTGCTTTTTTTATTGTTTCTGTTCCACTTTTGCTGCTTTATGTTCCTTTAATCAACATTTCTTACATCCTGCTGTTCATACCAGAAAGCTTTCTGGTTGGATCTATGACCTATGATCTATATGAACTTTTCATCATCAAGACAGGTTCTGGGGTTATTGGTGGTTTGGTTTGGAGATACTTCATCTTAATGTTCATCTTAAATGAAGTCTAATTATATTGCCCAGCTTTCTTCGTGGTTTAGCTGCCTGCCAGTAAAACATCTCTTAAAGGGATGTATGGGAATGTATATAATATGCTCAGGCAGGTGGAGAAGGAGCATTTGCTAAGAACAGTAGTAGGGCAAGGTGGGATGGGATGGGATGGGATGGGATGGGATGGGATGGGATGGGATAGGAAAGGACAGGACAGGATAGGATAGGATAGGATGTAATTGTGTTGCAAAAGAATACCTTCAGATCCCAAAGTTTGGCCTGTGGAATGGAGGCCATAGTAGCAAACTCGGCTGGCAGCTGGGGAGATGCCTTAGACCAAGAAGCTCAGATTAAAAAGCAAAGCACACAAGCACTGACTCTCTAAACAGGATGTGTCTGTTGGAGAAGTGTTCGAAGAACAGGTGAGCAGACTGCATGTTGCTCACATCCACATCCTCCTCATGTGCACCTACATACAATGGAGAAAGGCTGACCTTTCTGTGTGTACAATTTTGATAATCCTTGCTCACTTAAGACAAAGGGTTCTGCCAGAATTGGTGTGGCCAGCAGCACTTCAGTTCCTGCAGCAGCGGTCCATGTGCTCTGAGGCACACAGTGTTTCTGGAGCTCTCTCTCATGTTTCAGGCATCCCAGAAGTGCTGTCAGCTTGGTATAAAGAGTCCACAGTGTTGGTTGATGAAAGGCTATTTCCTAGTGTGAACCACTGTGGCATTATCAGTGTCATTTCCCCCATGTTCTGCTGAGATATCCCCCGTGTGGGCTCACTCAGCCTCTCCCTTCCCACTCCTTTGGACTGGGTGGGTGTGAGGCCCCCAAAGCTGAGTGGCAGCTTTGGGGGGGGTCACAGCTTGGCGCCGTCGAGGGGTGGGCATCGATCAGGTACCCATTGTGCTATCAGAATGCGTGGGATGGGCCCTGAGCCACAGGGCTGGGGCTGCAGAGATAACGGGAGGCGATTCCTGGGTGGGCGGACAGCTCCAGTAAGGTCAGGGACGAGCGAGTGCTGCTGAAAGATAGGAAGGAATCCAGCTGAAAAGGGTGTGGGCTGAGGAGGGCCTGCACACGAAACAGATTACTGCATGAATAGATCATAAGTAAGAAAAAAATGCTTCAGAGAGGTCATAAAGGGAATTTTTCCAATGACTCTAAAGGACATGAACCTCACAGAAAGGCACAAATTCACTCCTAGGTTGCTAAAACGCATAAGCTTCCTGTATAAACAATTTCTGTGAATATAAAATTGCTTAAAGGAAGATTTTAGTTTTGGTTATAACTTAATAAAGTAGGAAAAAAATGTGATGCAAGAGAAGAAATTTAATGGCCACTTTTTAAGTTTAATCAAGTTTATATATTTTTGTCAGTTAATTTTTTTTTTCTGACATTAAGAATAATCCCACAGGTCCTTCTGAAATCACTAGAAGTGTCCTTGTCTCCAAAACTGCCTACTAAATATAAAATAATTTAAATATTTTTCCTTCCATGCTAAAGTGTCATTTTTCAAAACTGTTTTGGTCTCAATTGAAATAAATGATCAAATATTGAACATCTCTAATAACCTATAAAAATAAGGTTCAAATTGGGAAAAATGTTGTCATTTCAAGGAAAATAATTTTGAACAGTCAAGTTTTATATTTAGAATTGGAATTTCAGGCAATATTTTTACTATGAATAGTGAATAGGCTTTTCACAACCCGTGTGGAATTATGACAAAGTATGAATTTTAAATGAAACATCTTTTCTGAAATTTGACTTGAATTTGTTTTGTTATATATTTGCCTTACAGAAATGTTGGGTGATTGTTTTAGCCATTTTGATGCTTTTCCCAGCCATTTTGTTTAATGTTATTTGAAACTGATTGTTTTTCACAAACACTGATAATTTCCTGCCATCAAAGGGTTTTGCTGAAGCAGCTCCATCTGCCTCTTGCTGCCTTGTTAATCTGACTATTGCATGTTTGCATCAGTGCAATATTTCTCCTCAATCACACCCAAGCACAAGTTGTCAGGTTACTGTTCTCACGCTGCTCCCAGCTTTGTTCTCCCTTAATCTCAGTTTCCAGGCACTGAGCCCAGGCAGCAGCAGGGCCTGAGGAGCACAAAGGTGTGTTTCATTTGCCTCAAGCGCTACCATAAAAATTCCCCATGGTTCTGATCAGTACGAAATGGAAAATCTTTGCAGAAGATTAGAGAGCCAAACCAGGCATATTTCCTTCCATGACCTGCTCAAACCTGGAGTGTGAATTCCTCCTGTGTGGCTGTGCTTCAGTGTCTCCTGTTGTGAGCCAGGACCTGATTCAGCAGGTAATAAGTTTGGTTTCCAGAGTGAGAGTTGGGACAAGCAGGCACAGCACCCTGACATGTTTAAATGTTCTCATGTCTTCTGCAAGCAACTGTTCAACTCCCAGTTTTTCAGGAAGTGAGTTAATTTTTCAGGAAGTGAGTTAGTCAACAGCTGATGGTAAATTATCATGGTCTCTCCTATTCCTCTTCCCTCTGAATTTGATTGTGCATCTTCTGTCACAAATTTTCCTGACGAGCTGAGAGGGTATCATACTAAAAGTTCTCTTTCCAGTTTCTATATAATTCAGTAATCGAATTTTTAAAAAATCTTAATACCATCTATTTTCTTCCCAGATTTAAAAAAATAATATCCCTTTTTCTTGGGTGGAAACCCATCATTTATTGCAGTTCTCCTCCTGGAACAATATTTTGCTTTCATTTCTGTGGTTGCATCTGACAGTGGATGGTGATCCAACGTAATTTTCATATGGAGAAATCTGACGGCTCTTTTCCCCTCGATGTCAAAGTGCAGCCAAACTGAGACAACAATAACTGTCTGGTATGATGGCTTTTGCAAAGGCTCTTCATTAGTTAATCTGCATTGAAAACAAGTTGCCAAAGGTCCTTTCAGCTGGGGAAATTACCATGCTTTTAAAATAATTTACACCCTCCAAAAAAGAGGAAAGAGACATCTGGTCTTCCGAAAAGCAAAGATGAGAGCAGCGTTGACAGAATCCAACAGGAAACATTAGGCAAATGCATATTTAAGAGGAGAGGCTGAATGCTGGAGGGTAATTCCATGGTACTGTAATAAAATGGATGAGCAGAAGATTAATCCCTACTGGTCCATTTTTGGTCTGTTAAATATTTATATTCCTTAGAGTTGAAATGGAAAGCAGAGTGTGGTCAGAAAGGCCGGTATGGTTGCCCCATGTGCTGTTTGTCTGTGCTCTTTGGTGTACATGGACTCAAACTGTTTGTCACACATCTAACGTTGTGTCCTTCCTGTTAACTACCTTTGTTACCTGCTTTTCGCCACCCAGGTGACTGTGGAAAAAGTGTTGGTGGCAGGTTTGCCCAAAGGGAACAAAGATATCTCTGGTTGCTTAGTGCTCTTCAAGGAGAGGCAGACTGCAGCCGGCCGTGCAGCCCCTGCTGTTTCATCACCAGGCTCTAGCCCAGCTCCACGTTCTCTCCTTTGGTCAGCCTGCAGTACCTGTGACACGGAGCTGGGCAGTGGCAGGACCCTGCCTGTGGCCATGGAGGCAGTGCTGGGAAGGGTGGGGCTGGGGGCTATGGGACCTGGACCAGGGCAGGGACATGAGCTGGGAACATCACCACAGCAGAAGCACAGAGAAGGAAAAGGAGAATGAACAGAGGCGTCTTTAAATGGCTTCATTGGATTACATGGCAAGAAAGTTTTTCCTGCTGCTCTTCACCAATTCTGGAATAATTGTAGTCACTTTTTTTCAGACCTGTTAGTCTGGCATCCTCCAGGAGGTCAAATTTACTTGAAACTGCTACAGTACTTTTACAGTGTGACGAGTGTCACACCTTTTCCAAGGTGACCAATGAACCAGAGTGCCCCTAGCAGTGTACAAAAACATCTCAAGTATCTAAAATCCTAAGATTTGGGAGTGCCAAGGAAACAAGGGCTTTGTTACAGGAAGAGAGAGATGATTCCACATTTCTTTGGATTCAGCTAGTGGAAGCCTTTTGGCGTAGTTCACTTGGGTTTTACAGGAATTCAGCATTGCTGCACCACCGTGCTACTGCACAGCTCTTTGAGGGGAAAACTCAATATGAGCAGCAAATTGAAGCCAACCTGCCTCATTTCGTTGTTCTCTAAGCACAGAAATGACAAATATCAAGCCAGAGCACAAGAGCAATGCTTTAAACAGAAATAGCCCTATAAAATATAAGCAGACTGGTTGTTCCGGGTATTTTTACAAACAGAATTTGGGATTTATGTCCCGATGATGCCAATTCAAGGAATAGCCTGCCGTTGTGCCAAGGTGACTACCAAAACAGCAGGTAGCTGTAGCAGTGGTTGTACGCCTGAAAATGTACATTGTCTGCAGGTTCCTGTTTGCATTTAGAAAAGTTGAAAGGCCGTGTATTAAAGTCCGTGTTGAGGTGCCACACCAGATGTATGGGTGTGCTCAAGGATTTGTTCTCCTAGCACAGATAACTCCAGACAGATGCAATGTGCTGCCGTTAAGTGCCATTGCATAGACAGCCGGGTTAGGGTTACTGCCTTAATGTCTGATCTTGGGTTTTAAATAATGATTTCCTGTTTTGAAAGTGTTTGCAAGTATGTCAATTGACCACCTTTTAGAAAATACCTATACCCATTTCAGAAGTAATTTTAAACTTCATGTTTCTTTTACTTGCAGATGAATAGAACAAGATCTGCACTTCATTGACAGCTAAAATGACTTTTCTTGACCCAGACCCAGATACAAACAACAAAGCTTGCCTGAAATGTGTTGTTGTCCTAAACGAGCTCGTGGCAGACTTCAGGGTAGAATGAGCAAAATGGGAAACATTTTGCACAATGCAGGAGTTCCCCCTGTGAGGGTGGGCCTGTGTTGATTTCACCAGGTTCTGACTCTTCAAATACCTTTCGTTTACTGCTTGAGAAGCTCAGCAAAGCAGGAATTTTGTTTCCACTTGAGAAATCCCTCAGGCACTTGCCTAACAGGAAGACAACATGGATGTTAAAAATGTAATTAAATCCCGAGCAACTTTTTCCTGCCTAAGGGATTTGTCAGAGGATGGTGATGACCTGCTTAATTTTAACACTGTGGTTGATGTCACTGCTGGAAGAGCAGAGGAATACTGCAGGGAACAGGCGCCTTCCCACCCCACAGATGTAACCACTTGTCACACAGGCAACTGTTGCCTTAACACACAAGACTCTGGATCTCCTCAATCTCTGGCAGATGTCCAGGCATGTAAAAAGACTGGGCTGGGCAGACCTCTAACCATGAATTCCCTGCTCAGTGAACAGGCAGACACTTCCGTAGGAAATCACACCGATTTTGTAAAAGGTGACTCTGAACATTCTGCCGCTGTTCCGGAGATTTATGCAGAGAAAGTTACAAGTGTAAGTGATGACTTTTCTGATGACGACTTTGAGTACTTTGAATGTTCAGATGTGCTTACAGTGCATGAGGATGAAATCTGGAAAAAGAAATTACAATTTTTATTAGAAAGTGATGATGAAGATGATCTAAAACTGAGTAAGGATTGTGATGGGTGTGCTTACTTCCTCAGTGAAATGCCTTGTGTGTTCCAAGTGTCAGATAACACTACGCCTGTGGATACCCCCATTGGCTTCTGTGAGCATCAGTCAAAAATCAAAGGAGTAAACGTAAGGAGAGACCCCTCTATGTACAGCCAGTCAGCTCTGCAGACAGAGATGACTCTCACTGTTGGACACCACCGGGATAAAACTACCATTTTGAAAGCCAAAGAGAAGAATCAAGTGCCTATTGCTTCTGCAGCCACTGGAAATGAATATCCCAGAAGTGAAGAAGAGACTGATGGAAGTAGCCACCTGGCTGCAGGTTCCTCAAGAGACGAACCAAAGCCCATGGACACTGTCCCTGCCCAGGTAGACTCCTCTGCCAATGGCATAAGTGCTGCTTGCACAGGTCAGGCTTCGGGGACAATGACAGAAACTGGCCCTGAGGGGGACATGCTGGGGGAGAGCTCACTGCTGCTGGAGGAGGGGAGAAGGAATGTGCCAGAGGGAAATGCACAGCATGCTGGCTGTACCTTAACAGAAAGTCTGAGGAGAAACCTTTTCAAGCTGTTAAACCCTATAGAACTTTGCAGATATGTAAGTGCTATAGGACAGTCTTTTCAGGCTGCAGCAGAGGGTAGGGAATCCAGAGCTCCCTCTCCCAGTCAGGAAAGTGTCCTTTCAACACGGATTCCCGAGGAGACAGAAAGCCTGCAAATGCAGGCTGGTCTGTGTCCGACAGAAGAGGCAGATAAAGACAGTCACTGGGAAAGGAAAAGGACTTGGGGCCTCTCTGAGCAAAACCAGATGCCAGATGAGAACATCTCACTTGAGGTAAGTTACATGTTTATCATTTAATACAAAGAGCTGCTCTGCTGATCTCAATGCAATTCATTTCTGCTTGTCACAAAATAATGTAAAATCAAAATTACTTTGAAAGATACTATTCATGTACTTCTGAATGACAGCTACGGCTGGGAGGGAAATCTGGGTTTAAAAAAGGCCCAAGTAAAGCCTAAGCTGATCTATTTATAGAGTGAGCCTGATAATGGTGAGAGGCACTAATGGGCCTCTGGACAGCTGGATAGGGAAACCTGATATGGAGGCTACTGCACAGGTCTTAGCAAAGTAACGCTTCTTTCAACCCAGAAAGTTTCTGAAATACCTATTGTGAGCAGAGAATGCTTTGATTTACTTTCTTTTCAATCTACGTTCAACAAACAAAACTGTCCTTCACTTATGGTGCCAGAAACCTAAACCAAATCAACAGAGGTTTGCTGTGGTTTTATACCGATGAAGGGAATTCAATGCAGAGAGTTCATCTTACAGAGGTGAATGGAGCTCTGTGATTTTTAAAAATAAAATATTGAAAGAGTTGGATATTCCAGTTGAAATGTACAAACCAATTAAAAGATAAAACCTCCATGGTACTCTCTAGGTACTTGCATATTTTATGCTGTTGGTAGAAAATGAGCTGGGGAAATCACTACAGTTGTAGAGCTGGTATGCTCTACCAGTTTTCCTAAGTGGGAAAACTGAATCATTGTTTTTATTTCACGTAGTAAAGAGTCAAGATCTATAAATACTACTAAGTCATGAATAATCTTATTGTTGCCAACTTTTCTGATTTGAAGGTGTGTAGCTAATTGCGCAGGAAAAACCCCATCTATCACAGGTTTTTTCCAGTTGCACATGTTTTTCTTCATCTGATTATTTGGGCATAAATGTCTCCCTATTCTGGGTTAGTGTCATAGTAGAGTGACTTTAATCTCACCGCTGGGATGTCTTCAGCAGTCAAAAATCACTGAATTCTTCTTCCTGAAAAACGTTCATAGGTTTCTCTGGTTTTATAGTACATAAAATTCCAATACCATTTGAGTAGCACATGATGTCCTTATGATGGGGAATACCCCTCACTGGAATTAAGCTTCTCAGAGCTTCCTGACAGGGTGTATGGCTGTGGTTTGCCAGAGGCCTTGCTTGCTTTTTTGTTCCCAAGTGCAGTGCAATAATTTAAATCCCAGAAGCCTCTTAGCCAAGAGCAGCTGTCAGGTTCCTGGAATAAATTTCAGAGTGGCCAGTTAAGACTCTTGTTGTGCGTAGTCAGTGTGTCTGCATGTCCATGGCCAAAACTTTACAATGGATAAAAAGTGAGTATTGGTGTACACAAAAGGGTGAGAGCTGGACACAGACCAAACCCTGGATTTTAAACGTGTGTATGATGGTGAAATTCAGGTGTAGCTTCAAAATTATGTGGTCTTGAAAATGAGCCAAACAAAACCATCCGACCTGAATATTGTTCTTTTTTTCACATCTAGAAAAATTTTTCACATCTTTCTTTCACATCTAGAAAAATGTGGACAGGTTCTCTCAGCACCCATATAGTAAGCCAGAAACTCCTCAGAATTCTGCCTGTGTAATCTAAGAGAGGCAAGGAAGAATTGCTTCACATGGGTTTACACGGGTAAAAGTGCCCTGGGGTGTTTGCTGGAGCCCAGCATGAGACAGCTCTGCAGGAGCAAGGGGGGGGGCTTGCAGCAAACCCCACAGCTGACTGCTTTGGAAAGAGGTTGTGTTTTCCCTATCCTTGTGGAAATCATGTCTGCTGGGGGCTACAGAGCAGCCACGGGATCACAGCACTAATGACCCAAGGATTTACACTTCCCCTTAGCGCCGTGTCCGAACTGGAACAACCTTTGCAGTGTGTCTTGTGCAGCACCTGCTGTGCTGGATGACTTCTCCTTCCATTAGATAGTCAAGATGGGAGGCTCCCCACTCTTCTCACGACCTCATAGCCTAGCCCCAGGTGAAATTCTTTATTTACGTGGTGCTTCAAAGAATCTTCATTAATAATAGGTCCAAGACACCGACTGCGCCAGCTGTATGATGTTACATTGTGTACAGAGAGCCAGGAGGCTTTGCTGGGTGTCATTGAGGAGCTGGTCTCTGTTAGCAGTCAGCTAGCACCCTGTCCCTCTCAGTGGTCACTGTTCAGCCAGCACCCTGTCCCTGTCATTGTTCAGTGGTCAATGTTCACCACCCTTGGCACAAAGTGCCGCTGTCACTCCTGGGTTACAGAGCCATTATTCTGGTTTTGTTCATGTCAGAACAGCCTGTTCACATAAAATTTGAGAGATCCTTGGTTTGACCTTCCCAAGACAAATTTATGTCACTTTTAGATCATTTAAAATTTTGTTATCTGAAAAGGAGAGAAGCAGAATTGACTCAGAAGTTCTGGATAATTGGGCATCTGGCTGAGATGAGAGCTTGGCATTGCCAGGGAATGGTCTGGGCCTGAGCCATGCCAGAGGGGCTGTAGCTGTGTCAGAGCAAGCAGGGGAGTCCTGGTTGGAGTAACGAGCTCGTGATGCCAGCCCTGCTCGTTCAGTAGGATCTGCCCTAGGAATGCCAGATAACATCCCGTTTTGTTGTCTAAGTTGCCTCCAGTCTTTTGTGGGAGACACACCAAGAAAAAATCCCGTAGAAAATCTGTACAGCTTTGGAGCATGGATTCCTGCCAGCTGTGCATGGTCAGCCTATTGCTCTATGTTGTTGGCAGAGAACTCACTTTTCGTCCTTTAAAACATTATAGTTCTTCCTCTTTTTCTGCCTTTTGAGTAGGAATAGCAGGATGGTAGCAGGATGTGCCTGTCAGTCTGCAGGATAAAGCTCAAGTCTTTTGTTTCACCTGTCTAAAGCAGTTGAAATAACTACAGGTATTGAGGTATTTCAGCTACTCCAAGGCAGGTGTGCCATTTAAAGCTGAGTGTTATTTTAGGAAAGGGGAATTTGAGTGGCATTGCATGAAACAGGGAAGTGGAAAGACCCACTAAGGTACTGCTGGAGAACAACATAAAGTAAAAGCCATCCCAAATGTGGTGGATTTGAGGGAGCTGAGACCCAGAGACAGTGATGTACTTTTTGTCTGTATTCTAGGGTTGGTTTGTTGCACTCCATTTGTGCAAACAGAGGGCTATAAATGTAACTTGGAGACTTTATTTAAAGAGGAGAATTATCTTGCTAAACTATTTCTGCTTTAAAAATAGTGAGAAACTGTGAGGTAAAATTAATCAGCTTCAATACAAATCCTTCTCTAAGGAACAACACTTTCAGACTCAGACCCAGGAAGTTGATTTCAATCTATTACGTTGATAGTTACAAGACAGAAACTTGTCTATTGACAAAAATTAAAAAAAAAAAAAAAAGAAAAAAAACAAAAAAACAAAAAAAACCCTCAGAAAACCCCAACATTGCAACCCTTCAGGCCTATGTTAATCTGTAGTTCTAATTTTTAATTACATTGCTCTGTTTTTCTTCTTTGAAGAGTCAAGGTGCTAATCTTAAAAGCAGCATTACCCAGGATTGTGAGAACCTCTGTATGGAGATCAGAACAGAAAAGGAAGGCATCTTCAGGGCTTTTGAGAGTGCGGGAACCAGCCAGCTCTCTGCTGAAAACACACTGCAAGTAAAGAATGCAGATTTACCGAGTTCTTCTCTGCAATGTGCTCCTTGTGAAAAAAGAGAAGGTTGTCACCAACACATCTTCTCTGGACAAGAAATTATTAGTAACAGCAAAACATCAAAGAATGACATTTTCCCTTCTCCTCTATGGGATATGGACTCTCTTTCTGATAAACAGGAATGCTTGTGTGCTGTTCTTTCTTCTGCAAAGCTGTGTGATGAGCCAGGGGAAGGAGAGCAAAGGTCTGGGCTTGACATACATGATAGCAGTTACCCAGATATTCTCTGCAACCTATCAGCTGATGAAGCTGTGTCTGAAACTAATCCCAAATCAGTCCTGGAATCTGGAGAACCTGAGTGCAAAGGAGATGCTGATATATCTGCAGTGCATGACAAGCTGTGGAAACTTCTTAATGAAGATGACTCAGACTATCGAATCCCATTTGAAAACAGGGGCATCACAAGTTTAGGTACGAGGCTGACAGATATCAAAGTCACAGAACTGAACTTTGTACGGAAGACCTGTTCTGGTCATCCTTTGCCAATGGATTTGATAGCAGAGCAGGAACCCATCACAGAACCAGCTCATAACCCCAGAACTGAGAAAGCTGATTGCAATGTTTCTGATACCCTCCTGCAAAGACCTGCAGCATGTGAGAGTGCATCCATAAGAAGCATTTGTCTTGCACAAGTGGTAGGAACAGATGGTGTATGTCTAGATTCTGGCACTGGGAATGAGCGGGAAATGCCATCCATTTGTGTTTCAGCAAACAGTGTCCTCTTAAGTAGCCAGGAGTGCTTGGAGCCAAATCCAATGGCCACAGACAAGAATGGATCCACTGTTGCTTGGGAAGGAAAGCTTGCTGTTAGTAATGCTGCCCAAACATGTGAAGCAGATTCTCCTCAAAGGTTACAAAATGCTCAGAGTGGTAATTTAGCGTGTCCCAAAGCAAATCCAGCTGACATATCAGATATGTCACATGGGGCAGTTGGACAGTTACTTCATACTGAATACAATATATCCATGATAAATGAGCCTGTACCTGGAGAAGGCTGTCATTTTAAGGACTGCTATCTAGTGAGAGGAGAACTGGCTTATTTCCCTGAAGAGAAAGACATTTTCCCCAGTGAAAATACCAGTCAGTTTACATATGCAGAACACTCTTCTGTTAACACCATACATAAAAGTTATGAAGTGAATTTACAAGAAAAAGGAAATCACTCAGACTTGAATGCACCAAATGACACTAATTCTGACAGCTACCATCTTTCGAAAAATAATGGCTTTCAGGATTTTCAAGTTGTTTCTAATGCACAGAAATACAGCTATGTAATGCAATTGCCTACTTTAACTAAGATTCACGAAACCATAACGCATAAGAATCTACCCCAAAATACAGACCAACTGACAGAAATAGCAAAACAAGAAGGGGCAGTCACTCCCCCTTCTGGGGAGCCCTTTTTAAGAGATTTTTATCTAGAAATGCCCAGCTGTGAACCATGTAAACCGGGAGGAGAACAGAGAGCGATTTGCATACCTGAGGAACACAGGGCTGAAACTTCCTGTGACTCAGGAGTTAGTCAGGTTTCAGAGAGTCAGACTGCAGGTTCCCCTTATAATTCAGCAGAAAAACATTTATTTTTTGTTGGCAGCACCTTCAAGTCTGATGAAGAGTTAAAAGTAGATTCTTCGAAAAATCCCGTCTTTGCAGCTGGAAGTGTAACATCAGCCAGTGCCCTGCTGCCCAGGGAGGCTCAAAGTAAGCACCAGAGCACAGCATGTGGGAAGCGTGGAGATTCCAGGGATCAGCTACATTCCCAACAACTGCTTGGGAACAAAACCTTGCCCTTCCTCACACCTATAAGCCATTCAGAGAGCCTTCCCAGTGACACTGCAGTGGTGTGTCCTGGCACAAGAAGTGAGGGAAAAACTGGATCCATACAAACTGGAGTCAAAGTAAATGGAAATTTAACTACACCAGAAACTTCCTGCAAGCCATGGCAGGGTCAATTCCAGCGGGTGCCTGGAGAAACCAAAGGGGAAGCAGCCTTGTGTGAAAATGAACATGAGATTCCCAGAGCTATTGAATGTAACCCAGATGAAGCTGAAACAAAGGCTCCTTTGCACACTTTGACTGGCTTCCAGGCTCTGAAACAGATCATGAATATTAGCACAGAGCAGTCCTGTCCTCACTTGATCCCTTCCAGCAAGATAACTGAGGCTGAGAATTCAATTAAGTCCACTGAGTATAATAGAAAGGAGGAAGTCAGGACAGCAGAGAGAGTAGTAAGCGGTTTAGCTAATTTACCACCGGTTAATTCAGGGAACAGCCAGTGTTTTCAAGAGCAACCACCCCGGAGAAGAACTCAGTCATTCTCTTTGGCATGTACCACACTTGATCCATTCCCAGTCAACACAGAAAGTCAAAGAAATCAGGAAGGGTCAAACTCCTGCCAGACACCACTGACTGCTGCAAAGCCTGAGCCCATCAAATGTAAAGAGGACACAACAAAGAGCGAGCATTTAGCTGCTGGAGCTAAGAAGAAATTACCACCAGCAAGTCTGTCCAAAAAGCCCAGGCTGGAGGAGGGGGGAAGTGTCAGCAAGGATCCCAACTGCGTTAAAAAGTCTGGGAAGAGCGAGGCAGGCGTGATTCATAAAGAGGATAGAAAAGAGCAAAGGAAACTAATTTTGAAAAAGGATAGCAAAGGTAAGAGAAAACTGATTTTCTTTTCTGTCCTTTCCCATCATTCTGGCTACAGTACTAAATTCAGATTCTTGAAAGGCACTGACTGACTCAGTCAGCTAAAGGTGTCCTGCCCTCATGGAGCTTTATTTCCAGATTTGTGCATTTAGTAATGAGTGCTGTTCCCATGCCACAGAGATTAACCCTTTTCCCAGCTGGCAAGTCTATTCAATTCATGGACTTTGTAACCTGTTTGAAATAGGCACTGCCTCATTGGCTTCTTGGAGTAACTTTTCAGGGATGAACAGCATAACAGTACCACATAACTACACACCACATAGCAGCTGCAAGCCCAGTACTTGTTCTGGTATCCCACAGGGCTGTGTTCCCAGTTATGCTCCTACATTGCAGCTCCCAACTGCAATTGTCCCCTCTTGGTTACCAAAGGATTTATTACTAGTAAAGTATTATTGTTAGTAGTAGGGTACCACTGATAAACAATGTTTTGAGGTCCTACGTGCTGACTTCTGACTGATTCTGCATTGCTTTACCCTGCTGCAAAAATGACATGGATGAAATTAGCAATATTAAACTGATATAAGAAACATATAATTGAAAGGAGGTCCAGGTTGCTGTCAGAGTCTCTAGAAGGTTGCTAACACTGTAGCAGGATTGTGACAGCTGGATGCACAAGGGATTTGTTGTTTCTATGGGCAGTTTGCAAGGACCAAGGTCTTATTTTTACGTTTGGACCTGACATTTCATGTTCACATAATAAAATTATTTAATAGGTCAGAGCAAGACTGAACAGAGACTAAAGGTAAGCTACACAGCTGGGAACCTTTTCACACACTCTAATTACAGTGCGGTCTCGTAAGACTTCTACTTTTCTAATCACATTTTTAAAAACTCACACTTTTCTCTGTTCAAAGATGTGTCCTTTGCCAGGAAACCAAATGTGTGGGAGGAGAGACACATTCCTTCAAAGCAGAGCAAGCAACCTGCAGTGACTGTGCAATGCCTGACCTGTTTCCATTACTTGTGGCTATGCTTGAAAATTATTTTAAATATTGCATCAGATAACACTGAATTTTCTTCACCTGTTTCTGCTCTGCTTCAGTCTCGACTGTGCTCTAGACCATTGTTGTGGCCCTTTCCCTGGCATTATGGGAAGGCTGGTTTGGTTGTGGTGGTATATACTCAGTCTTTTTTTGCATTATTTCAGCTGCAGGAGGGAAGACTGGCCAGGGCAGGAACCTGGAGGCATTGGTTCTATTTCTAGAGCTGTCACGTCCTGTCTGTGTCACTTTAGCCCTGATACAGCAAGGTTCACGTGGCTCAGGACTCAGGGACTGCCAGTCCAGTGGGGAAACCTGGACTGGATGGGGCCTGGAACTAGGAATGGGGAAAACCGTAGCAGTGAACTGCAGGTGTCTGACCATTCGAGTTGGGTGTTACTGGGGTATTACTGCAGGAATGGGATCCCTGAGGGACATGAGCCATGCCAGCTCATTCAGAGTGCAGTAGCTCAGAATTAACACAGTAGGAAACAAAACATCTTGCATTTTACAGCTCTTACATCCAGCAGGGATGTGTCACTTGAGGCGTGGCTGTGTTGTGATCCCGAAACCTTTCTCTAAGTATATGTAGATTCCCTTTCTTTCCAAGTCCCCTCCAGCCCCCTGCTTACACCATGCCCATGTGCAAAGACACTTGAGTGTTCTGTGAGGCAATGAAAAGTCTTAGCAGAGATCCAGACTGGCAGGACCTTCAGGAACTTTCTCTCAAAGGCTGTGATCAGCTAAAAAATTCTACTAGTTATGAGTATTGAGACACAAGAAGTCATAATTACTTACCAAGGATTTCAGTGTTCATATTCTTAACATTAAATGTTAAAATGCCAAAACAATATAATTATCTTAAAATCCTAAACTGCGGTTCTTCTGTTTCAAGTCCCCAGGCTGCTGAAGAAGATCCAAGCAGAGTTGTTCCCTGACTGCTCTGGAAATATTAAGCTGTGCTGTCAGTTCGGTGACATTCATGGTGACTCCACCATTACATGGACTAAAGATTCCAAGGTACTGGTTCAGCTGCAGAGGAGGTAAGGGAATGTTTCTGAAGGACTGGGAGTTTCGGGGTAACTTTGCTATTCATAGGAAGCAAATCTTCTCACAATGCATTGATACTGGTCATAGATTGTGTTCCATCACCTCTCAGCCTGTTCACAGCCAGTATCATCCAGATTTCAAAAAAATATCAAAAGAAGTTTGAACCTTATCTAACCTAGAGAAGAGTGGAAATAAAAGCTTCTTAAGGCCATTAACAGGATCCAGCTTTTCCATTTTAATGAAAAGAGTTATTTTCTTTCTAGCAGTAATGACATTCTGATTGTAAAAACCGTTTAGAATATTTCAAAAATACGAAGTTAACGTTACCCAAAGAAAAAAAAAAGAACAGATATTTCCATCAGAATGCACACTTCTTAGAAGATGAAAAAATTTGTAGGAAGGATTCTTCTTAGATGTCGTGTTAAGGGAAGAGAAAAAGTTGCAGAAATTGGTTAAACTTTCCGTTCTGATTCTTCATATTTTAACTCCTCTGCTTTTGATTGTGGTATTGCAATATCCATTATAGTATTAATACATACCATTATCTGCTAAATAACTGTGTTGTGTTTTAACAAATAAACAGTGCAGAGAGATCAAATTTCTCAGTTTTTCCAGTGATAACAAGTAAAATACATTATAGCACAAAATGCTCTGTTCCAGTGCCCAGGATGACTCTCCTGTCTCTCTGGCAATAGCTGAAGCCAGTTACCAAGACCAGGGAATGTATTATTGCTGCTTGAATAACATGTATGGAAAGGTGACTGCTGAGTTTCATCTGACTGCTGCAGGTAAGCCTCAGTTTACTTTTGATTAATCATAATGACAATGACAGTTTCCATTCAGAGTTTTTTACGACAAAATTAATTTCTTTGTTTTCTTGTAGTATTGGAACGTCTGTCAAGTTTTCAGAGTTATGAAGGTAAATATAAAGTGAAGTAGCATTGCATGGCATCATAGACACACACACACACACACACACACACACAGAGCACTGGCAGGTCTTTTGCACAAACACATGGTCCTTGCAGGTCACCTGCTGTGTAACTGTACTCCAGGAGAAAGGCAAGCATGAAGCTTTGGAATGCTTTCCCTGTGTGTTAACTGGTGTTCGGTGACACCTGGCATGTGTCCTGTGCTGCAGCTAAAGATAGTGCCTTGCCAGGGGGGTTGTCATTCTTGAACAGCCTGCAGAGATCCAGTCCTTCAGTTGGCATGGTGACTTTTCTTTCTTTTCCTTGAAGAATTGAAATTAAACATTAATTTCCTTGTGCAAATAAAGACAGGACTTTTCACGTAACAGCACTGTATAACTTTTAATCAGAGAATTTTAGGTGGAATTAAGGAGTGTTCTAATTCTGGCCTTATCTGGGCAGTGTTTCCTCTGTGCTTCAAAGAGAGACCATAGTGCACAGAGCCTAAACCAGAGGTAAAAGCAAAGGGCGAAAGGAAGGACTTCCTTGTTCTGTAGTTCTCCTCCTATTTATCTTCTTCACTGATGGTCCTTGAAATGTTATGATTAGAGACACTTGAAATGCAGTTAGAATTTTTAAATTTCTCTCAGTGCTTAACTTTTTTCCCCTTACTATTTTTTTTCCATTTGGATTACAGTGATCATTTAAAGGGGTGAAATCCAGAATCTTCCTTGATTTCATATGTAATAGACTTGTTTGCTATACTCTGTCTTCTCTCCTTATGATCCTGAGCTGCCACCTTTCTCCATGCTGATTTTAGATCCTACAGGCAAGCAGCTGCCTCTCAGGAGCAGGGTCCCAGCCCTCAGTAACACAAGTTGTGCTTCCACTGAGCAATTTTTTCTCCTCTCTGGAGAGATGCATCTACTCTCCCATGCCCACCCCTTCCTGTGCCTGCAGAGATTCCCGTTGTGTTGTAGGTGTGGAAGAAATTGAGTTCATGCAGCTGATGTTCAGAGAAGATCCCCTCAGCTCCAGCTACTTTGGTGGGACACTGCATGGAGCAATAACAACGGAGGAACTGCACTTTGGTGAGGGGATGCACCGCAGAGCCTTCCGCAGCCGTGTCCTGCAGGGCCTGGCACCCACCTTTGCCCCCGGCCACCCCTGCGTGCTCAAGGTGCACAATGCCCTCACCTATGGCACCAAGAGTAGGGACGAGCTGCTGCAGAAGAACTACAGTCTGGCACTGCAGGTGAGCTGCCCCTGGTCTTTGTAAACCAGAACTGTGGGCAAAAGTTGTCCTCATACTCAAATAGATGATCTGTTGAATGTTTTGAGCAATATTCCCATAGGCATGTCTGTTGTAATACAGGAATGCTATGTCCAAAATACTGCAAGAGAATATGCAAAGTTATATGCGGCTGAAGCTGAACCCTTGGAAGGCTTTGGAGAAGTACCAGAGTAAGTATAAATATATATTTTATATATGTATATGCTTATACATACTATCCTGTGCTACGGCACTCCACTGATTGCTAGGACTAAAGAGGAAAGAGGAAACCTGGGAACAGTGATACAGTTCTTCCATCTTGGTTCAGAGTTGGTAACTGTTCATTCACTCCCTGAGGTCACTGGCCACTTTTGTCTGTTTCTTACTCCCTCACTGGAAGAGTTCTCAGGATTTTATTAGTTTCTGTCCCTTGATTTCAGAATCATTCCGATTTTTCTTATTCATCGCCCTGCTAATAACATCCCCTATGCCACAGTGGAGGAGGAGCTGGTTGGGGAGTTTGTGAAATACTCTGTCAAGGATGGCAAGGAAGTGAATTTCCTGAGAAGAGATTCAGAGGCTGGCCAGAAGTGTTGCACCTTTCAGCATTGGGTGTATGAGAAGACCAACGGGAACTTGCTTGTCACTGACCTGCAAGGTGAGTTGCCTGAGTAGGGGCAATTTTTATCTAGCTTATGTTCTTGTAAGAGGACAGTTTGGAAAAGAAAACCAAATCTTACCCTCTCAATGGAAGAGCTGTTCTTTCACGTGTACCTTAGTGAATCAGGACACTCAGTATGAGCCAAATCTGTTTTTTTGTCTCACCACCCAGAGATTAATGAAATGGCGGCTGAGTGAAAGACTTCAGGTGTCAATGACACCCTAGTCCTCCCCTTTCTCTTGTATTTAAATACTCACCAACAATCACTCAGCAATGGAATGCTCCACATTTGGGTCCTGGCTAGTTTTGAAGAAATAGATTCCTTTCAAAAAGAAGAACAGTGAAGAAATACCCTTGTGTTTGCCAAGTGCTGCCTCAGCTCCCATGGGTGTGAGTCCTCCTCAGTCCTGCAATGTATTTGGGACAGGGGAAGACAAACCCTTCTTGAAGAAAAACAGAAAAAGCTCGAATCTTAGGAAACATCCTATATTCTTTTACAAGTGAAGGCAGGAAAATTAACAACAAGGCATCTAAACAAGATCCCTGAAGTAATTTAAAGGGAGAAGAAAGAACAAAATCCTAGCAAAAGAAACAAGCTGTGCTGTTAATCACCCTGACAGCTGTAAAATATAGGCATGAGCTTGGCTTCTGGAAACTGCTGGTGACACAGAGAACATCCTCTTCTTGGGTGCTTTAAAATGCTTTGAAAAAAATGTGACAAATAATTAAAATGAAAAAGGTGACTCAATAAATAACACTTAAGGCCTCTATATGTGAAGATTGTCCTAGAAATTCTAGTGTAAACTAAGCTCTGTTTTTCCTTGCTGCTTTGCAGGTGTAGGGATGAAGTTAACGGATGTTGGCATAGCAACCCTGGCCAAAGGGTAAGTGAACATGATTTCTCAGCAGCATGGTTGTGCTTTACTCATCTGTCTCTGCACAGTTAAGTGTGGATGGGGGAGGGTGCACTGAAATTCATTCTTGCTTTAACTTTAGAAGAAAACAGTCCTCATCTAACTCTTTAACTTCTTCATGTTCATATTTATGGAAACCCACCTGTAAAGGAAACACATTTATTTTGTTCTGAAAGAATGGGGCGACCCTGTAGATTTAGCTTTGCTTTTCCTGCATGCCTCCCTTGAAATGGGCTTGTCTAAAGGGCATTTCACAAGTGACATGAAGGGTTCTGGTGACAGCAGGTAAGGCTCCTGAGGGTCCATCAGATGGAGGATGGTAGGGCTGAACACATGGGGCCAGCATTGGTTGCAGCCTGGGGTAAAAGGCAAGCTGGAATCCCTCCTCCAGCCAGCAAAAGTGTCAGAGCTTTGGGATGTGTATTTGTGACAAAAGCTTTTCTAAAGACTCTTCTCAGTTGGATACTGTGTATTGGCCACTTCCCTGATAAACAAGGAAAATTGTGAAGGGATTTGTTGGTCTCTCTCCTTTTTCTCTCTCAAAACCAGCAATTCTGAGCCTTAACAAAAGATTATTCAGGGCATTTCTAGAGCCTGTTTTCTAGTGGGGTTGCAAAGGCCTCAGCTCTTTTAGGGATACTTAAGCATATGTGTAAAGATGTAGGCCTGTAATATTCTAACTTTAGTCCACTTTTCTTAAGTTAATTAAGGCTTCTAGTTATACCACAGGGCAGCAGAACTGTGGATAGGAGTAGGTAGTGGCTGCTGGACGGGGAAAGGGGATGGAGGTAAGTGCTCTAATTTCATATTCTCCTTTGAGAATCTGGCAGGAGAAAGAAGATCTGATCATGTGTTCAGCCTTTATTCTAAATTGGACCTTGTCTGTGTACCTGGGATACAAGAAGAAACCTCACAATATCATCTAAATTATTAAAAATGTGACTCTAGAATATTGTGGGAAAATCCTGAACATTTGCAGGCTGGTATCCATTCAGTTAGACTGATTTACTCTTTCAGCTGTGGATCCAAAGTAAAAGCAGTTGAAATGAATGTACATCATCCTGTTACAAACCAAAGAAGTAATAAATATTTTATTTAGGCAACACTGTTCTCAGGAATCAGATCTATAAGAATGCTTTAGTGGATGTTGTGCAGCTCACTGTGGGAAATTGCTCCTATAAAAACACACATTGTGTTGGGGAGGAGGAAGGTGAAGTGGGGAGGTAAACACACAATGCAAGCTGTAGTAACGATCACCTCAGACATACAGAAAAGAAAATAATTTCCCTAAATGATGAGTATAATTTTGTTTGTTATTTAGCTAATGGTATTCCTGCAAGATGATGGAGTTTTCCTCGTCCTGTATTTTGTTTTCATGCTCCTTTCCTGGAAAGAAGACCGCTGTATTAATATCTGCAGTTGGAGTTTTAATTCTATGAACATGGGTGGGGAAAAACAACTACATGCCCAGAGCTCCTGTGTGTTGCTGGGTGTTGCTGCTTTGGGCTGTGTTCAGCCGAGCTGCTGAGAGCTAGCCTGGTTCCATTAAGGGAGAACACATGGTCCTACTGAGTCAGAAATGCAGAGTGGGATTGGTGTGGCTTGAACTGTGCTGACAGAGAGGACACAGAACGATCTCTTTTGTACTCCTGAACAGAGTCCACAATGAGTGGAGGAAGGAATTTTGATCTTTCGTCCTTGCTCTGGGTGTTTTGCCAGGGAACTGATAAGCAGAGGAGCCCAAAGCAGACTGGTGTGGTCAGTGTGCTGTAGGAGCTGCAGTGCAGTTCTGTCAGGAGAGGGCGAAGCCGACCTAGAAACAGGAACGCCTGGGAAGCATTTTTAATGTGGCCACAGGGCCGCACCAGAGCCAGGCAAATAAGCTTTAAATCAGCTACTCTGTAGCTTCTCTGGTGAATGGAAATGCGTGGCTCTGTGCATGCAGTGTGCAGAGTAGAACTGTGCACGAGGGCCCAGGGATTTATCCAGGAATGGTGCACACAAAGGAAGAATCAGGACCACGGTAACCCATGGTTATGGTCATTAGCAGGAGTGCTGGTTGCCAAGTCTGGATCTGAAACTCTGCCTGGTTCCAGGGCACTGACAAGTTTAGCTTTACTCCACATGATAACAAGAGGCATTGGGGAGTTCCAGTCTGAGGACAAATCCAACATTTCCCCTTCAGATTTAAGGAAGATTTGGTTTGGTTTGGTGCTGGATAGAAGGGATTCCCTTGCTGAGGGCAGGTGTGTTTGCCTGTGGAACTCCTGTTCTATGGGTGTGTCTGGTGCATCCAACAACACAACACATACGTGTGAGCTCTTGAGAGCAGCTCAGTAAAGTCTGAAGTCTCTGATTTTTCCAAGGGAGCTAGAGAACCGTTGATGATCCTGCTGGACTCCAGGATATAGTCTTGAGGTAACAATGACACTCCTCTTCAATCTCCTTTGGTTAAACAAACACACAGCTTACTTTTAGAGGAGAGGAAAATCCCTTTGAGGTTCACCTGCTGTTCAGAGCTAGCTGAGTGGGATCTCCAGAGCAAGGCCTGTCTGTCAGCAGAAGCCTGACCTTCGCAGAGCAGCAATATTCTCTTTAGCACTGTGCAGTTTGCCTGAGGAAGGCAGTTTTCTGGATGCTGGGAATGAGCATGCTCTGTTCATTTCAGTACTAAATCTTGTTTGGTTGTTTTTGTGTAGTGACAAATCACAGTTCACCTCTGAGGACACTGGATGTCCAGCAAACCAAGAGAAGAGGGTAAAACAGGCACTGACTAAGGTTAAAAAAGGAGAGGAGCACCTGGCCTTTCTTTTCCCTTCTCTATCCTGAGAATTTAACCAAAATTTTGAAGAGCAGGCGCACCTTTTAAAATAAGCTGAAGCAGCTTAAAAAGCAGGCCCTGGGAGGACTGTCAGCAACCAGAGGCAGAGTGAGGAGAAGAGGGATACATGTGCCCTGTACCTCTCATGGTGAGAGGTACAGTGGTGGCTTGGGAACTGTGGAGGCTGGATGAGACTGCCTTCCTCAGGAACATTCCTTCCATCCTTCCCCAAGGGGCTTGGCTCCTTGAGATCATGTAGGCAGCCAGGGGAGGGGAGCAGCATAGCATGGAAATGATGTACATGTTTAGATGGAAACAGCTTCTGGGTCTGACAACACCTCGTGCAACAACCTTGTCTCTTCATGGTGGCCAACAGAACTGTTCACAGAGAACGCTGTAGCATGGACTTCATTTGTGTGTTACTGAGAAAGGTAGCAAGCAGACAATTTTATTCCCAACTAAATGCCATGAAAGACAGTGCCAGGACCCAGCCCACAAAGCTTTGCCTCTAATGCTTTTCCCTCTTTTGTCACCACTTGTTACCTGGTTCCCCTCACCTCCCAATGACCCAGTCTGAGTTTCTCTGACAGTCAATGTTTCTCAAGCCAGCATGGGTAGAAGAGACTTGCTTAATGTTTTCAAGTTGCTTATGAGTCAACAGTCATACTCTGCCTCCCTGCGCTGAAAATGAACCTTGAATTCCCATTTGGCTTTTTTTTCTTTGTTACTACAGATACAAGGGGTTTAAAGGCAACTGCTCCTTTTCCTTCATTGAGCAGTTCAGAGCCCTCCACCAGTGCAATGAGTACTGTGAGATGCTGGGGCTGAAATCTCTCCAAACCACTCATCAGAAACAGAGGAAAGCAACATCCACTAAGAGCAAAAATCTGCCAAACTCATCAACGGTAAAGAAAATGGTGCCCAAGAAGGCAAGAGAACATAGAGACTTCATTTCTTCTGAGCACTGAGTCTTACTATTCCACCTTGTGAAACTGCTCTTGAGGACATGGAGGAGTGACAGGCACCAGTGACCTGAGGGGATAAATTTAGTCTTTTGCCTTTTGCCATTGTTTTGGAATCATCCTGATGCTGATGCCAGCAACAAAGGAGGGAGCTGATCCTGTGCTCTTGGTGCCTGAGATTTAACACTGGGGCAAGGTTTTGAAAACAAACTAAGCCATCCTCTGGATTTTCTTACATCCTTTCTGTGGACTGGTATTGGAGAAGAACATCTTCTCTGGGTCTACATCCATGGCCCTGTGGGTTCAGCTGCTATGGAAACATCAATATATTTAAAATGCCACTTACAAGTACAAGTTTTGCACAGTATTGTTGCTCAGGCTGCTACAGAAAAATTGTTTTCTTTCCCAGATTTTTGCATATTGTAATCCTACTATAATCCTACTCTAACGATTTTTTTTCTCCCACTTACATGCCTTGCAGTCAAAGACAAAACCATTCATGATTGGACATACATGTCTTCCGATTTGCCCCCAAGTCAGCATCTTTATGGTCCTCACAAAGTGATGCCATCACCTTAAAGATAGGCAACTTGTGTGATTCTCCATAAAATTCCTTGCTTTCCATGCAAGCTTCCTTGAACCTACACCCCTGTGTGATAGTACTGTTGTGCTTGCGCTGATCTTGTTGAAGGACAGGTTTGGGGTCTGCATGTGGCCAAACAGCTCCCTCTGCAATAACCCATTCCATCCAGAGGGGATTTCAGCACCTGGAAGCAGTTTCAGATCATTAAGTGCAGTGACAGAAACCGTCCTGGCTGCACTGTTGGTATCACATCCAGGCTGGGCATCCTGGGCTCCCTGCACAGTTAAGGGAGGACTTCCCAATGGAATTGAGAGCAAAGTGCAGGTCAGCTGAAAACCAAACATTTGAAATAGGTTGGATTAACTGGGCCAAAAAGGGTCTCTGTCTGTCCATTGAGGGCAAAGGAGGCAGGATCAGACAAACATCTGCAGTTTAAATTCCTGCTGTGACATGGGACAAAGTTCTCTGCAGTGGTTCCAAAGCATTTGAGGTTTTAGTAGGTCTCTGCTAACTGATGTGCAGGAGACCAACTACTGCAGAATGAAGTCTTGATGTGAAGTTTTTCAGATGGTAGAAATGGATCATTTTACCTATTCTTTCACAGTTTTTAGTGCTTTAAAAACCATTGAGCTGCAGTGGTGATGTTTTTCTAAAATGCCTGAGGCATTTCAGTGTTTATGCCCATATCCACAAAACATTAGACACAAAACTCCTAAGTTGATCTTTCGTTTCCAAAAGATGTCTATGTTTGTTAGAACTTTCTTGCTCAGTGGAAACCGGGCTCCTCAGTCCCTTTTGAAATAGAACCTTGGGTACATTTGGAAATGTCACCTGAGTCTTCAAGAAGTCTTTGTGATCACAGTGGGTGAATCAGAGTTCATCGGTCCTCCACAGACTCAAGGAGACAGCTTGAAATCCAGTGCACAGTGCAGGAAGTCACTGTGGACTCTGGGTCCAGCTTCAGAGCTTAAATAACCACCTCACTTACTGAGAAAGTCAATGGGTATGGAAAACAGTCAGCCTGGGCCTGAAATATGAGTCTGGAGTGCAGAAGAATTTTCTCTAAAATTGGAAAACTGGGAAACTTATAACCAGAATGTCTGCAGTGGTTTTAACCTCTGCAGAAGGATAGACCTTTGTCATGGAAGTGTGGTTATTCACATTTCCAAAGGGCAAAGGCCAGACTGCAAGTGTCAGGGTGTGATTCTGTGGCTGTACATGGAAACAAAGTATAATCCTTAAGTGATAAATATCATGTACTCCTCGAGGCTTTCTTCCAGCAGCGCTCCGCACCTCACAGCCATAGGAAGCTTTCCATTCCATATGCATGCCAGGTTACTTAGAACTAGAAGGAATGGTGAAGTTTGGAACATACTGATGAATATAAAGTTACCACTTCCATTGCAAATCACAGCAGAACATCCTATGAGCCTAAATCTTGGACTGTTCAGTGGGATTTAGGCTCCTCAGTGCACTGCTGGTACCTGGCTTTCATTAGGCCTTTGAAAGTTCCTACACATGATGCCTATTCATTACAATAGTGTTCAGAAGAATTTCTGTAAGGAAACTGTGACCATTCCCAAAGCAGGAGGTTTAGAACACAAGGCAAGCGGCTTGAGAGTGGTGGGATGGAAGCAAAGCTAAAAGCATTGGATAAATGGTGTTTCAAGTTAGAGGCAATAGATTTTTATCAGAATTTTGGGAAGTGTTCTGTTTGAAAAATATCATGTGCGTCTCAGGCAATTAATATTCAAAATGTATGTTGTGGTTTGGTGCCAAAGTCAGAGATGGAGATTCACTCCGTTGGCTAATTGCTGTCAGTTTTATTGTCCTGGTCAGTTCAATGGGAAAAGGAAAATCACAAGCTGACCTCTCAGAGGTAAACACAGCCCTATTAATGCCAAGGAAATCCACATTCCTAATGATGACAGTATAGTGATGATTCCTTAAGATGTCTGGTGTGGTTTGCAATCGGGATCTGGAAGTGCAGAGTATGGATTTCTCACATAGTTTGGTGCTTTTGCCTCTAAAAGAAGGAGCAGAGTCATCATGCTGTACGTGTACCATGGTTGTTTATTCCTCAGCACAGTGGGAAGATGTACTGCCAGAGGTCCCAAACCTTCCTGACCTGATGCCTTGTCTGCCAGGAACTATTTAGTGTGATAATGGCGTTTGATAGACTGGACACAAACACCATTGTCACACTCCACAGCTCTGGGAGCACATCCTTAGCCCATGGAAGGAGTCATGGATGCACACTGCAGACTTCAGCAGAGGGGGTTTCAAAGACCTACAAAACAGAGAGAAGACCGGGTTTGTGCATATTTATATGTGGCATGTCGGGATTCTCACAAGGAGGCGGGACACAGGATCCTGAATTGTTTTGAGGTGAGTATTGTGTCTCAGCTAGCTGTGGGAATGTAAAAGCTAAGTGGATTTGAGTGCCCTTGCAGACAAGGGAGATGGACAGCACCTGGAGAAAGTGATCTGTACTATTCTAGAGACAAATTCTTGAGGAGGGATGAGTCGTTCCTGCAAGAGCCTGTGTCTTCCTCTAATTGGTGAAGACAGCCCAGAATCAGCCCCAGACTTTTATAGCTATGTCAGACCTGAGGAATCACAATGCTGGAGATTTTATTATATATTATATATAATATATATATTATTATATTACATATTATGTATTATATATTATTATACTATATATTTTATATATATATATAATATTTGATTTTCATATACTTGTTTTTAGCAGCATTTTTGAGTAGCCCACATACAAGGCAGCCAAGTTGGTCTGTACTCGTGGTCCCACTGCCGCCGTGCTATTCCGTGCATGTTCTGGGACACATCAGCACCTGTGCATCAGGGATTTAAGCTCTAGGATCCATAGCTGTTGTGGTCATCTCTGCACAGGCTGGGTGTTTCAGATTGTTTCTCTGTGTGTTTAGCCTGCTAGCCAAATAACATTTCTGCATACTCAGTGAGTAGAAAACATCTCATAAAAGATCATGTGGACTAAGGAGTGGATTAAGAGCACACAAACATGCTGCATAGGGATTTGTTATACATGGAAATTCAGTTATATGCCATCATCACATCTGAATGCTGCAGAGAGGCAGAGAAAACACAGAAGGAGGAGCACATGGAATGGAGGAGGTTAGCAACTAGGGCTGGGGTGAACAGCAGTAGCCTTTTTTTTGGTAGCTACTGAAAATTGAACTTTCTGTCTCAAAAGAGAATCCTCTGTGGAGTGGTTAGAAGCCCCTTCGAAGGGGATTCAGTTGTCATTTTGTGCCAAGAGGTCTTGTTGTAGTGCTTTTCAACTACCCTCTCATTTTTTTTGGAAGCTCAGAAAGGCATTCCCGTTTTACATACTGGGGAAGATTGCTCCCCATGTGTAGTAAACCCAGACTCTCCAATAGTCTTCTGGATCTGGTTTTGCTTTAGCAACGGAGTGTTAAGGAAGTTAGAGCCCTCAAAAGGCTCATCCTCTGAGAACTCCTCCCTGGGCTTAGCCTTCTCATCAATCCCTTTTTGTGTAGGGAGCACAGGGCTCACAAATCACTCAATTCGACAGCATCAAACGTCGAAGTGCCCACACAGAGGTGACACTAAGGCACCCAGATGAGCTGCTGCTCACCTATACTGGTACACCTGAACCACCAGCCTGCTCTTCACAGTGTAACAGGGGTCTCCTCACCAATCCTCACCCTGTGATCTAACTTTGTATCTTACCTGGATCTTTCCCAATTGCAATATAGTTCAACCGTTCAATCAAAGTTGATATGTCAGGGCAGACTTAGTAGGGCTCTGGATCATTTTAATTCCTTATTTACAATCTAATCAAGCCTCAGGGAAGGGTTTGTGATAAATCAGTGCCACAAGCTGGCAGTAGAAGCTGGGTTCTGAGTGCCCTTGGCTGGTGGACAGAACAGCAGAGAAATGGACCTTCACTGTCTGGTTACCAGATCAGGCTGTTTCATTTCTCCAGCGTGATTATCACAAGAGTAATAGTCTGGCATTCCCATCCCTGCCACGAAAGGAAGCCTAGCAATGCTTGGGCATGGCTGACATCCAAGGGATTTTCATGTTCCATTGGTTGTGTCTGTGTTTTGAGTCTGTAGTGCTGCAGTGGGACAGAGCTGAGCATTTGAACACACACACAAAGCAGACAGATGTGCAGATCCACAGGCCAGGCTCCTGTGCAATGCCAGCTATGAAGGAGACATCTCTGAAAGAAGGAGAGGAGCTGCAGCACATCCTGAGCATCACATGGCACTGAGTCTTTGGAATTAGTGATGGCAAAGACTCAGGCATGCCAGAACATTCTGTCTGTCAGGATGCAGCTGTAGCCCTGAGGTCCACAAGGCTGGTTTTGGTAAATGTGCCTGTGCTGCAGCTGGTGAGAGTGAGAAATGAATGCCACAGGGACAGAAGTGCTGTACCTGGCTTTTTAATTTGCCTCAGTGTTGGTGTCTTCCCTTACCTTTCCTCATACATTTTACTCAGCTTTCCCTCTGCAGCAGAGGGGAAGGATCAGGCAAGATGAGGAAAAGCCTGGTAATCCTGTACAGAGCAGGAAAGCCCAGCAATCCTGGCAGAAGGACTTGACTTCACTGCAGAACATGTAAGGAGAAAGCAAGGCAGCTGATGCCACTGCAAACAGGCAGTTTACAGTCCCACAGCTACGTGGAAGCTTCCAGGAAATAAACAGGAATATTTCCAAGACACAAGATAATGAAAGAAGAGCAATGGCCACTAGTTTTTAGTACTGCAAGGGAAAAAAACCCAAAACAATGGGAAAGTTACAGGGAGAAAGCAAAGCATAATCATCAGAGAAAAGTCCCCTTTTTGCTTCTCTTCTGGTCATCTGTTTAAAGAACATTATTGGGATGTTCCAATGCAGAACATCATTGTGAAGAACAAGAGGGTTTTCAAGAGGGTTTTTTGAGATGGGTCCCAGAACCTGTCCTTCCCATATAGCCAGACCTGGAAGCATTCCTATTCCCCCGGGAAGTCCATCAGCTTCCCCACCACTCCATTTTTTAAAAGCAGTAAACATTCAGGGTGGTTTGCACTGCCCTAAGAAAAGCCTAATCTCTTTCCAAGTGCAGGCAGAGATCCTTAGGTCCAAGACATTAAATCCTGTTAAACTACACAGTTGAGCCCCAGGCACGTATGTATATTTTGGTACGCTGAAGTGCTTAGTGTTGGAAATCCAGCTGCACTATTTTATTTTTGTTAATATCTTCTAGCATTTCCTTTTCTTGACATGAATTGAGCACAGGAAAGCACTTACCATTGGAGACAACAGCCAAAGGATCCACTGGTGTGTTGTTAGGGCTTGGCAGAACCAGGATTCTCTCGCAGGACATTTTGCTGACTGTTTGTATTCGAATCTTTGGAGTCCTGGTTTCTTTTCTGAGTTCCCAGCTGTGGGCAGCTGCTGCAAGCCTCTGCTTCCAGTGGACACCTTTCCCTCTCCCTTTATGGGATCCTGAGGTTTTAAAGTAAACAATTCATTCTTGCTCTGATAAGTCATATTAAAATATTGATCTGGGGGAGGGAGATGACCCTCACTGCACTGAGCCAGAGTCACCTTTAGTCAGACTAAAGAATGGAAAAAAAGCTCTGAGACCTCAATTTTCTCTGTTCCTTCAGAGAGAGCACGTGTGGAGAGGGAAAAGTGCAAAATATAAGGGGGTTTCAGCTCCTTGTTTTGCTGAACCCTCAGATGGAGTGTTTACTCTGGCTGCATATTAATTGCTTACTTCTGCCAGTGAGACTGATTTCATCTCTTCCTCAGGTCACAGTGCTAATCTTATGTTCACTGCTGAGGCTTGCCTATCATTTTTCTTTCTTCAATTGTGATGTACTGTCTGCTCTGTGTGGGAATTTTGAGATTTTACTTGCCAGCACACCTAGGAGGTGGGGGGAAAAGCCTGGCTTCGGTTGAGCCTGTCTGAACACCCCTGGCAAACCCAGGAATGGCACACACCTCCCAGGACCTCATCCAACAACGAGACCATTGCATAAATCTCCACATTTAGGGCATGATGAATTTCACTTTTTTTGGTGAAGGCTGAAATAGGATTTGAACCTGTGATTTTCTCTAAACATAAAATAAAGTCACATTGTGTGTATGAAAACTTTTACTAGTTAACTAACAGGTGTTTCATCACTTATTCTATTACCGTACTTCTGTTCCATTAGAACATTTTGAAACAGGCTGAAGTAATAATCTGGGGCTTTAGGAAGCAAAGTTTTCAATAGAAATACTTCACAAAAGTGACGAACCAGGTCACTTTATTCATTTTGGCTGGATGTGTCCATCCAGCAGCAGAAAACCACCATGAAATCAAATCTGGAAAACATTCTGTGTCTCACCCTCACCTCCTTACACCTCTTAGTTACCAGTTGATGATACATTGTTTTTGCTTAAGGCCGTCGTGGACTGCAAACCTGTCATGGCAAGAATAATCTACTGTTTCCTAAAATGCTGATTTCTAATCCCAGTCCTGTTATGCAGACAGTAATTCCTTGTTTGGGACTGGTGCATGCACACAGTGTAAAGATGACAGAAATACTACTACTACTACTACTACTACTACTACTACTAGTAGTAGTAGTAGTAGTAGTAGTCGCCATAGTGGTTCAGAGTCTGCCCTACTAGTAGAGTGAGGTTTGGGGAAAGTAGGTATCTAGAAATGACCTGTACAATTACATCAGCATCCCGTGTGCAAACTCCTTATGCTACTCAAAGCATGGATGTGCATTTGAAATCTACAGAAAGTATCTGACAATTTGCTTAATTAGAAAAAGAGGACAAAAGTCCTCATATTAAAAAACCCGACCAACCCAAAACCAAAAAGCCATACATTGTTCAAAACCAGTGGAGAAAAACTAAAACGTGCTACTTTTAATCACAGTGGAAACACCTCTTAGTTGGTACTTTGTGGGTTTGTTTCTGGGGGAGAAAAATAAGCAGTTTCCCTCTAAATGGGGCTCTGCAACTGTAGGTGAAGCACTGGTCAATCCACGGGGAGCCTGGGGAAAGTCTGGAACTGCATTGCAACATCCAGTACTGCTGCAGACTGGTTGGGGTCCAGTTCTCTGAAATTAAATGCCAAAGTATTGGGAAATTCCTGGAAAAAGAAAAGAAACTGGTTTGTTTAAATGTTACTAAAGGTGACACAGGGACAGATAATGCAACATATGTTGCACATGCACCTGAGGGCCAGATAGATTCTTCCTTTGGAAATATGTAGCTATGACCCCAAGCAAAATCATCTAACTTTGAAGTGCAGTCTAACTTTGAGGCTTGCACTGCTTGGAGCAGAGGACTGAGTCCTGTGATCTCCAAAAATCCCTTCCAGCCTAAATTATTCTGTGCTTCCATTTTATATGCAGAGCTCCTGGTCAGTAAGGTGTCACTAGACAAAGGACATCATTTGATCCATACGAAAGTTCTTTCCTCTCATTTTTCCTATATACGGTGCGGAGGATATGTTGAGGGAAATGGAAATTACAGGGATGGTGTCTTTTCTGTGTGGAAACAGTGGAAGAACAGCTTCAAAACTGAAGGAATAACTGTGGGGTTAAAAAACTGAGCTGTATCTTTGTGGCTTTATTCCAGCACATAATCAATACTCCTCAACTGATTTGGGCCTGGCTATTTCATCCATGGAAAAATCCTGTCACAGTCCCACCAGCTATGGGCATGGGGCTCCCTTGACTTAAACTTCCAGACAAATCTGGGTCAAAGATTTAGGCCAGAATCTTTTATGGAGAAAAACGACACCTATCCAACAGCGGAACTGAACTTATCCCTTTACTTTCTTAATGTAAGTGACTCTGTGCTGACTCAAATTGCTTTATGGCTGTATAATTTTTGAGAGGACATTGCTACAGGAATTCTTGGGCTCAGAGTAGACAAAGGTGGTGTTTATCAGCTTATGCCAGAGTACTACAATATTCAAGAGGCACATTTACCACGATTTCATGGACAGAGGTAAGAGCTACAAGTGCTGGGACAGCTCAGATCCCAGAGGAGAAATGCTGTGATCCTTGTCAGTCAATGGCCACTGGTTAAAGATTACCTGTGCTGGTCACTCTGACTGCTGGGTAGAGAAAGATTAACTCAGAGCAGCAGAAAGTTGAGCAAAGGTCTTTAACCTGGAAGCCATGATCTCTTCTGATTTCTTCTGGGGCTCAGTAAACGGAATTGATTTGAGTTTCCCAATCATCAAAATCATTACATCAGTTCTGGATTGTCCTGGCATTTCCTGTAACCATTCTCTCTGATAGAGAGAATCTGTGTTGGGGATTATCTTCAGATTAGGAGAGTAAAGTCTGGCTGACAATCTACCGTCCATGACATTGCTGTTTCCCCAGCAAAATGGTTGTGGGCAGAATTTAAGCAATTTTGCTGTAAGCAGAAGGCTGACACATAAAACTTGTATTTACCAGTCCCTCAGGGCAACTCCCCCCAGTAGACCTGCTGGCTCTGCAGACAGGTGTGCTGGGCACACCAGGGTGCGAGGGATGCCCTGGGGTGGGTTTGAGGGAGCACTTCCAGCTCTGTTAGTGTCCCCTGAGCTGCACCTGAACCATCAGACAGGGCACAATGTGGGGCTCGGATGCACATGAGGATAAGCAACTTTATTAATTTTTTGTCTCTGTGAGTAAAAATGCTGTTTAAATCCACTTCTCAGAACTTGAAGACACTTTGGTGACCTGAACTCTGTCAGTCCCTAGCACAGTCTGCGCCCGGGGCTGAGGGTGGCTCTGCTGAGGAGCCCTGTGCTCTGTCCCTGTCCCTCCCTGAGCCCAGCCCCAGCACCAAGGCCTGGGGGAGGTCTGAGGCAGAGTTTGGGGCAGGGTGGACAGGGTACTTGGTGCCCTGGGCCTTCTGCAGCCAGCTGTAATTAACTGGTACTTGTTTTAATTGCAGAGCTGCAGTCCAGCAGGGAGCAGTTCCAGTGTGGCTCCTGTGCCTTGGGAGATGCCTGTCAGCATCTCACCCAGTGCTAGTTTTGCTCTTTTGAGAAAAGCAAAAAATCAGTTTGGCTGCTTGAAAAATGACGAAGACAAAGTTTTTATAGTGGTTTTATAACTCTGTGCTGATGTTCTACCCTGCTGTGGCCCAGTGGTGACTGGAGGAGCTCCCCACAGCTGGCCTGGCCACCAGAACGGCTTAAAGTCAGGGCCCAGAAGTAGCCAAGATAAGGCCAGTTAAACCCAGCTTGGCACAGGCTGGACTTGGCTTTCCTTTTCTATATTCATCTTCTCCTAAGCCCCCAGTTACACAGAAAAACAGTACAGCTGTGATGGCAATGTTTTGGACACAGTGGTGACAAAGTAACAAAGAATGAGCCATCGAGTGTTTAGTGTGACATTGCAGACACTTTCCTTGCTAAATGGAAGCTTCACACAAATTCCATATTTAGTCTAATCTGTTTTACCAACTCATTTACCACCCTATGTAACATGAAATTGCATTTCGTATGGCTATTCCAGTCCTGTTTGCCATGGCTCTGCTGAACTGAAACATTTTTCACAAGATCCTGATTTCAAGACCTCAGAGAAAAAGAAGCTGCTATTTTTTCCCAGTCTGTCCCTGTGGGTAATCCAAACCAGCAGGTTTGGGGGAGGGGGGCAGGCTGTGGCTGCTCAGGTGCAGCTGGTCTGTAATTACTTATGTTGGTGCAGGTGCTGAGCATCAGGCATCGTTAGGTGTTCAAATATAGTTTTGAGTGAAAAGAAGGACTAAAGTAGGGAGGAAAGTGAGGCAGCAGCTTTTGTGAAAGAGATGAAGTGCTCTCTTTCCACAAAGGAAAATTTATTTGTGGCATTGGTAACTGGAGAATGCTCCAGAAAGTATGCTTCCAGTGGGCAGAGGCTGGTTGTCTGTGGCAGCCTGAGCACTTATGGCCAGGGATAACTGGGAAGTTTCCGTGTGAAAGCTAGGGAGTCCCTGAATGGTTTGGGTTGGAAGGGACCTTAAAGATCATTTCATGCCACTCTCATGGGCAGGGATGCCTTCCACTCTCACAGGTTGCTCCAAGCTTTGTCCAGCCTGGCCTTGGACACTGCCAGGGATGGGGCATCCACAGCTTCTCTGGGTACCCTGTGCTAGGGCCTCCCCACCCTCAGAGCTGAGAATGCCTTCCTAATATCCCATCTAACCCTGCCCTCTGGAAGTGGGAAGCCATTCCCCTGTGTCCTGTGAGTCCAGGCACTTGTACGAAGTCCCTCCCTAGCCCTCCTGTGAGCCCCTTAGGTGCTGCAAGGCTGCTGTGTTGCAGGAAATCTTCACACAGAAACAGCAGGGAGGTGAAATATGGATCTTGAGCTGAAAATAAAGTGAGCGTTGGGCAATTCCTGACCCAGCACTAGGAATTGCAGCATTATGTATCAAAAGCATGGAAAGAAGAATTATTAATCAACTGTACAGGCAGTAGAAACAGGCGTGAGTTACACAGGTGTTCAGGCACGGTGGAAGTTAATTAGTCTTAATTAAGATCAGGTGTGAGGGTGGCTCAGGGATCTTGTAACAGTTTTTTAGTCTAAAGTGATTCTCAGTGTGGTGAGGGCTTCAGAATTGGTTTTGCCAAGTTGGAGAATCTTACCCATTGCATTGGATATTAAATTTACTGGATAACAACAGCTCTCGAGTTCCTGAGACTGCTCTTCTAGACTGACCCACCTGGAGAAACTTAAAACTGACAAGTAAGTGGATTTCTAATTTGTGGTTGGAATGGGATGATTCTGAGGTTCCTGTACTCGGCAGTCAAAATAGGTGGTATTGTTCCTTGGCATGTATTAGATTGGTGAACTTTATAGAATGGTTATCTGTGGGAAATGTGCCAGAAAATTGCCAGAAAATTTTTCCCCTGCCTGCCAGCATCTTTGTGCTCTCTGAGGATATTTTAGAAATAGAAAACCAGAAATTAAAAAGGATGCAATTAGTGAATCAGAGGCAGCCTCATGTTTCAACCTCTGGATGATCAAGGGTCATGTCTGGATTCTGGACACTTCTGCCTGTTTCGTGTTCCAGGGCTTTTTCAAAATCAGCTCTTTGAAATCAGTGGGTTTGCACTGTACTCACTGAGCAGTGTGGCACTGAGCTCCCAACAGTATTTAGCTGAAGTGTAATCCCAAATACTGTGTTATGGACTAGGTTAAGATATTCATGTCCCCACACTTTAGAACCCTCGTGTGGTGTTTGTACCAGCATCTACAGCTTCAATGTATGAGAAACAGGACCAGTGTGGACACTGGAGTCCCAGCAACTGGGACAAGAGGTTGCCTTCTCCCCATTTTGTGAGTCCTTGCCAGGATTTCTGTCACTGCAAGGTTGAAGGGTGGCTGCAGAGTGCCAAGTGTCACCAGGCACCCACTCAGGGTGTGCTGTGAAGCTGAGGGAGGGCTGGAGCCCTTGCGGGCCATGCTGTGTTTCCAGGTGGTTTCAGGGTGCTCAGGGGGCTGAGGCAGAGCAGCATGAGGGCAGGGCCCGTTTGGAGCCTTGTGCTGCCCTGGTGATTGTGGCACTTGCCTGGTTAATGGGGCCAGGATGACCTCGAAGGCTGCTGGCTCTGTCCCCTGGGCACTGAATGCTCCTGCGGGTAAAAGGCTGTCCACAAAGCTTCAGGGCATGTGTTTGCTGGCATTAGAGAATAAAGAACAGCCTCTCCTCTCCCTCGCTGTGAAAACAGACACAGTCACTAACCTGGTGTTCCGTGTCCGCCTTTGTCCCGCACACCGTGGAGATGTCACTGGGCAAATTGGGCTGGCCAGGGCTGAACTGGGCTTAAAAGGACAGAGGTTCTTGTTGGGTGGGGAGGGGAGGAGTGCCCAGCTCTGTAAGAAAACATCTGGCTGTCTTTAACCACTAGGAACTGCAGGCACGACCTATCTGTGTAATCACATACCAGTTCAGCTCACCAGAGCTTGAAATCTATTGCCATACCCTCACAAGGTTTCCCAGTTACACAATGTTGTCCTCAGAATACAGTTAAAAGAAAAAATATTTTGGGAATTCCTTTTTTGTGTTTCATTTCTAACTGTCTCACAGTGTTAGTGTTTGAGAGAGGAACTAGTTTGCTGGGTAAATAAATGTTCTTCTTTTTTTTTTTTTTTTTTAAGAAACACAAAATGAGGGAGAAGGAAGGAAAATTCTGTTTGATTTCCAACAAATGGCCACTTTAAATATCTGTGTATTGATATTCTTATTTGGAGATACTGCTGAGCTGTTTCAGTAATTTTTTTGGACCAAAGGTACCTGCTCTGTCAGTCTGTATGAGTCCCTCCAGGGGCTGTATGTCACAGCCACTGTAGAGCCCTTTAATGCTGTATGGGACCTCCCTTTTGCTGAATCATTGGTAGGTATCAGCTTGCTGTATTTGGGAGTGTTTTTATTTTAAAAGCTAAAACTTTCTACTGGCTCCAAAACAAAACACTTTACAGCCTCTTGGATTTTTTCTGTTGTATTGGAAAACAATTCAACATATGCAATTCTTGTTTTAGTGATCTCGGTGAATTAATTTTTATTTTTATTTAATAGGAGATAGGGTTGTGTCCATTTAAAGATGAAGAAACAATTACTTAATCTCATGTCCAAGTGAAGACCCTCAAACAATGCAATTTGCAATAATTTCAACATTATTTGCTTCCAAGGCTTATTCAGGGATTCAGAGATTATTCTCTCTGCTTACCAAGAAAAAACCCCAACTTTTAATTAATGCTTGCAAGATTAATTCTGTATGAACTGAAGTTTAGAACTCACCTGCTGTTCCTAGAATACTCCCGAAAACTTGGTTTTCTTCCTTAGAAGTTTATTCTGACTGGAAAAAACAAAACACCACATATACAAATCTGAATCCCCAGTGGAAAGTGAGTTATTTCCTCCAGATATCAGCTGGTGTTTTTCCAACTTACGTGAGAGCTTTCTCCCACTGCCCAGGCTGTGGAGCTGCCTTTGGCATGGGATGGGGTGACCCTGGTCACTGCTGGAGCCTCCAGCTGCACATGTGGCTGCGGGGCTGGATGGCCGGTTCTGGGAGCTGGGCTCTGGGAATGATCCCGGGAGACTGCCCCGGCTCTGGCTGTGCCATGGGTGTTGTTCCCAGGGCTGGCACTTTGGCTGTTCTGTGCCCTGGCATGGGCTGTCCCAGGTGGCACCGGGCAAGGCAGTGTCCTGGTATGGACCGCCCATGGTGGGTGCAGTGCCTGGCACAGGAGGATCCCAGAGCTGTTGGATCATAGCTGTTGGGGACACACAGATGGAGATCTTTGGGGCCTGGCTGAGAGGGGCTGTGACTGTGGGGTCTGACCACGGGCCAAGCCAGGCTGTGCTTGCTCCAAGGTGGCAGGGACACAGATGTGGGCAGGGACACGTGTGGGTGTGGTGACACTTGCCTGCTGGTGGCACAGCTGGTGTGTTACCAGGGTGCCTAGTGAATTAAGGTACCATCTGCCCATGGCTGGCATGTTGGAGGTATTTCACATACATGAGCTGTAGCACGTTAAACATTAATCATTCCTCTCAGGCCTCTGTGGGCGTAGGCCAGGGCTCTGTTTTACCCAGGTCAATGAACAACACTCTGAGGCCATGTTTGAAGGTAAGTGGTCGGTGTGGCAAGATTCCCTGTGTTTCACAATTCTTAAGTGCTAGTAGAACATTCCTGAGTGCTAGTGGAACGTAAAGTCCAGTTTTAATTTAGGATCAGTGAGTAACTTAACCAGACACGAGTGCCATACTGCTGTGACAAGCAGCCTGGGAAATTCCTGAAATTTGTTGAGGATAATTTCTCATTACAAGTGCTCAGCGAGCCAGTTAGAAAAGGTGCTTTGCTACGGATGTAAAGGAATAGAGGACTCATGGCAGGAGTGGTAGTTCTGGTCACAGTGGTCATGAAATGGTTGGGTTTAAATTTTTTAGTGTAGTTAAAAAAAGCAGAGTTGTCACCCTGGATTTCAAGAGAGCAAAGTTTAAGCTCACCAGGGAGCAGTTGGCCGTGTCCTCTGAGGAACTGCTTCAGGGGGCCCCAAGTGCTGGTCAGGTTTTAATGACACATGTGCAGGACAGGCAATGCTGCTCAGGCAGAAGCCAGGCAGGTGGGATAGGTTGCCAGCTTGGCTGAACAGGGCACACTGCTCTTGCCTCTCTGGAAGCCAGGCCAGGTGTCACAGGAAGAGGAGAGCTGTGGTTTGCCAGCAGAGTGCCTGGGGCTCAATCCAAGGGCTCGTGCTGTTTAACGCCGTTTTCCAAGATCTGGGTGCAGGAGTGGAACGCATCAGGAATGAGTTTGCTGAGGATGCTGAAGTGGGAGGTGCTGTGGGCTCAAGGGACGAGAGACCTTGCAGAGGGATCTAGATAGGTGGAACATCAGTGGCAGGAAATCTAACAGGAGCAGCACCACTGCTGGCAGGAGAATTCCTGGTGGTTTCCACAGGGCCTAGATTTCACCCAGTATGTACTAATGCAGCAGTTTTTGTGTGAATTAACGGATTTTGGTGAAAAGCATAAAGATTAATGACTGTACCTGCTGGGAGCATGGGATGGAGTTCTCTTGAAGTCAGGCAGTGGCAGCCACAGGTTTGTGAGAACTGGCTGACTCACCTTTACCCCAAACTGGGAATTTTTCATCAAATGAAGTTTTCCTGAAATGCTTCATTTGACAAAATATTTCAACTCGGCTGAAAATTTCAAACCTAGAGAGGCTTCTATTTAATTTATAGCTGCATTTTTATTAACTCCTAAAAGCTGGCATGCATATTGCAGTTTGAATTAATGTTGCTTTTTAAGTGTTATTTAAAGTTATGCTTTTATTTGCATGAAGTCTTGGGGGTTTTGTGGTTGGGGTTTTTTTTTAAAGTCAGCTTTAGATACTATAGTTCAAGCATAAGAACAGGAGGAAACTGAGTGAGGGTTACTATGTATTGCTCATGAGTTTGCTGATCGAGCACCTAGTGAAGAAATGGGTGCTGGATTAAGTCCTTATTTTTTTTCCAGCACTTTCTGAAGGCACCTTCTTCTTTTCAGGACCAGATTAATCATGATTTTGGTGCTGTGCTACACCTGAAACTATACTTTACTGACAGAAAAGTTTCCACAGCTGGGCTAGTATACTGAGAACATGTCCTGGGTTCTTTCGGGTAGCCCCCTCTGTGTATGCAGGAGGTGTAGGAAGGCCTCGGGTTGCCTTGTGCCTCTCCTAGGCCGTTTCCCTGGCAGTCCCTTTCCCTGCTGATACGAGCAGACTCCCTATTGCTGAGCTGAAAGGAGTTCAGGAGTGGATGCGTCAGTTTCTTGGTGCCTTTCTGCTCTCATGTTGCTGGGTGAAAGCTCTGAAAGGTGATATTAAGCAGACTTGGATGGAATATTCTGTCTGTGTTGTCAGAGTGGCTGGCTGTGCACTACTCCAAGTGGCTGCCTGTGGAGGAAATAGGAGTTTATCATCAGAAAGAAAAATTCCAAACTGGGCACTTGTGCTGATGCTGATAGAAGACTGTGTTTGCCACATGACAAATGATGACTTGGTAGTAAGAATAAGGTGAATTGAGATGATTTGTGTACTCTACAAATCTATATTTGTTTACAATAAATTTCTCACTATATAGTGGGTATCTGTTAACAAACCATGCTTCAAGTGAATGCATCAGAGGCCAGAGATTCAGGAACTGGCTCTGAGCTGAGTATCCTGGCTCCTGCATTCAAGCCTTGAGAGACACTAGACAGAAAAGCACAAAATCCTTAGGAAACGTACTCTCCCTAGGGAAGCAGGGGCAGTTTCGGTTTGCTTTTTTTTTTTTTAATCTAAGTGAGAAATGAAGTAAAAACTTGCTTCCAGGAATGCACATTGGTGGAGATTGAAATTCTGGTCCAAACTTGCGCTTAGAAGCAGCGATTCTGTCTCTCTCTAGTGTTTGTCTCTGCATTGAAGTCCTGATTAACTTCTCTGCATTCTAAAAGCTGCTGAAGGTATGACAATGGTACTGACAGCTCACCATCAGAGGTGTCCTTGCCAAACAGAACATCAGCAGCTCTGTTGCTCTGGGAATTTGGAGTCCAAAGCAATCTCAATGCAGCTGCATTTTCTTACCAGACTGCAGTTCTTGCCAATGCATTCCTGTGCCAGGAGGCTGCCAGGCTGGAGTTGTTTCTAGGACCCTTGCACCGCACACAAACTGCTGCACTCTGGGTGCTCCTGGCACTGAGCTGCTGCCCACGTGTAGGGCAGGAGCATCTGCCACGTCTGAGTTGTTCCTGAGGAACACTGGTTTGTCTCGGGCTGCTTCCCTGGCATGTAACACCACCTGCCTTTGTCCTGGGGATTTGTACTCCCGGAATATTGGCTGGTGTGCAAACTCTTGTGCTGGGCTCGGGGCTGTTGTTACAAACCAAAGGCAGAAAAGAGCAACAGGAAGATGATTCCTGCCTCACTATCAAATAGCAAAGTCCTTTATAATATGTGAAAAAAATCTTAATTGCATGCTCCTATTTTTTTCTCTCTCTCTCTTTTTCTTTTTTAACCTATGGGCACAATCGGGAAATGCGGAGTCCAAAATGTCCGTGTTGTACCCAGCCATTGATATAACATAGAAGCACAATTTGTACTTACATTATTATTAAATAATTGGAGACAGTGAACCAGCTGCTTGCTTGGTGAGGAAGAGGAACTGTTTCAAACTTGACAATTTTCTTAAAAGGTGCTGTTCACAGAAGTAAAGCACTGGGGCAAAGAAAATTACTGGGATGGTAGGGAAAATGCTGTCACTTGTGCAAACAGACAGCCCTCAGTTCCCTGAACTCTAGGTGAGCTGCAGAGGAAGGGAATTACTAGACTTGTACATTATGTTACCCCACTTTGAAGCAGCTAGAGGTTTAATGGTTGTGTTCTGTAAAGAACCCCTTAAAACTACAGATCTGTGCTGCACCAGTACACTAAAACATGTAGAGGTACAGCAGAGAGGTATCTGCCCATGGCATGGGACTAACATTTGCCAAGTATTGATCTAGTGTGCATCTCTGTTATCTTTTAGATTTAGTCCAAAGTTCAAAGTTCACCTTGTGTTTAAAAATTGATTTCACAGGGAGGTCATGTCCTTTAGCTAATCCAGCAGCAATAGAGGTCTTAAAATGAAAACTGAGTTTATCACTACTTGGAGGAAATCCTTAAAGCCCACACAGAAAGCTCCTATGGCATAGGGTTGTATCCATAGACATGGCAGTATGCAGAGAGCCTGGACAAGTGACAAAGTGGAGGAAGTAATTAGTCTGCTTTGGAATGTTGTGGTGTTGCCAGACCCAGCCTCAAACCAGGAGATAAGCCCTGACCATTTGCTTCTGACCCAGACACACCCACAGCCCTTCCCAGGGTACTGGTCACTCATCCCCACCTTCATGTTTTCACTTCAAAGAGACGGCTGAAATGATTCCCGAATAGCTGAAACCCCAAAGCACACTGGGAAAGGCAGGTTTCCCATAAAATAAATGGCCACAAGAAAAAAATACTCAAATGTAACAGAGGTTGTTCAATGAAAAATGGGAAAAATGAGGCGATGAGTAGTGGACAAGTATGGAAAATTGTGGGGGTAAATCCTAAGAAAACCTCCATGGTATTAAATAAATATTTTGTAAAAATGTAAGTAAAGTAAAGTAAAAATAAGTAAAAATGAGGGAATCAGTGGTGGAAAAGTAGGGGAATTTGGGGGGATAAAACTTGAAAAAAGTCTAAGAACTGAGAATGAGTATTTTTGGGTAAAAATAAGATAATAAATTGTGGACAGTAAGGAAAATTCGGGGTGTAAAACTGGAGCTAATCCCTAGAGTAGAGGATTAATATTTTCTTGTAAAAATGCCGAAATCAGAAGTGGACAGGGAAAATTGGGGGGAAAAGTGAAATAATCTGATGACTGAAATATCTGAAATAAACTGATGACTGAAGTCATCAGTTGTGGACATGGAGTGAAAATTTTGGGTGTAGAAATGGATGTTTTCTCCAGGATGGAGAATGAATATTTTGAGGAGAAAATGGGATCACTGGTAGTGGACAGGTAAAGAAATTTTGGGGGTAAAGAGTTAATCTACATGGAATAAGTAGGGGATGTTTTTGAGGGAAATTGGGGCCAGAGGTGAAGGTCAATCCAAAACCAACCCTGCTTCACCTCTAAATCCCAGGATAAATTCTACAAGCTGCCAGTTGAGGGACTAAAAATCAATAAAAAAGGAGACAAGAGCTTTAAGAAGGTTCCTGGGAATCCCATCCCAGTGTTGTCATGGAATTTTTAACAGAGCTTGAAGCTTTTGATGACAACAATGCATTTCTGTGTTGGGATTATTGCCATGGACCAAATGAACCCTTCGGGCTTGTTTTGCTCATTTCTCCCTGGAAAAGGACGTTGCACCCGAACGTTAAGCCATTGGGGAAATGCTGGAAAAGGCAGGACTTCAGGGTTATTGGAGGAGTCTGTTCTGTCATGTCAGGTGCCAGCCAGTTCTGCCCTAGAGCCATTCCAGGGGCTGGTGTGTAAAGCAGCATTAGCAGAAAAGGAGCAGCCATTCCCAACACAGCCCTTTCCTTTCCCGTGATGCCAAAATTGGCTCACGTGCTGAGAATGCCAGGATTCTGAGGGCAATCCCCAGATGGGCCAATCACTTCTCATCATTTGACTTAATGATACTCGGGGGTCTTTCCAACTCACAATATCCTGTGCTCTGGAAATAAAGAGGAAACAGTTTTCCCTGGCTTTTTAAACCCAGAGGTTTTTCCGCTGGAGAGCACGAGCCGCAGAGAAAGTGGGGGAGCAGAAGGAGAGCATCAGGTCTCATCCGGCAGGTATCGGATGAGTGGCCCGAGCAAGGCCCCCGTCCCACCCCGGGCGCAGTCGGAGCAGGAGTAGCAGTGGCGGAGCGGCTCCTCCTGCCCGCGGCGACGCAGCCCTCCTCGTTCCGCAGCGTTCTCCGGGGGTGCGGCCACGGGCGCTGCTCTGCCCAGGGGCTGCGGTGGCCTCGGGGGTGCCGAGGCTGGGGGTGCTCCGCATCCCCGCGGGGGCCGAGGGCGGGGTGGGACGGGATGGGACGGGAGCGCGAACCGGGGCCTGCGGGAGCGCCCGGGCTGGGGGCGCGCACCGGGGGCTGCCGGGGCGGCGCTGCGCTCCCGCTGCCGCTCGGTGTCCGCCAGGGGGCGTCCACCAGGGGGGGCGGCGCTGAGGCAGCGGCGGCGTCGGGGGGTCCCGAGCCCGCTTCCAGCCGCGATCTTGCGCCTGCTCCGGGGAACCTCCGAGCCACGGTCCCGCCACATCCCGAGATAGGCTTCCACGGCACAAAGCGGAGTGGTGCGGATCCGCCGGGATTTTGGGGCGAGGAGGGGCTGGCACAGGTGTGACGGGCGGGATCT
>VZRO01003468.1:181987-292717 GCA_013397915.1 Daphoenositta chrysoptera
GAGAGGGGAAAGGGGGAGATATACGGGGAATACGGGGAGGAGGAACGAGTGGGTAGAGGGGGGGACAGGAGGGGAGGCCGAAGCCCCTGTGTCTGGGGAGGTCCTGGGGAACCCGGACAGAGACCTCCTCTCACCCTGCTCGGAGTGAGGAAATGACGGACAAAGCTCTTTCCGGAGATTAAATCACCGCGGGCCCGCCCCGCGCACCTGAGCCGAGGCCGGGTCCCGCCCTTGAAGCCGCGCCCCCGACATCATCCGGGACCCGTCCTCGGGACTCTCCGGGACCCCGCCCCAAAGTCCCGACCCCACCCCGATTCCCGCCCCGCAGGGAGGAGGGATCGGGACCGGGACCGGGACGGGCTGAGCCCAGTGCTACCCCTCCTACTCCGGCTGCGGCCCCGCCGGAGCCCCGGGACCCCCCAAACCCCACTGGTCCCAGCAGCGCTGGGGGAATTTTTAGTCTAGCGCCGGCAGACAGTTCTCATGGAGAAACCCCAAAAATAATGGAGATGGGGTCTGAGGGGAGGGGACTGTTTCTGCTGTAAATTAAAAACTCCTTGGGAAAAATAAAGCTGTGGAACAGCTCATTTGCTCAATAATTGTAGTTCATAGAGTGGGCCTTGCCTCAGTGCTGCAATCACCAGTCATGCTTCTGGGGGGACTGGGGGCTTGGCTGTGGGGCTGAGGAGCAGCTCTCAGAAGCTGGTCAGCCAACCACTCTAGATTTTCTTTTAGAAGAAAGAAAAAGAATCCAACCAACAAAAACTTCCCTTCTAGTCAGATGGCACTGCATAATTCTAGGGGGCTGAGAGGGCTTTGATGTATATCAGTATTAGTGAACCAGTTTTAAGAGCGGGGAAAGACAGAGCACACCAGAAGGTATGGTGGATTGTTAAACATAACCTGCCTCAGCTGGTGCCAGCCTTCCCCTGTGCCTGACATGGCACTGCAGTTTCACAGCCAGAATAGGCTCAGCAATCCCTATATTCTGATGGATGTCATCAGACTTCACCAAAAATTCTCCAGGGGAAGACAAAACAAATTTTGGAGTATGATACTTCTCTTAAGGCATTACATGTTAGAGTCAGCTGTGCTTAGTGTACAGGTCAGTGGGAATACCTGGATTTATCTATCTTCTCCCCAGAGCCAAGCAGTCAGTTCCCTGTCTACTCTGATGCCAGCCACTGTCTTGTGTTCCAGCTTGCTCCTCAGATGGAAAAGGTCAAGCAGGAATGTCAGGAAGCATATCTAATAGAAAAGGAAACTTGAACTGCATTTAAGTACTACCCTAATCTTCCTCAGACACCTGGGACCATAACTGCTGAATGTTACTGGCAGTAAGGCTTCTTCCCAGCTCTGCAGTGTGACTGGACACAGGCTGGACACACAGGTAAGGGCAGGGCTCAAAAACTGTTGGCAGTGAGGTGAATGTTTGTTTCGGCAAGTGCTGTCAACCTTGCTTGGGTGCTGAGGAACAGGCCAGGGCAGAGCTGCAGGTCAGTGGAACCAGCCCTGCTCCAGCAGTGCTGTCACCATGTCACTGCACTGGGGCAAGCACAAATCCGTCACCTTTAATCCGCCACAAAACAGATGCAACTCAGACATTATAGTTTAGGCATGCAACATGTCATAGATAACAAAATGGATTAGATAGCAGTGTATATTAAATAAATCGTTGTGATTAAGTAAAAAATAAATCACAGGAACAATTGCTGAGGAACATGTCTGCAGGCTCAGGTCTAGAGCTGGTTGGGTTTTCTCTTATACAGCAGCAGCCAAATTCACCATGGACAGATCTTGCACCAGAAGGACATGTGCAGTGGGAAGGAGTAAATTCCCATTAATGTTTATGCTCAAACCAGGTCTGCCTTCCCGGTGGTACAGAAAGTGCCTTTAGAGTTGGTGCAGTTAGAAATGAACAACCCCAGTGTTAATTAAATTCATTAGCAAGTACACAAGAACAGGAGCCAGAACAGAGCTGTGTTCCAGAGTGCCAGATTTCATTTGGAATGCCTCCATTGCAAACAGGAATGAGAAAAGGATGGAAAATGAACCGCTGTACAAAGAGAATGACAGGGTTCAGCATGTTCTCCTAAAAGGCTCAACACCAACCCCTGCCCAGATGCTTTGTAGCACATGTACAGCTTGGCAGTAACGAGCCAGTTCTGGTAGAACAGAGATCTGGACATGCTGTGTCAGGGCTCTGCTGTGCCTTGACATTCTTCTAGTACTTATACAAAAATGCAACATCCAGCCCATACTTCTGGATACAGAACAATAGTCATGTGCTTAATGAAGAGGGTTTCTTTCGAGAGACAGCCTGTGGAGAGAAAGCTTCCAACAGAGCTTTCTCCTACTCTGGTGATGGCTTAGAAAAACAAGGCTCAATGTGCTTTGAAAAAAAAGTCTGGTATGAAATTCAGAAAAATGCTCATTTTTCCAAGTATATGATATTTAATTGTAATGAAATAAAACCTGAAAATGTCTAAATCAATTAAGAAGTAAACATGAGTTGTAATACTATACCTGTAAAATGATTAATTCCATTCATTGTCATTAGAAATTGTGTAAAATATTTATTAAGGGCTTTGCCTACAGAGGCACAACATAAATAGAGTAAGTCCTGCTGAAATGTGATCAGTTCTCAGCTGCTGTAGGAACATCAGCAAGGCCACCCCAGGTGACAGTCCTGGCCTCGGGGCTCGGCCACCGCGCTGCCAGGGTTTGCTCCAGAGCCCAGCACCGGGCAACTGCTCTGCCACAGTCTCTCGGAGTCCCTCAGGCAGGTGCCAAAACCAGCAGAACGTGCTTGGAGAGGGGATGGGCGCCACAAAGTTAATCCACCCCTTCAAACCCTTGAGCATTCTCCACGGCCATGAGGAGCTTCTCCCGCAGATCCTCAAAAGATTCATACAGAGGTAAGTCTAGGCGGTTAAAGCTGGAAGGGACAAGGAAAGAGTCACTTAATAATCCAGGGAAAAATAGTTTTAAAGGACTAGAAAAGGTTAAATAATTGGGGTCTTGATTAAGAATGCAGCTTGTGGTCCACAGTGTTCCCTGCACACCTCACAACTGCCCAAGGTGAGCCCTCCAGTAATTGTGTGGTGCCTTCCTTTGCAAAGCTGGAAGCAGAATTTGGTAAAAATCACTTAGGAGAGGAAGAAAGCCAACAGAAGGCCCCTCACAAAAGACTGATTTCTTGAGGCTCAGCAAAGATATTCTCGATTTAGAGGACAGACCCTTTGCTCTCTAGGGGGAAAAAAGATTAAACATCCAAGAGAAAGTCTTCCAAAGGTAAAAGCTAGAAGAGAATTGGAACCCAAAGAGGATGGGTTGATTCTGGAGTATGTTCAGGGTAGTGTTGTGTTTGGTGGGGGGGGTTTTGTGCGTTTGTTTTCAGGTTTGGTTTTTTTATTGAAGCTCATTATTCTATAGAATGATTAGTTTCATGGAGTGATCCCCAGTCTGTACTGACAGTCAACAAAATAGTTTCCCAATTCAGCACAATTTTTCTTTAAAAAGTCACATTCCTGAAATGTAACAGAGCAAGACAGATTTGTACTGAATGCTTTCAATGTTTGCAAAATCTATAAACCAGGGTTAAATTATCTTTTAACCTTACATTTGATTTGAATTCTCCAATGATTTATGTTGCTTTCTATGGCTGTTTGGTGATGACTTGCTGTAGTTCATTACATCCACTTACTAGGATGTGGGAAATAAAATAATATCCTTCAGTTTTGCAGTTTTTGAAGGCCTGGGGACCTACAGGATGAAATGCTGTTTGATGCAGAGCTGAGCATGGTCAGCAGCATGGCCTTTCTGGCAGAAGCAGCTCTGGAATTTATGCTTCGGTGACTTACCAGGTGTGAGCTCGGGGCAGCTTATCAGGACTTCCCCACTGCTCTATTGTAAACAGCTGAGGACCATTTGAACCTGTATGAAAATGAAAACCGCATGAAACAGAAATTGCTGGACACTAGAGAGACTGCCTAAACATTATTTTTAACATGAAATATTGGCATCAATTGTGGGCTGGATTTTTCACCTGTTACAGGTACATTAAAGCAACAAGAATGTGGTTCTTTCTTTGCAAGCCCAATGAGTTGGTTACAGAGTGTGTAATGCCAAGGAAGCGAGCTCAGACATCAGCATTTAAAACTCAGTGCTACGTGGGGGTCAGAGGTTGGCTGGATTTCCCATTGTGCCACAAGCAGCTCACCATAAAGTTCAGCAAATCCGTTCATAGGCACACGTGACGTCCCGGTCACAAACTGCAGGAGCCGGATCCGTTTCTCAGCATCCATCAGCAGAACAGCCTGTTGGCAAATGGACACCATCAGCCTCATCCTCCTACCCTGGCCTGGATGGGCAGGGCTAAAGAGCAGCCCAAAGCCAGGATGAATCACCTTTTGTATCCCTCAGGACACAATGGATTCTCTCTGCTCCAGGTCCCATTTGTGGGCTGCTCTGGCAGGAGCTTACACCTGCCCTCACCTGAATGAGGTGGGAACAAGTTCTGCCCCCCAGCACAACCGCGCCCCATTCTTATAAGTTTTCATGAAGAAAAATTATTGCAAAACAGAGCAGTAACTTTCACTTACAGGACCAGAGGTGGTGCCAAGTCTTACCTTCCAGAACCACTGGATAACGGGATGATTTGGGCAGTAACCATTTTTGTAGATGGTGTGTTGTCTCCAGTCGTTGACATCTACGTCACCAAGGCCACACATCAGTAACTGCAGGGAAGCAGAACAACGAGATGTTAATGAGGGTGTGTTTCTCTGCACTCTCAGGGTAACAAGGTGTCACTGCCCCTCAGGGCTCTGGCCTTCAGTCATTTACACACACACGGGAGAGTCGGCGCTTTCACAGGCACACCCCCAACCACCTCCCTAAGTGCAGTTCTTTGCATGTCATGAATAGATTTATTAATTAGGGAGAAACATCTAACTTCCAACTCTGAGCAAGGCAGCTGTGTCTGCACATTCCCTTAGGGAGAGGGATGGATGCCCAGCACATAGCACATCTGTCAGAGAACTGTCAGCTCGGTGCACCAAATTGACTCACCTCCAGTTCATTTTCATCAAAAATTTTAATCAGATCAATAGGAAGCAGTTCTGTGAATCCCTAAAAAGAAGAATAGCAAAGTTAAGACTCACATCCCACATAAATCCTAATCAAAAACATCAGTGACCAAATTACTTCAAGCTCAAATAATTAAACTTGAAAGAGAATGACCTTATTCTCATAAGGGAAAGACAATATATTCTTACCCAAGATAAAACTCTAAAATCATAAACCATTAAGTATTCCATTTGTATTCCCTGCCAAGCTCCCCGCTTCACACAGACACCAGTGGGTAAGAAATCTGCATTAAAAAAAATCCCTATTTTTGTGAAAGAAAGGAGCTAAGGAGCCTCACCTCCAGAAAGGCATTCATTTGTTTCTGTACTCTGTTGACAAACCGCCACTGGATGACAAGGCTGCAGAGAGAAACAAACCCCCATCAAAAACACAAACTCATTAGCAGGTCTCAGACAAGTGTTCAGAGGTTTCAGCAACCCCAATGCTTTCAGTGTGTCATTTGCAACTGCAGCAAGTTCAGGAAACAGAGCAGCTTTTGCCAGTTGTTCCAATTTGTTGGCTGGTACTGATGGAATTTTGAAGACATAAACCAAAAACCCCAGAGACTACGACCAAATCACAGTGGGAATATTTTCACTCCTGTAGGTGAGCAGACATTTTATTCTTCCAGAACACTGAGTAATTAACAGTTCCCAGCAAAGCCTACAAACTTTGAGGAGAGCTGTGAGGACAGCACCTCGCCTATAAATGAAGAAATAAACTGCAGCATCAAAGGGACACCCTGCTTTCAGTACCAGCCACTTACAGCACAAACACCTCACAGGTGCAGGCATAAAAAATCAATTCCAGGTATGGAATTGGTCTAGGTCCAGGCATTGGAAATGAATTTCCAATTTGCACAAATGTAGTAATTTTAATGCCTTTCACCTTAGAAAAGGTTCTGACTAAAAATGCCAGAAGGTATAACTGAATTATGCATTTTACATCCTGGTAGGCAGAAAACCTGAGAAAGCTGAAAATTAGGCCTAATTTCAGATTTGGCCAATTTTTGGTAGGAACACTGGCACTGGAATCCTGCCTCTGGTCTGTGACTGGCAGAGGAGGACAATGGGATGAGGGCCAGGCTGGAGAGCACCTTCCGGCTTATCTGAATTTGAGCCTCATATTGGAAGAGCATGTTTCCATGGGGGGGGATTTCAGGAAAACCAAGCACGTAATTTAATTTACTCTTTGTTCTTGTATCTGACTGGATATAACAAATGTTAACAGTAAGATTTTTTTCTTCCAATGATCCCCGATGCTCTTGTGCAGTACAAACTACAGTAATTGCAGCAGGGTCAATTGTAAGTACAACTGCTCTTCCTTACTCTCAGGCATATTCCATAATGATACTTACTCAATGTATTCCCGCTTGTTTTCATTCGTTACCATGATTTCAGACCCATTGGGCTTCAGGTCCACTTGATATGTCTGTATTTCAGAAGACCAAAAAACCTGTTATTTGAGGACGTCTTTATCCCAGAACCCACTCTCCTTGAGCAGCGTTTAGCAAGCAGTATCAGGAAATCATCAGTAAACCAATTTACACTTTTGAACAAAGTTGCACTGACAGAAGGGAAAACTGGCAGAGAGGCTGACTACTGACTAGTAATTTTATTATAATTATTATTTATAATGATAAATTATATATTTATATAAAATATAACCATGAAATATGTACTTTATATATACAAAATTATAATAGTTATTATTTATAATAAAATAAGCTAAATTGCATCTTGAAATTGCCCAAAACCCAGCCAGTGTATTACAAAACCTTTCCATCCTGTGGCTTCAATACTCTCCCTAGCTCTCCATTCAATCCGTAACCTTATGTTGCTTCAGGAAATAGGCAGTAAGCACTGGAAAGTGGATCAGAATGTTTTTGACAGGACATTGAGTGCATGGTTTGAAATGTTGGAGGCAGCTTTTATAAAAGGCCCTGTAGTCTCCAGGTCCAGTTGTACCTGGAGCCAGGATCTAGTAAACATCTCAGAAGTAAACAAAGGGAGGATGCTAAAAAAGGTCATAAAAGCCTCTAAGCAAATTAATTTCATTTAATGTCTACAACATTTTCATTTGTAATGGAGAAAGATACCCACAGACTGTGACCCTTTTAAACCTGGCAGCTTTCCCCTGTCATAACCAGCTGCCTCTGCAACAGGCACTGCAGAGAGCACCTCCCTGCAACCTCAGAAACCCAAACAGTCCCTAGGCTCCCACCATGTCCCAGCTGGACTGTGGGACACCTTTATTCCTCCTCATTCCAAGTATTTTACTCAGCTGCACGTCCAGCTTGTCCCAGAGATGTCACAGCTCCCTAACAGGAATGTGGCACCCCCAGTCTCAGTTGGGAACACAGCAAGGTGAAGGCTGATCAGTGACATTCACAAGCATGATACTCTGCTCAGTACTGAGGTACTTGTTGGCAATAATCAGTCCTAAGATGTAAATAACCTTTACATACCTGACCGAAGTTTTCCTCATCTATGCAAAACATGAGATCCAGCTCCGTAGGGTCATTTTCCAGGATCCACTTCAGAGAGTTGTAGTATTCGCTATCCTAGGGCAGATCACAATTAGGCAGTTTGAAAAGGGGCAAGTAGTGCAGAGTTCTAGAAACTCAAGGGCCTGCGAGCACTGGCACAGGTTAAATGGGTCTTACCACTGACTCCATGTCTTTGAGAGTTATGGGCTTCCCCAGCATCATCTTGTAGAAAGGTCTGATGAAGAAGCCTGTGAGAGAGAGGAGAGCATTACCTGCCCTGCTCTGCACCTGCACATTCCATAAAGGCACAACTGCTCAAGGGCACCACCCCTTGCCATCTCCTCTTACCTCCTGACTATAACAGCCGTGCAACTGCAACAGCATCACAGCTGCTCAGATTTATTTAGGCACAGAAGTCCAATTTTTCACTTTCAACAATTATCCACTAACTACCATACTCCACTGACCACCCTGACATTAATGGCAGAGAGAGCCAAAAGCTGGGGAATTGAGTTCAGGGCACTCTATCCCATTTTATGAATCACCATTCAATTCCCAACAGGTCCAGTCCCAGACTGTCCCCAGAACCTGGGGCTCTAAAGCAGGTGGCATTTCCCCAAAGCCCAGTGGCAGCAGCAGGGCAGGAGCAGGACTCACCGTCCAGCAGCTTCCCGTGGTACACAGCCAGGCCAGCCACCCGGCCAATGAATGTGAAGTACGACAGATGGTCTTCATTACAGAGACCTGAATTAGGATTAATCTGAAGTGTATAGTTGTCCCTTTTTTGGGGAAAGAAAAAAAATAGCTAAAGGACCAAGTAGTTAAATAAGCAGATACTCAGATATGTTAATAAGTAACTTGTGCTTAGGGGCATTTCCCTTCAACAGTGTCATGGGGCTGTGTCTAAGTCCTTTCCAGTCTATCCCACACTCCCCAGAGGGGCTGAGCCTGGTGCTCCCACCACGGAGCCACTGAGGGCTGACACAGCAGCAAACCAAATCCACTGTGAGCAAGAGATGCCCTCTCTCCCTTGCGCTAATAGATTGCTCCAAGATTGTAAAGCTGGGTAGCCCCCAATTTAAAGTTCTGGGAGGCCACTGCTGGGGAACTCCTGCAGTGTGAACGAGCAGTTGCATTCGAGCTTGCTCTGCGGCAGTGCTGGAACTCTGGGCAGCAACGGAAAGAGGCTTTTCTGTGACATTGGTGCCTTTACCATTACTGGCCTCAAAACCTGCAGTTTTGCTGCCCTGGATATTGTCTGAGCAATGGAAATGTTTTCTGGGCTCTAAAGGACAATTCCAAAGGCTCTCTGAAGGGCAGCAGGAACAGGACAGTTGGGCTGCCCAGGGCACCCTGGGAAGGAGGAGCTACCTCTGCCGAGAGCAACTTTGCCTCTTAGGCGAAATGTAACGTATATCCCTTGAGAACAGAAGCATTTAATGGACACTTACGTTGCTGAGTATTCAAAGAGACCATAGTAAGGGTTAAACATCTCCTTGGACAAGAGAAAAAACCACTCTCTGGCCACACCTCCATAGTCAAGTCCTTTTTCTGACTCAAATTCAATCCAGAGCCTGGCTTTTAGTACATCAGGTCTCTTCACGGACATGATTCTTCTGTAGGACTCCTCAAAAATATTATTTCTGTGTAATTTCATCTCAAATCTGTTGGGTATGTCAGCCTGTGTCAAAGAAGATTAGATTATCCTTGTTAGTCTCAAGAAATAAGTCTTTGGGCAAATTACTGACTGGTAACAGCTCAATGACAGATCAGACACCTGGTGTTCCAGTTCCCCATGTTTTTATTTCCCAGTGCTCTCTCAGGCCACAGGTTGAGAGCATGGGGGGAACTGGGCCACTTCCAGAACCGTGCCGCAGACTTCTATGGTAAATATTTGATGAAAACAACAAGAAAAGTAACAAACAAATAAACAGAAAGGGGAAAGACTGACTGTGCTCTACTTTAAGGGCATTTGCATTCATCTAGAAAAATGTGAGTCTTAAAGACTTAGAAAAGCTTTTTGTTGAGAAATCCATCAAATTCAAAATGTGCTTTGTTTTTATTTCCTACTTGAGCCCTTCAGGAGCAGCACAATGGAGTAACCTGGCAGGTGTGTTCTGCAGCCCCCCCCCCGCGCTGGTTCTACTCACAGGTTTCTTTAACTTCTTGCGGAAATAGTCGTATTTCTGCTTGAACTCCCTGGAGTATGGCACTGCCTGTTGGGAGCAGAGGGAGGACACATCATTCCAGCTACTCAGCAGTTTGATACCCCACAGTATTTGAAAGGAATGTACAGCTCTGCTACCCACACATTGTGCCATGGGCTCCCCTAAATCCACCCATGAGGGACAGCAGCCAGGAGAGATTTTAAAATCCCGCAAAATGACATCATTTTACTCTGATGATGATGTGACTTTACTACAGCCATTAAATAATCTTTCTAAGTGTTTCCTTTATTTAAACACAACAGGAATGCAATTTAAGTAATTCTGTTTGTCATGGCACCAGAAATATTATTATTGAAAGCACTCAGATGAATTCTTAGTGCTTCTGTGAAATGGATTAGCTCCTGCTTTCCCTTAACAACCAACAAACAAATCTCTGTCAGTCACTCAAGGAGACCATGACCATCTCATTTCCTTCAAACAAAGTTTCTCAAATAGTCTCTCCCACTTATGCTCAGCATTTCTGGGGAGAGACCTGTTAACACTTTGCACAGTGCTGTGTGTGATGATCTCCAATTTTAAATGCCTGATAAATGGGTAAATCCCTCCAAAAGCAACTATGGTCAAGCAATTGACTATTATTGATATTAATAATAAGCAATTGGATTTACACTGTGCAGCAGGCTCATCTGCTGGGTCCTGAAACTCTGAAAGGTCCTGAGGATTTACACAGAATAAAAACAGACTCTTGGTGGCACTGGGAAACATCTTGCAATTGGAATCACTCAGAATACCATAAAATGGCATAAACTGGCCTAACTCAGTATAAAACCAGCATAAAAAGTATAAGAATCGCTCTTTGATGTTTTTAAAATTTTATACTAAAGTAAAATGTTGTATTTCTTTTTTTCTAAGGCTGATATGCTGAAATCTCTGTTTACCTGCCAGAAGTTTTATGTCTCTTAAACTGACAGACCCACTTTTTGTCTTTTTTTTTCCCCACTTTGAATTCACACAGGCCCACCTCTCTCCTCCCAAGTGTCAACAGCTTTTTTATTGTCCAGAGATCCCAAAAAAAATAGAACAATGTGTCAGCTCAGTAAAATCCTACTGTTAGTAATGACCCAGATAACAAGTAAATAGGAGCACTTCTCCATAGGCATCCCCAAACTCTTAACAGTCTGGGAGGCTGCCCAGAACTTGGTGTGACATTCCCAGCTTCTTCTGACTTTGGATGTGGACCAGCAGAGCTTCTGCTTCCCAGGCTGCCCATCCCTCATCCAGGGAGCAGGCAGGGCCTTCTGCGGTTCCAGCTGTACCCGAGTCAGGGCATTTAATGGAAAATTCCACAGCAGTACTTACTGGGCCTGTGATGGCTGGGTTCTGCAGCCTGGGGTCTTCCCACTGGGTAATTTTATTATCTGCAAATAACAAAAGAAATGATCCCATGGCTTCTCTGGTACCACACTCTGAATTTCTCTTGGTTTTTTCTCCCTAGTACTGCACAGCTCTGTCAGGGTTAGCAAAGGCTTGTGTCCCCTCACCTTCCCCAGCCCCAACACACTGTTTAGTTGAAAACATTCACTCAAAAACACAGAACTACCCCAGAACACAGGGAATTTGCACTGCTTTGATGGCAACGTCTGCAGGAGTGAGTGAACATGTTCATTTGAACATGGGTGGGGATTGGAGATACACAGCCTGACAGGTAAAGGAACCCAAAACTTTTGGGTCACACCATAAATTACTGTTTGGAAATTCTGCATAGACAGCTGAAGTACCATACTTTTAAATTTGGAGGGAATAACATTTTTCCTAGACTGATTTAATGAGAAGGTAACGGAGGCAGAACTGTCCTGTTTTGGTGCAAGAGATCACCTAGTTATGACTAACAAAGATGCTGGCAGTGGCATAACACAGCCCAGGTCTTTTCATCTACAGCTTTGAAGAACACCAGAAGGATGACAGGAAAGGTTCTACAGGACCACGGTGGGACTTCCATTCCCTGCCTCCAGACAGCTGCTCCTCCAAAGATTCTGAACACGACAGAATCACAACAAAACAATGGTGTTGCAACAATAAGACAATGCTCCAAACCCCATCCCAGGTGCCACCTGCAATGGCGAGGTGCCATGGCCTGCCCTCCCTCTGTTTGTTACAGACACTGCTCAGGGTTAGGAACAGGATATCAGGAGTCAAGATTGCATTTTCCATGTTTCTAGAACTGGAAAAGCCCTGTAAGTTTTGAGCATCCCAAGCTGGTTTAAGAGAGACTAGGATCTGAAAGGGGTCATTCAGCAAATGTTAACTGGAGAAAATTCTAAAGGATTGCAAACACATTTCAAGACATTTGATCTGTTAGTTAATTTAACAGTAAAATATTATTTTCTTTCCCTTCACACATTAAGGCTATTTATCACTTATGGGAATGCTGAAGGGCTGCCAGCCTGAGCTCCAGAGACCCCAGAGATGCACGGAGCAGAGCTGCTGTCAAGGTGGAACACTCAGCCCAGCGCTTTCCATCTTCAACCCCTTCACTGAACCCCTTCACTTCTACAAAGTTCTCTTGTCACCTTCTTGACACCAACAGCTACAAGTCAAAGTGCCAGTTTTCTGTGAAATCAGAGGTAACACAACTGGAAATGACTGACAGTGTGTCAGCTCTTCGCTCTGTACTTCAGAGTGTGCAACACCACCAACAAATCTCAGTCTCTTTTCAGAGTCTTACAGGGACTTCATATTAAAAATGGTGTTCCAGGGCTACAAGTGTCTGGCATGAACCACTCCACCTGGAACTGTAGCCCAGGATTCTCTGTCTTCTCCCAAGTGGACATGGATAACTCAGTCGTTTTGCAGAACATTTTCAAAAGTGTCAACATTTTCAAAAACTTCAAAATTTTGAGTCTTCCCACAAATACAATTCTCTGTCATAAACCAGGCTCTCAGATCTTTGAGGATTCCCTCTTTTCCCTTCCTTTCCAAGGGGCCCACTATCTCCCTGAAGTTTGGGACCCCCCTGACAGATATAGAACTCTCACAGCCAGACATTCTTAGTGCCGATGGCATCAGAAGGGTTACTCCAGGTTGAACATTGGCACTCCTGTCAATACATCACAGGGTGAGATAAGTCATGATCAGGTGATGGTATTTTTCATGCCATTTTCAACCAAAATTCCAGTAACTATTCCCATTCTGAGTAACACTGCAATTCTTACACAGCCTCTTCTGCACACTGCAGTGGTCATTTGCCAGACCCACTCTGACTTCCCATCCCATTCCAGTGAGCCCCTCTTCCCTCTGCTGCCCTGCTGCTTCCTAAGGAGTGCCTCCCCCTAATTCCTTGTGTAAATCACTGATGCATATTATGAATACCACCACGTGCTGGTGGATGTGGACAGACTTTGAGGGGAACCCATTCAATGTATCCATCCCCATTGTCTGTGAATCACTGGTAACTGTTCAGAAAATCGTTGCAGAATAGTTGTTTTCCCTCCTGATCCCTTCCAACAGCTACATAGTATGTGCCTGGGAGGCTCCCAGGAATGGCAGCAGTGTTTGCGTGCTGCAGGGAACAGGGAACACCAGTGTCTCCATGGAAGGTAAGGTGACTGGGGCAGCTGAGGGCCCAGAGAGCCAGGGAAGGGGGTTCACTGTCACACACAGCCCTGTGTGCTGCACCAGTACTCAGTGTTTCTGGTCCCTGTGTAACAGCAGAGGGGTTGTGCTGGCTGCAGCAGACTCTTGCAGTTTCTCCCCAGGATGAGGAAAACATTTCAAAAATAGGACAAACATCGTTGGAGAATTATGCAGCAGAGTTACAAAACGTAGCAGGGAAGCAGGACATGACCAGCAGCTGACTGTGTCAGACTTGTTCTGCTGGTTTTGTGTCCTGGCAGTGGCACTGTTCAGGAGCCCCCTGCCCTCCAGGCCCCCCAGCCCACCCACCACAGCAGCGCTTGGGCACCCGGCTGGGACTAAAGGGACATTTGCTGGAAACAGGCAGCATTACCAAAAGCTTCCCTAAACTTTTATGAAAACTACTATGTAAGAAGCTAAATCCACTCAGATCAAAAGGGACTAGAGGGAAAATTCATCTGCAAATAAATTTTGCTTCCTAACAGTTACAAATTCTTTGAGGAATTCTAATTAATGTACGACTTTAACATTCCATTTTAGGGACTAACACATGCTCAAATAGCTTTAGGAGACTGAAAAATTAAAGCTTTTTAAGAGAGGTTGGGAGGCTCAGCAGTTACACAGGTGTTTTACATGGGACAGTTTTATCCTGTGACTCCTTAGTGGCAGCAGTTTAGAAGCATTGGCCATAGTTACATTTACAGATCTCTGTTGGGAATAACAATTACAGAAGGGATAAAGAATAATAACTCTGTACTGAAGTTTGGAAGAGGTTAATCGGGTGCTTGATGAGTATTATTTCTAATGTTTAGTTAAAAGTATTTATACCATTTCAAAATCGGTATTACTTTAGAAGCAGTCTTTTAATAATGACTTAATACTGTCACCTCTATGGACAAGCATGGGAGTCAGTGATACTGAGGGACGAACCTAATTCTGTCAAACATGGGTAAGTTTACATTTTAACTCTCTGTGCACCCTCCTCTGATGGTTATGAGAGTTAGCTATGGCTGTGAAGAAATGTCTCATTGTAAGTCTTAAAATGCTGAATAAAAACAACCAAAAAAAAAGTAAGAAGACCCAGCCCAGCCTTTGTGGGCTGCTTTGTTTCCAAACACCAACAAAACTCACACAGCAGTTCTGAGATGCTCTAAGAAGACAAATCTACAATGAAACATCACTTACACTAGAACTCCACTAACAGAACTGGAGAATATTAATGGACTGGTGCAGTTTCACATGCTCTAAATAGGAAATAAGATCAGAATCAGCACTGCCACAGACCTGAAAGCAGAGGAAAGTACTTCTCAGTGCTAATTGCTCCACTGTCTATATGTGGAGCTGTGGCTATAGGATCTTTTCTCATCTTATTTTCTATTCCTAGTGTATATTTTAATTTATTAAGTGCAAGTAAGCCATGGGATCATCAACAACAACAACAACAAATCCAAAATATCAACAAGAACAAAAGAAACCACAGAGAGGAAATGTTAATGCTTCACAAGTCAGAGAGGGACAAAGCTTGATGAGCCAATTAAAGCAAGCTTCCAGTGAATGTACAGTACCGTAGGAGGGCACTAAGTCTCTGGTATCAATGTCTCCACATATCAACACCTGGCTTCCTAAATGAAGAGTAAAATCACAAAGCTTTCACTTCAATACTTAGCACCTCCCTTTGTCTATTTGCTCTAGTACCTGAGTGCTTACTTACTATGGTCTATATAAAACGTTCTTCCATCCAGGTGTATTCTTTCCTCCCAGCCAGGCTGGAAATAGGAAATAAACAAAAGAGAGAGTAAGTGCAATAGTACCAGTCTCAAACAGCCTGAAGCAGTGCATTGCTCACATCTACTGGACTAGTCGCAAAGATGCTTATGAGGTAGGAAACCCCAAGTGACCAGATGCATAATGGCAAGGCCAGAAATCCAGGCAGATTCAGGCCTAGATCTTATATAGGTGACTGCATCCCATGCTGGGAATATTTTTTAAAGCTTGGAAGTGGAAACCTCTTGCCTCAGGATTCCCACCCATTTCCTGCTGTGAGCAAACAATCACAGAGAACACATGGTCCATCGTGGCTTAGTTTCAAAGTTTCTGCTCCTACTTCTGAAAGCCATGTGGGTTATGTACTGTAAATGTGTAACCCAGGCTCCCTGTACAGTGGGACAAGAATGTCCTAACCTAGTCCTCAGTGCTTCCCTTTTCAGCCGTTCCTTTTTCTCATGTCCCAAGTGCCTGCAGTGCAGAAAGGAGAGCGGATGGCAGGCTGTAGGGACAGGCAATGCTGGCCAGCCTAAGCTGCCAGAAAATACAGAGCAGAAATCATTTCACTTCAAACTTGTTAGAGAAACTCGTGTTAAATTCTGTAGTCATCCCAACCTCACTCCAAACCAGGGGATTTAACTGAGGTGAAATCTGTTACTAATGATCTGTTGCCAGGGACAAGTCAGGCTACCCTGGTTTCACTGCATGTCTCACCCCTTGCAGTTAACAGAACAAATTGTAATTGGCCTTTCAGCGCCTCCAAGGTTAACACATGCCCCATATACCTGGACAACTGCAAAAGCACAGCTGTTCCCTATAGCCAAAGAGCATTCCTGCTGCTGTGACCAGAAATGTGTCAGCTTTCACACATTTACTCGCTGCCTTTAACATCTGGGAATATTTTAAAAACAAAGCAAAGCTCTGCATTTGACATGTCTGTAAATCCCCATTATTCTTTGGTTACAAGTATGACAGAACTTCTGACATTAAACTGATGATTTGCTCTGCAAAATATGGAGGGTTTCATTGAAAAATCAAACTTTATTCAGATTTCTAAACGCTACAATATGCTGGTGCACTGACAGAACTTGCTTGGCACAGTCTGCTCTGTTTTTCTTAAGCAGTAAATGATTATCTAAAAGCACAGTCAGAGACACAGCCCAGGTAACTGTGTGTACAAAGCTCAACACTTCAGTAGCACAGACAAAGGCCATGAGTTAGAGCCCGAGCAAGCCCAAGCTCACAGCAGGGCTCCAGAGCCTCCGGAGAAGGGCTGCAGCAGTCTGTGCCCAGGAACTGAGCAGAGCCCTGGGACAGCAGGTATAGGTTAGAACACAGGCACAACATCACTTACAGGAAGAGGACCCAAGTCATTGGGGTTCAGTGATGCTTTGGATCTCAAATGCACTGGAAACTTCAGCCGTGGATCCTCCTGGAACACAGGTATGCAACAGTAAATCCAACAGAACCAAGGTAGGTCTACAAACTAAGTCATGCACAGACTTATCTGGAAATCTTCCTATGTTACAGTTACTCTCTTATTTTCAGAAAATAAAACCAAACACGCCTTATTAGGATTCCTACAGGGCAATGAATTTTTCAGTGCTGATGAGTTAGGGTGATGTAAGACCTGGCTCCATTAAGTGTGCTATGTCCAAGGATATGCTTCAAAAACCACAGCCCTGTTCTTAGGATGCCTGCACTCCGCATGGGCTTTTACATCCACATGCACACTTTTGGCTCATAAAAACACAAAGACAAGTGCCATGCCGAAATGGAGGCATGCACGCAGGAAGACAAAGATGGGGCCATGGTCCCTGGTGCCTCGGCTAGAGCGCCCTTACCCAAGTGGTGGTCTTGGTGTTGTGGTCGATGAAGAAGGGGCGGCCATTCGGGGCGATGCGCATCTCCCAGCCCGGGGGCAAGAAGCTCTGGGCCCCCTTGTGCTGGGGCTTGGGGGAGTTGTAGGGGGACGGCTGTGGGGACTGAGGGTTGGAGAGGGTGTCCTTCACCACCCTGCGCACCGGAGAGTCCTTCATGCCCTGTGGAGCAGGAAACAGCACCATTGCTCACATGGCACTCGGAGCTGCAAAACCAATCCAACTCGGCTTCACAGCAAATAGCTTTTCACTCCAGATGTAATTAGTACTAGAATTATATGCTGGGTCTGATTTACTAGAACCTAATTAGCTCTATCTCTGCCTTCTAACACACCCAGTCTCTTGCTGTGAAAGACATGGTGTTCCATGCCTTCCTCTGCAATGACAGTGTCCCCAGTATTTACACCTTACCCTGTACCTGCCCTGGATGTGTCCATATTTCATTTTACCAAGGAAAAGACAAAAGCAGTGTTTTGTGCTTCAGGGGCAATGTATCTCATTTACAAGAAAGCCTTAAAGTGCAAGGCTGTGTGAGCCACAGCTCTTCAAACTCTTAGGTGTGAAGACGAAATCTAAGAAATGGCTCTCTTCAGCACAGCCACAAGTAGCTGAGGCAAGAGTTTGAATGACACCATCAGAAGTCAAACACACACAGGCTTTGATTATGTAAGGAGTCACTTCAGCTTTTCTGTAGCCACGTCACAGTGAACATCAGTCCACAGTATTTGGAATTACTTTGAAAGAGACTTAAAAGAAATGTAGCCCCCATTTGAAGGACGAGGATTGAAGAGTGGCTGTCAGGAGCAGTCGGGAAGGGCTCACCTCGAGCGGTGCTGACAGGGTGACAGTGGGGGAGCTGAGGCTGCGGGGCCGCCGGATCTGTGGCTCACTCAGGTGGTTGCTGCTGCTCGCGCCTGACCCCACCATCCCGTCCTCGGCGAGCTGTGCCAGAGCAAAGCCAGGTTACAAACGTCACAAACGACGCCCACACATAGAACATGTTAAAATTGAAGCCATTGTTATCATCACTACTATTCTTCTTAAACATATTTCCTTAAAGGCCAAGTATTTTATGTAATTCCATTGGAAGGGCCAAGAATATATGGTTCTATTAATGACTTGAGCCAACTTTCAAATTCAATCCTAAGAACATATCTGCCTCCTTTTAAGAGTTCTTCTGAACTTCTGGAAATTCCTTCCCTTGCAGCAATCAGCTTAGCCTGTGCCTTGACATAGTTAAAAGAATTAACCAAAACCATCCCAAATTGTTGCAGCTTTTTATGGTTCATCTGTATTGTCATGACAATGCTTAAGATTTTTCCTTTAAATTTCAGATTTCTAGAAGCTGCTTCAACTGAAATGACCCTCAGCCAAGCTAAGGGTTGCTCCCTTAGCCAGCATGTTTGCTCCCTGGATGCAGCAGGGTACCTGCATGATGGGCCGTGTCCATGTCGTGGTCCGGTTGTTGTGATTGACATAGTAGGTCCGGCCCTTGGCATCCTTGCGCTCCTCCCAGCCCGAGGGTAAGCCAGGCGTGGTGTGCACATAGGCCACAGAGGGCTGCTCAGGCAAGAAATCACTGAATTCTTATTTTATAATAGTTAAAAAACATTTCAAAGTCTGTTTTTGTAAAAAAAAGCAACTTATTACCTTACACCCTTCATAATCACAACAACCATATGGAAAAATCCAGTTTCTGATTTAATTTAATTCAAGCTCTTTGTCATGTGCCTTTGAATCAAATATTTTTTTTTCTCCCAGGAGATCTTTTGGGTCTGTTTGACACAGATCCAAGCAAACAGACAAGCTTATATGCCCTCAAACTTTCAATTTTGTTACACATAATGACAAAAAGGAACTCCATGTTTTAATGAGTTTTCCTTAAAAAGCTGGGGTTTGTTTCTTTTATCAGGATGGCTAAGTAAGAGTTAAATAACTATGGAGTCAAGATCCCCCAAGTCCTGTTCTCTTCTTTACCCCAGGGTGTCTTCAATCAGTTGCCAGAAACTACTGTGGGTTTAGAAAGTTAATTTTAACCATTTTGCTCTGTCACAAATGCTGCACTCAGGGCTCCGTGTCCCGACGACATGAGATAACCCCGAATGGGAGCCTCAACTTCAGCATGAGAAGAACTTCTACTAAAAGCTCCACAAGTCAGACCCTGTTCTAAGAGAAGCATACAGGTAATGGAGGAGTCACATCCTACTGCCCACAGGAACTGTGTACCTGTGTGTGGCTGACGTTCCCTTCCTGTCCGCAAAATACCCAAGCATGAGTTCATACACACAAGCCAGGAACTGGGACCAAGTGGGATGAAGCACCTGCATAATTCAGAGGCTGATGCACTACCAAACTCAGGAGTTTTGCCATGAAACATTAAAGGCCTCTGAAGGCTCCTGCTGAAATCCAGAACACATTCTCTTCCTACCCTCTATATTCCTTGCTCCAGCAAGATAATGAACTTAATTCTTGTTCTTGCTCCATCTCCATGAGACCTTCCCCAGAGCACCTGCCGAAGGCACTACAGGTGCCGTTTAAGAGCAGAGCACAGTTGACACAAGGAACTGGAGAACTGCAGGGATAATCAAGAAAGGAAAGGAGAAAAGATACTGGATGGGTCAGAAAGCTGACATACTCCAATAGGGAACAGAAAACAGAGGGAAACAGATGAAGAATCCAAGTACGGACTCTCAGACTAATTTCTTTCTCTCCTGAAAAGCCAAGGGCTATTTTCCCTAAGTTGGTTCACAGAGTTGGCAGGCAATGAGGAAAACACCTTGCCCAGGCTGTGCCAGTGGTTGCCAATCCATCAGTAAGGGGTCAGGAAGGCCATAGAAAAGGCTGCAAACAGTGTCTCAGTTACAACTCAGATATTGGGAGAAGGACACTGCTTCAGGGCCTGAGCCTGTGGGTCCCGTTCCAAGGAGGGGGACTGTAGGGATTCTGAAAGCAAAACCAAGGTGACCAGAGACTTTTACTGCTGACAGGTTGTTCGTCTGCAAGCCTCGGGTGCCCAAAGACCCAAGAGAATGGAGCCTTTGAAGACAAAGGATCTAGACCATGAATCCTGTGTAAGTCCCAATTCCTCCACAGATCTGGGACTCTGGGCGCAAATGCTGAAAGAAGACAAGGGGGGATTAGTGACTGCAGCATGGTGAGGTAAAACATCTTGGTACAGCTGCACTAATGATGAGTCACCGATGTTTAAACTCAGTTATTTGCAGGAAAATATTAATATTTTGCTCTAAAAAGTCTAAGATGTTATGCCAAGAGAGTACCACTGCACTGCAGGTTAATCTAGCACAATTAACTAACCACTGATGAGTCAGGCATTTTATTTAGACTGTGCTATTCGCAAGTGTGCTCCTCTGGTTCTAAAACTAAAAAAGCCAGTCAATACAGACAGTATTACAGAACGATGCATCAACACCCAAAGTAAGATTTATTTATTTCCCAGATGTAAATAGCAAACCTACCAAGTATAAATTAAATTTCTTTCTCTGAAACAAATTCTCTAGGAGGGCATAAATTCATAAAAGCCATTTATGATAGTTACTGTAAATGATTTCCATTACATAACTCACTTTAGACTGACAGTTGATTAGGTTAAAGAATGGGAGTTTTTGGACTAAGTTCAATATAGATTAAAGCCCCTTTCCTTGTATTACACTTTCAGCAAAGCATGTCAAGAATTTTATTCGATGATCAAACTACAGTCTTGGACTGCTGAGGAACTGCTGGAAAATGAAACTGGCATTCAGTAAGACCACTGAGAGCTCTGTGTATATCACTGTACCCCCACGGCTCTCAAATTAAGACCAACTTTAAGAATTAAAATTAATTAGTCTAATGGAGAGTAAGGGAAGACAGATGCAAGATGCAAACACAGCTACATGTATGATGACTTGATGTCTCTAGTGCCTGTTGCTTCCAGTATTCCTTTTTAAAGAATTAGCTGTTGTAGCTTTCATTTTTCAGGAGCCTATGGCATTTCGTTAGTGCACAGCTTCATTGTATGTTGTGATGTCACATCCACGTCCCTAAACCCTGCCAGTATTTGAGTGCAATTGCAATGTTTTGAGAAATTTTGAGAAAATTTGAGACAAAAATATGTAACTTTCAATGGCTGTATTTCATTCAACACCTGGCCACTTTGTGGGAAAAAAAAAAAAAAAAAAAAAAATTTTGTGAAAAAAATAAAAAAAGTTCCTCATTGTATAAGACATAAGTGTCCCCCCATTTTATTTAGAGACAGTGCTTGATAAAGGGTTTTATTACCGTTGGCTCCTCTCCACCTGTGACAGTTGAAGAACGAGCTCTCCTAGAGGGACCACTCTGCTGTTAAATGATAATTAATGTTACACATATTTACTGAAGAAGGTCACAAGTTACTGTCACATCTTTAGGAGCAAGGCATCAGACACATTTACTAAGAGAGACCAGTTAGATGGATAATAGCAAATCTGAAAGTCATCAATCACTGGTAACCAAGCCAGAATCCCAGAGGAGCACTGGATTAAGGAAGAACATGTACTTAGTTGCCAGAAGAGAAATGATCGTTAGCTCAGGAAGGATGAAATGTGGTTAAGATCAGGTAAGGTGATGTTTTAGGGCAATGCTCTCAGTGCTGCTGATTTGAATGTGTGCTCAGGAAATTAGTGTCCCGCAAGAAGCAGGAGAAAGGCCTCTCCCCAGCCCCACCTGCCAGCCCACGTACAGCCCCCGGTTCCAGCAGTACTAAACACAGCAATAAAGCAGCACAGCAGCCCTTGCTCCCCCTGCAGTCAGGCACAGAGAGCAACAGCTGAGGCATGACTGCACTGGGACCCACCCCACTGCTCACCCCCAGAGCCAGGAACATGCTTTAGCTACACTAAATAACTGCTACAGCACAGGAAAAATCCAGCCAAGAGAAAACCTCTGTGGTTTCTGGAAGTGTTTGCCCAAGAGCAGCAGCGAGAACAAGCAATGCAGAGACAACAGCTTCAGTAACAAACTTCCTGGTATGCACAGGTTTTCTATTTGCAGATTCACATGGGACATATTCATAATAAAAAAAAAATGAAGACAAAACTCTTGATGAAGAAAAATATTAATTTTTAAAATATTCTTTTGCAATCTGACAAGTTTTATTCAAAAGCACACCTTGCAGGCTCCTATTTTAAATGATCTCTCTGTACCTACTGCTGAGAGGTGGCAAAGAGAACAAACCTGCCACCTCTGCAACTCTTGCTCGTGGGCTGTAGGACAGGCACCACGTTCTGTCAGCTGGAGCAGAGGTGTGCATGGTTCTGATGGGAGAGAAAAGCTTGGTTTACAAAACATCTTTGTATCTTCTGTTTGAACAATCTCCTTAAATAAACCTGCGTAAGTTGCTTCGCTAAGACCCTCAGATTAAAGAACTTCTATTCTACCCAGGTATATCTTACCAGAACTATCATAAAAAAACTCATGTTCACTACAACCAGGCAAAACACCAATCCTTTGGGATTTTAGACAGATTTATATATTGCAAGTAAAATCAACTTACAGGCCCCAAAAATACACCTGCTATGAGTATCCTGTGGCTACTCCAGTTCCAGGTAGAGCTGGTTCTCCTGCCCTCTCCTCTCCCAGCTGAGAACACCTCTTGGAGGAGTTTCTTTCTCCACTGACTGCACATAGGAGTGCAGTAACCTAAATTTCCTTGTTGAACAACTGAGGAGAGCGTGACTCGTTCAGTCTCCAAATGTTTCCCTCTCTCAGGAATGTCCTTTTTTATCTCACATGAATCCGGTCTCCATTGCTGTTTGGGACAATCAGTGCCCACCCAAGCCAAGGCGTTATTCAGAATCAGAGAATGTCCACCCAAAAAGGAGGAACTAGAAGGGAGCTCTGGCTTACCAGGGATAACTGGGACTGTTCAGCGACTGTGTCTGTTACACTGCAGGACCTCAGTCGTGAAGAAGGTTCTCTTTGCTGCAAGAAAAAAAAAAAAAAGAAAGATGACTCCAAGTTAGGGTGCCTTAAAACGTGAAAACATGATGCTTATTCAGAAAATACTGTAATTACAGGTATTAACCTCTCTGTAGCAAATCTACTGTAAAAAATTACCTACTTCTGTTTTACCACAGAGTGGTATATCCCATTTCTCTGCTTCCTATATACTACAAAAAAAAGGGCCATTCATTTTTCTAAAAGAGAAATGTCAACATGAACAAACTCGTGAATTATTGAAAAAATAAGGCATTAAGAAATAAATCTAAAATCAAATATTATGGATGAGAGCTCAAAGTCTTAAAAATTCACTTACTTAAAATTTTATGGTATTTCTTAAAAAAAAAAATCAGTTCTGATTTTCCTCTTTGCCTTTTACCTTTTGAATTAGTTGTGTCTTTTCCCAAGACACATCCTTCACGATTGTGAACTAGGAACAAAACCTCCCTCAAAAAGCAGATACACATCGTGTCTGATTGACACTACAATGTAATTCCTCCCCACCAGTCCAGCTGGGCACTCCAGGGCTGAGCAATGTTTAGGAAAATACAGCACTGACAGCTGCAGTAAAACCAGTGGAGGGCTACTAAAATTGCATTTCTCAATACAAGCACAAGTGCCTCTGCATGCAGATCCAGCAGAGCATTAGAGCTGTCACTTGCTGACCAACCTCCAGGTGACATTCCCATCAGTCAGAGACCAACTGCACTGGCTCTTTGGGAAAAATGCACCTAATCAAGATTCTGTTTGATGAGAACAAGAGTAAATATGATTTCTTATCTCTTGAACTGCAGAGGTACCTTGACAGCATCATAATAAGAATAAAAAATAAATTAGAGCATGATGTTCTGTTTAATATTTACAATTATTTCTGTAATCAAAGAGACGTAAAACATTCCCCCACTCATATGTGTATTATTGTGATTTTTTATGGTACCCCAGTCTGACTAATGGATAACACAAATATAGACACCATTTTTCTGTTTTTCCCTTTCCTTTGAAAATTTCTAGCTTGATACCCTGTACTCCCATACACTTTGTTTCACTAAAGGTCTAAGCAGCAGAATCTGAAGTTAAACTCACACAGAACACTTGAAATCTGTACTGAGGAGTTCTGCTGTCTGAGGCAATTTGCTTGATGGTGAAACTGTGATGCATTATTTGGAAGGGAATTTTAACTGCATGCTCAGGTTTTCCTGAGAGCAGTAATCACTCCCCATGCATGAAGTGATTCAGCTAATGCCAAATAATAGCACATTTCTGCACTAGAGGTTTACAGATTACACATTACATACAATCAAAGAGCCGAGTTGTTCCCCATTGGAATCAGGAGTGACCTGGAGTCTTCTGCTCAGCTCCTCAGATAGCTCCTGAGGACTGGTCCGGGACACTGGAGATGCAGGAGGAGGTGGCAGTGACAAGCTTAAGGAATCCCCACTGGCACTTGCCTCCTCTGAAATGGTTTCCCAAGGCTAATGAAAGAGAAGAAACTAAGTTCAGGTTTTATACAGACCGAGTCTTCTTTCCTTTTGCCTTCTGTGTGACCATCTCACTGTGCCCAACACAAACAACAGCTTCTCTTCCCCCTAAATCAAGGCACTACAGAAAACTGAAGCATAGGGCAGTTACAGCCAGTCCACTTCCCCTCTTTTTGTAAGTTATTCCACTATTGTAATGATGCAGGGAAGTTAGAAGTTACAGGGTAACTTGTTAGAAACTGCTTGCTAGACAGTGTATATTGCTTACCTAACATTGATTGTGTTTGTCAAAGCAGAATGAGAAGTAAAAGATTATTGATAAAAGTAGGGACTGTGACCCAACTTGTATTCGTGGAACCCCTACGCTGGCTGAAACCAGAGTTGTTTGGACTTGGGCCAGGGACTAAGAGAGCATGCGCAAAAGAGAAAGGTGAAAAGTTCAAGACAAGAGGATGAGTATGTTCTTCCTCCCAAGACACCCGGAGCCCACTACCACATAACACTGCGCAGGCGTGAGCACATGAAAATGACTTTTAAACTCATTATAATACGAAGCGGGGATAGGTCATGCATATGTATAGGCGAATTGCGAAACTCGGTGAATGTGTAACATGTAACCTGATATATACGAAGCGATACCCGGGCTGAGGTGTGCGCAGCTTGAGGATTACCTCCTGCCCACGCAGCGCTGCTAATAAACATACCTACTTCACAACTTAAAATTATATAAGTTGCGGAGTCTTGCTCAGTCCATTTTTTGGATCATTCCAGAGCAGAATATGAAAGTGCTTCTATCAATGTACATACGACAAGCAATTTGGAATGATAAATGTTTCTCCCAGCATTTACATAAAACTCAGTGTTGTCCATAGGCCACCAGGCAGCTGCAGCTGCAGGGGACCCTGGCAGTGTGGCTGTGGTTGCATTGTCATTGTGCTCCTGGCATTTTCCCAAAGCAATTTCCACAAATGCTGTGTAAAACCATGACTCTCTGTGTTGTGTGGTAATTAGTCCACATGTGAGAAACACGGCAGCTCGAAGTTTAGTCAGCTCCTTAGGCCCAAGGCTTGGGCATACCTCAGGAATGTCTCCACTCTCCATAGGCTCTGGTTCCAAATCCTCACTGATGTGGCGCCGAGAGCGGAACCGCCTGTGAGCTGCCTCTTGGTTTATCTGTCTGATATTGTTATCTGACTCAGATCCCACGTCACTGCAGAGGGGGGAACACAGCATGCGAAGGAGAAAAGAACAAGAAAATAACCCAAGTTAAACTAAGCCCCCACTTTGTCCATTGCCTTCAAAACCTCAGTAATGCTTTTGATTATAAAAATCATTATTCATGAATATATCAAGCTTCATAATTAGGAGATTGTTTACTCCCTCAGTTGAAAGAAAATAAAACTAGAAGCACTTCATAAATGTCACAGAACACTAAGTTGGGAAGGACCTCAGGAGTCATCTGGCTCAGCCTCTCCTGGCAGGGGAACCATGGCCTAGACAAGATGGCCCAGCACTCTGTGGAGTCCAGCCTTGAACGTGTCCAGTGCTGGGGAATCCAGCACTTCCATGGACATGGTTTAGTGGTGGCCTTGGCAGTGCTGGGTTAAATACACGATTTCAGTAGAACTCTTAACACTGTCTGTTATTCACACACTGTAAAATGGAAGCTTGCCATAGCTTTCTAAATCTAATCTTGAGAACATACTGTCATGGCTCGCAGACTTCTCTGATAGCACATCCAGGGAATGAAGCCTATTCACAGAATAATAACCAGCATCTCCTCAAAGCTAATCTGTTCAACTTCATTAAGACTTTATTAAGTTGACTTTTTTCCTTACCTCTTCAACAGTCTCTATAAACAAAGTAATTTATTCCTGTTAAATTACTTACTGAAAAATTCTTTATCTGTCTCCTAATATTCTAAGGTGCATTGTTAATGCACTGCCTTCCCTCCCATCCCAGACTTCCTGGAATTTCCCAGAATACTCTGTGTCTCTGTGATTTGCTGGGGCTGAGGAAGTCTCTTTCAGGCATAAACAAAGTGTGATTTCCTTTTTGACTCGAGCTCCAGCCTGGTTCTCCATTCCACACAGTCCCCAGCCCATGGCCACTTACACGAGGCTGGGTCGGTGCCACTGGGTGGTCCTGTTGTTGTGATTGACGTAGTAAGTCCGCCCCAGGTTGTCCACCTTCTCTTCCCACCCAGGAGGCAGCGGAGGAGGTGGCAACTCCTCCTGACGTTGAGATGCGGCATCACTGGAATCCACAACATCCCAGCCATGCTTAGGAATGAAGGAAAAAGACCTCTTTGGTTACAGTGTGCACCTCATTTCAATGAGAAAAGAGATAAATCCCCAGCAGTCTATTAAAGAGGAATTCCCAAAGGTGGTTGGGTGTTCTCCTGGTGGCTCGGTGCCAAAGAGAACCAACTGCTAACTGTTTCCAGGGCTTTATCCTTCACGTACAGCCGACTCTACAATTTTTCTTGCATCCTTCTATGAGGATTCAGCCTTACCTCAGAGTCATCCCTCAGATCACTGTTTTCTTCCTCTTGGCCACCATTTTTAGGCATATACGCCATCTTCAGTCTCAAGAAACCCTTCACACGAGATTTGTGGCTACAAGATAAGGAGGTACATTACATTTAACAACTCTTAAATAATTGCAAATTAAAAAATCATGAAGTTTGAAAAATGTTTGAAAGTCCTCAAATGTTTTAAAGGTCCTTCCCCTCACCTTCTTGGTCTGAGGAGGAAATCCTTAAATGTGTATGGCCTCTCCATGGTTGGGTCTTCAGTCTGTAAGCAGTGGAGAAAACGGCAAATTAAAGGGCTTGCCCACAAGTCCAGCCACATAAAGAACATTCTCACAGGCTGACAGATTACATCTCTGATTTCCACTGAATAATAAGTTACCTAAAGCCTGCAATCTTGGAAACTTTCTATTCCATGAGAATTTCAGCTTTCTTACCAAGTAAGTCACATCCTTCACATGTGTGAACGCACAGCTGCTGTAGGTACAGAAGTAAGACTTTGAGATGCCAAGAGAAAAGGATGATGAATCCATACACACACTTCCCCTGCTGATTGTCTGGGGAACTTTATTCTAAACTGGAAGCATGAACTGTCTTATACTTGGCAGACAAATCCCACACAGCCTCTCCTTTCACTGCCTGAACTCTGCCCCTGCCAGTGTTCACTTTCTCTGGGAGAGATACGTTGCCCATTTTGCTCAGAGATGCCAGATTTTAACCATCTCACCAGGACACCAAGGCATGCACAATTCAGCACTGCTGTTTAGTGCCCAGCTGGAAGGGACGTGCTCCCAGTGAGGAGCTGTAAGCTTTACCCAAATTCTGTCAATAGTAATTAGCTGGTATTAGAGAAACAAGGACTTAGACAAAACAAATCAGCAGAATGAGAAAGCTGATTATGAATTTGTTGATAGATACACCCCAATGGCTCCTATTAAGGTACTGAAAGGATGACTGAAGATGTACAGCATGCTTCCCTGAGCACACACATCTTCCCAAGAGGTTACTCTCTCCCTGGAGCAGGGCAGGAGCAGGCGGGGAAGCGCCTGGGGAGGTCCCGCGAGGTCACAGCTACTGGAGAAAGGACTGCTCCAAGACACAGCAGTTTTGCCAGGGAAAATGTCTGAGGGGAAAAGGACTCTTTCCACTGTTCCACCAGGGCTACTTAGATCATGTCTGTGCATAAGGATACATAAATGGAGATATCCACACAAGCACAGACCAAGCAATCCTGCATAGCACAGCTGGGATGACACAAGTTCCCATGAGAAGGGAATGAGGCATTTGTAACCACAGGGCGTTCCTGATCGTTCCCTTGTAGCTTCCCACTGTTACAGTTTATAATCCCACAGATCATGTGCTGACTGCAGATCAACCATAGCAGATACATCTAAACAAGCATCCCTGTGCAAGTCATTACAAAGTCATTTTTCTCCTACAATAACATACATCAATAGCAAGAAGTCAAAATCAGACACAAAAAGCCAGTTACGCTCAACTGACACCTTATTTTGATGTAAACACTGCAATAACTTCACCCATTCACACATAAAAAGCCCTGCAAGGTCACAGATGTTAAGATTAGCATGCACAACATTTAAAAAATATTAACTACATTCAGCCAATGTTAGACATCCAAAACAGTATATAATATCAAAAATGTTTGTACCAAGGCTAAAGCAATCACTGTATATACACAGACATATTTATTTATTCCTATTTATAAATCTAAAAATAGAAAATGCACTTAATTTAGCCTCTAATTTTGCAGCCCATGCAGAATCCTGGCTGCTGGGGGGAAAACCAGACAACTAGAGCTTTACAGAATTATAGAACCAGCTGTACACTGAATTCCTCCATTTATTAAGAAACAGAAATAAACACCTCAGATGTCTGTTGACAATAAAATTATTCAAACCCTGTGTCAATTACTTTCAATTGATTGCTATTGAACTCTTACTGCTGGCAAAGAATTCAATTTCAGCTAAAATAATGAATAGATGACATAGTTCTGGCAGCCTTTTGGTTTTTCATGTATTTGCTGAAGCAAATTTGCTATCATGAAGCTTCTGTGCACAGCTGATGCATCTCCCTGTCCCTGTGCAGGTGAGGCTTGGTTGTCCATAACAGTTTCCCTTAAGCTCTGCTGGGAGCACTTACTTTAGGAGAATGCAAGTGGAATGTGCAATCAACTGTACATAGCCCCAGGGGTTTTCAGAGATCTGGTGCTTACCGGGAGGTGACTGAGCGGCACATCCACCTGGCCCAGGAAGTCGTCTCTGGTCTGTCATACAGAAAGTAAACTTACGTCACAAAAGCAAAAAATTATAAACATCAATTTAGTTACAATGTTTGAGTACCATTATTTTATTAATCACTAGTTTCTACCCCCTTATTGTTGTCCATTATTTGTTGTTCTAATTCATTTATCTCAGCACAGGATTTCCTGTGACACTCCAAACAGGCTCCTGAGCCCATGGTACATGTGGGGGTGCTGACACAATTCTGCCCAGGAGAAAATCACCAAAACCAACCCAGAACCATCCCCAAAGCACTGAGGAGCCCCAGGTGGTTTCCTGTTGAAAGGGGTCAGACCCAAGGGGTCAGACTCCCGTCATGGACTGACAGTCCTACACTTACCCACTGGGGGAGAAGCTCACCCAAACAGGGTGATTTCCAGCATTTGGGTCTAGACTGGGAATGCTACCCACAACAGGCAAAGCATGGAAATGTTGGCAGCAGCTGAGGACAAAGGACCCCAGTGGCAGATGGGTGTTTGCTGTGGGACCTGGGCCCTGTGCTCGAAGGATACTGGGGATTCACTCAGACAGGAATTTTCAAGATCAAGCAGTTGCGTTCTTCCAAACCCAACTGTCTACCAGGGAACACAGTATCTCCCAGATACTGTTTGTGACACCAGATACCAGCCCCAGTGATTCCCAAATAACCTGCTGCCTATTTATAACCACACTATGCACAGAATTCCAGGAAGTGCATGCTGCTGCTGCAGAGCCAAGTTTACATATTTCTCATAGTGAAGCATTACGTTTAATATTAAAATTCACCTTTTATATGGTAACAACATAAGAATTCCATTTCTACTACAAAGATAGGATGACCTTTCATGATCCCCACAGAATGGACACATCCTGCTATGCTGGATGCTATGGAACAACACAGAAAGCACATCTGCACCAAGGAGACCAGGGTTTTTCCAATTTTAAGTAAAAACAGTGAGTAGATTTTTCATTACAGAATTTTGACTAATTATCTTCTTCCTAGCAAATACTAGAAAAAACCTGGTAGCATGCCCTGCTTTTAGGGAATTAACATATTTTCCCCTAATACTGGCAGATCCCAAGTACTTGCCACCCCTGCTTCAATACAGTCACTCCAATAACTACTCTGAAGAAAATATACACTTCTATTGCTACATCTCTTCTTGCAGCTTTTAGCTCAAGAAGAACACAACTCATGGATACAGAAAATGTTCAGGTAGGTTAGAAACAGCTAAAGAAGCTGAACCAACAAAAATGTTTTCCAATGGAACTGGAAACCCCTCAGCCCCAGCCAGCTCTGTAAGTGGAATTACTTCCTCATCTACTTCTGCATGGATATGGTCACCTTTGCCAGAGCTAGGGTTCTTATAAAACTCAATCTTTATGGAACACTTGTCTGTACACATACATCTGTATGTACATCTATGTAAGAAAAGGGGGGGAGGTTAGTATATCAATATTAATATTTAGTATTTTTGTTCTGTGAAAAGAATTTTCTCTTGCAAGCCTCCACAGCCCTAATATTTAGGCATTCTCACTTTGGGGCTTCCTGCTTCCAGCAAAGGCACCTCATGAGCCACAGGAACTTCTTCTATTGCCTTCTTTTTCCCACTTCTCATAACAATGTCTGTTTCGAGAACCTCTCTGTCACTAAAATCCACAGAGCCACCTAAGGCACCAGCTTGTTCAGCTGTGTTTCAGAGTATCACACTGCTAACTGCTGCTCCAGTCTGATCCCACCCAGACAGTGAGTAACCCATTCTCCACAACAAAGGCACAGGAAGCAGATGCTCACTGAGCTATAGCTTGAATTGGACTTTCCCAACCAGAACGAGTGATCCCTTAAATGCTACTGCTCCCTCAGTATTGCTCCCGTCCCACCTGGAATGTGGCCTCTGTGTGGGCAGCAGGACAAGCACGCGCAGGCAGGGGTGGGGCGGGGCTCAGATGCTTTGTTATAGTCTTGCTGCAAAGCCCAAGTACAATAAAAGCTATCCCAAAATTTCCTAATTAACCTTTAACACTCCAGAGCAATTTTACAAAGTTTCAGCATCCCCTGTTCCAGCTGTTGGGTTGGTTTAGCACATTTACTGTGGAAGAGGAGGAAGTCAGACACTGTCCTGCTTTCCAAGGAGCTCTCTTAAAATGAAAGGGAATCACTTCAGTGTTTTGGCAGAGACATAAATACCCCCTGTCAGTTCAGGAGACCCAAATCTGTCCAACCACCTCACTCAATCATGCACTGATCCTGTGGGAAAGCAGCACCAGGCTCACACAGGCACGGCGGGTGTTCTGTGCACTGAATTTTCCTGAGCGTGTGAGGGGCCCCTCACACCTGCACAGACACTGCAATGAAACCTGGTCATCACTGAATCCCAAGAACAGCCAAGACCTCGGCTGTCCAGTGAAAGACAATGGAAAAAAGGTGAGGTCCAGGGGATCCATCCAACACAACACACGTATTTTATGCCACGACCAACATAAATAAAAATAAAGGGAGAGAGTTGAACTTGAATACTCAAATAAGTCAATCTTACATTAAAATTTAATCTGATGTTAAATGTTCCAGCTCAATCTGTGAATGAAGCAAGTGTCAGGATTAGGGACCACTCCTGGGAGCAACAAGAGTGGCAGGGTTCAGGCACCTGACTTTCCTTCTAAATACACAGATAATACAGAAAAGCATCTGTGTGCCATGGAGGGAGATAAGGACAAGTAGCGTGAGTAATAACTGCTGGAAGAAAAAAGATACTAGCTTAAAACAGATTTTGGACATGTTTACATGTTTAATTTCCCTTTGTAGTAGAGTTTGTATTTTACTGATGATCTCATTAAAGATCAAGATTAGAAGATAGCCATCAGTAAGGGCAATGGCACAAGGAAACACTTCATTAAGTGTAATCAGTAGTCAGTGACTGAAAAAGCTTTAAAAATGAACAGAACTACTTGGAAATTCTAACTTGTGCCAAACACCTCAGAATGTGAAACAACTGTTCAGCATAGGAGATTTAGGTGACAAGGTGACACTCCCAAACCAAATGCATGTAAAAAGTAGACTGCAATTTGGTGCCTATCCAAGCTGCAAGCCAGGAAGAAATGCCTGGGATATAGTTGCAGCACCCTAAAAGCCCTTAGTCTCTGAAACAGCAGAGAAAGGAAAGGCATCCCTTGACACTTCAGTACAAAGCAGGACGTTTAGCAGAGCCTCGGGATTGTATAGATGCACCTCAGCTTTACTTGGGACCACATAAAATGGGAGTCACATTTAAAAGAAAACTATGAATAAACTGTTGTATTGATGTTCATTTCATATACTGAAGCTTGTTGTTTTCCAGAAGGGAAAGTGTCAATAGTTAACAGTTCAGCTGTTAGAGACTTCCTCATTTCAGCTCTGGAATAAAAGGTAAAGATTACCTCAGATGTGCACCCTTTATTTAACCTGACCTCTATGAATGGTGAAATGTATTATTCATCGTAAGGTAAAACAGACATCACAGTTGGGCAGTAGCTGAGCACATGAGCAATTACAGCAGGCAACTGAAGTCCACTTAGCTTTATTCCAGCCTGAACAGAAATCAAAAGTTAGAAAACAACAGAGGTACAACAGTTTAGTCAGGACTTTGACTAGAGGTTACAGAAACAACGTGAAGGATCTGCAGGAGTGGGCAGGCCTCACAGGGATTAAGACGTTTGGCTATGTGCAAAATACTATTAAGGCCCCCAAAATGTGTACACAAGCTGACATGCCCAACACATGCAGTTCTCCCAAGGAAAGGCTCTACTGCTGCCATGCAGTACCAGGCCAAGCTGCAATCCTGTGCTGGTCTGCACAGGTTCCTAAGACCAACATAATCAGGCCAGCTCTCCCAGCAGCCCTGGTCCTGGACTCTTCCTGCCCGTTTCCAAACCTGGACCAATACACCAAGTTGTTACAACTGATCACCAATAGTGCAGAACAAACTCCTGGAAGTGCCTGAAAAATTCATAATGTCCAAACAGCAGTAAAAAAGAAAAGATTTTTGGCTGCAGCAACACTTGACAAATATATACTTAATTCTCACTCACTCTTGCAGATCTGAAGGCTGTACTTCCATGCCAGTGGATTCACATCAGTGACACGGACTGGCAGAGGCACCAGCCAGGGTACTGCAAGTGCTTTAGGAGCTCTCCCCTGGGGCGCAGTACCTCCAGCACCAAAGGGCTGTTACGGGATTGGTGCAGGCAGGTGGTTGTAGAGCTGTGTGACTCAGGTGTTCACAAGAAACTGCAAATAGTGTATAAACAGCTGCATCCAGTCATTTACTGAGGTAACATGAGAAAATCATATACATGAAGGCCTGACTGAGCTGCCAGTTCCAGTCCATGCAAGGAAATCTCCATTTACATCACTGCGATTAGCATACAGTGACAGAAGCAGGGTCATTCATGATCCCTGATCCCAGGCCTTCTGCTGGTTTCCTCCCTGGCACTGCAGCATCTTGCACCTTCCCTCACACTTGCATGACCTACACCAAGAAATGCAGCTGGGTTTGAATCCAGAACATTAACTGTCTGCTGTCCTCCAAAGTGACTCTGCTAACAGTGTCGCTGGCGCAACTGAGAAGGATGGTGGCACAGCATGGCAGCAGCAGCCAAAGCAGGAGTGGGAGGTTGGGAATGATCCCAAAGGGGTTCCCATGGAATGCCCCTGTGTGAAAACCTTGGCCTGGGAACCAGCAACACCCGCAAACCACAGAGCCATGGCTCATTCAAACTGAAGCACTGGACAGAGACAGTGACAAGATGAGAAAAGAACAGGCTAAAAGGTCCCCCAGAACCTGTGTTGCTGCCAGCTGACACCCCGGGGGATGTGGGGCTGAGTCCGGCACACTGTGGGTACAGAGCTCTCAGAGGTGCTTTGGTTCCCAGGCCAGATACCAGGCTGGGTAATAACACTCCACCCACCTACAGTTCCCTTGGCATTTTGAGATGATCAGGACATTCCCAGCTTCCTGACCTGAAAATTGTTGCGTTTTCTGGGCACTGTTTAAACAGATGTCGCATTCCAACCCAGATATTGCTTAATTTCAGAGCAGGCAGACGTGATCCCTACAGTAAATTTAACTGTTTTTTAATTCTTTACAGTAAACCAGAGTTCACACCTTTCTCAGCCCACAACCACCCTGTGCCGTGCTTCAGCCCACAACTATGTGCCTGAATTATTATCGAGGTGGAAACAGCCTGCTCAGGTTCAGAGCCCATCTTCTCTTTACATTTATTCTAAATATATTACAGCCATGTTATTTCCTAACTTTTCAAATCACTGCAATCCTGCTGGATAACACCGAATGTGATGAAAGTGGTTGTGAAGGACACTCATGGGAACACCATGTGGTATGTGTGCCAGCAGTGGTTTGGTGAGAGACAGCAGAGTGGCACAGGGAACCCAGCCCTTGGGGACACAGCAGCTGGCTTTAACCTGCTGATCCTGACAGGCAAAGGCCAATGGCACCGTGCAAGATGGGATAAATCCACCTGGCAAAACCAAATCCCAGGCTGTCAAGAGGGCATTCCCACCTCCACTGAGCACTCAGCAGCCACCCTAGTAGAACAAATGTGAAAAATTAAGCACAAATTAAGTCAATTTTCCTGATGTAGTACTTAAACCCTGCACTTGAGATGTCATGTACCATCACTGCCATGTCCTGGAAAACTGCCCCAGGAGTGGTCCAGACTGTCTGGCTCTGACAGCACCACATCTCCCAGCACAAATACAATAGAGCTGTGCACATCAACAGGAAAAATACAAGAGCAGAAAACACTGCTGCCTTCCCAGAGAACTACAGGAAATCACGTATCTCACCTGAAGAGAAAACTCTTCTGAACTGTACTTTTACCAAAGGATTTTAAAATGAAAAGGAGTCCAAAAAAACAAAGAGGATTTATGTTCATGTAAGTATTGTTAATTATTAAAAAAAACCCCAAAAACTAGCAGCTAAACACAATTTTATTAATTGAAACACAGCACATTTAACCGCCCTTGACTAAAACTGCAAAGTATTAATTAGCCATCACAGATGTCTCTCTACACCTAGGGCTTATCAACTCCCTGATCTCATTCTCATGAATAAAGCTACAATGATACTTTAATGCTATTCCTCTACCATTTGATGAAATGAACACTAAAATTCTTAGCTGGCAAGTGTCAGCAATTTTTCTTTCTTCTTACTAGCTGAACTGCAATAAAACTCTTTTTGTTTATACAAACTTTCAGAAATTCTGCCACTTGCCACTGTCACCACTTCTTTCTTAAGCAAAATATTTTCAGCAGCACTTCCCAAGCATAACTAAAATTCCATTTTTCATTTGCTACTAATGGCAACTTACTATACTTTTGCAGTGGATCTCTGCAACGTGGCTATGATATTTTTACTGGTATTTTCTTAATCAAAAATACTACACTGTAACCACGGAAAAAAACCCTAATTGATGTGTGTGTGGGGGTGTTTTTCCTATTCCAAATCTGTAAGTGCAGGTAGAAGAAACTACAAAGGTAGTTTGGGTTATTTCCTAAAAACAGATCTCCTGTTATTCCTTCCTACCAGAGTAAACAAACGCTAACTTCTCCAGGCACCTCAATACAACAGTGTCAGATTACAGTTTCCCTGATGCCTTCCCTCTCAACTTTCATTTTACGACCCAATTACTGCCTGCTGGGGTGTCAGTGCCACGCATTGAGCACAGGGAAGAACAAGGCACGAAACGAGGCTCCCACACACACCCCTCGCTCTCCAGCCTGGGACACCACAGAACCAGGGAACATGTAGGCAGCCCCAGAGAGCAAAACCAGAACTGAGGTTTATGAATTATGTCCCAAGCTGCAATTTCCCAGATGAGGCAATGGTGCTCCAAAATCATCACAGCTGAGGGAGAAATGTCTCCTTCCTGGCACACATGGACAACCACAGCTGGATCAGTTCTTAAATGGATTAAACAAATTGCAAGACACAAGCATCAATTATTTAAATTCTGCTACATTATTTAATATCTGCTGCAAATGTCTGGTCAGAACTGCTAATCCCCATCTAATTTAGGAGCAGAACACAAGGCAAGGAAGAGTTCTGTTCAGCTCCAAGCTCCCAGGAATTATTTCTCTTGCATTGCTATTGCTTATTTAAACATAACAAAAATCACTGGGCACCTATGCCAAGATCTGATATACTCCTGAAACACAGTAACAGCAAAAAAACTCTGGACAATATCAGGGAAAAAGCAACCAGTTAAGCCTTCTTCTGTTCATTACAGGAAAACACCTTCCTACTGAGCTGCCCATTGTGATTAAAGGTGTGACACACAGGAGGGCTGCAAGCAGGAGGCTGCTCCTCACTCTCAGTTATCAAAGTCCCTCTATCTGTGATAGACAGAGTGAATACCTATTATTATTACCATTAATACATTACCAACAGCCTCTGGAAAGATGGGAATCCATTCTTCCTTAGACACTGAACAGACTAAATATGGAAGAAGTAAAGGAGTAGCCATGGCAGGAAGGAGTTGGTGCCTGAAATACTTAAAACAGGCCTGAGCTGTTTCACAAGAGGATGTGAAAAATAGGAACAGAATCAATGTACAGTAGTGAAAGAGCAGGTAGAAAGTGTAAAACAAAGTAAATGTGTTAGGACAACTTCTGTTCCATGTTCTGTAAGAAATTAAGAAGTTGTTGAAAAAAAACCTCTCAGAACAAATCTTAAACTATCTTCTTATGAAGTTTCACTGTAACTCCACAAGAAAGAAGAGTGAGGCACAATGGAATGGGCTCAGATTCCCAATGCAATAGGTCAGTAAGCACCACTAAGGTCTAAACATTCTGCACATTAATCTGCTCTGTGGAGTAACAGAAAACCCTGCCCTCTCCAATCCATGTAACTGCCACCTGTGATATGCACACAGCACTCTTGCAACAGTCCCAGAGCTGCAGCACAGGCAGGAGCACAGACCTCGGGTCACTGCTGACGTGGCCAGAGCAGTTCACGTCTCTGAACCCACACACGAACGTGTGGCAGTTCATGCACAGAGCTCTGCACCGGCGGAAGCCAACCTTGCCCTGCCCACTCCACGCACTTTCTGCCATGGCAGGAGAAGGACACCACTCCAAGAACAGTTTTCCAAAGAATTCTAGCTGAAACTTTGCTCAGAGCCCTCAAGCCACCTTCCTTACTCGAGTTACAGAGCCAGAAAATAATGGAAGAAAGTAACAGTCTCATATCAAGTTTGGGAAATGTTGCTCTTCAAAAGAGCAAAGAAACACGTGTTTTATGAAGCACCAGCAAAGTACATTGAGTATGTGCACTGCAGCACACAGTGTGTAACACAAACACGTGCATACCACTTGATAGCTGACGAGTTAAAAGGTACAGGATTTCAAAAACCATGGCATTCCAAGTTGAGAAACTGTAGATGTGAAGCCAGCTTGATAAAGCCAGCTAGTAAACCAAAGGCAGGTTTACAGCCCGGAGGATTGTTCCAAGGAAGGGGGACTGGTGGCTCTCCAAAGCACGAACAGCTGCATTTTACTACTTGGAACTTGCACAGAAGCCCCCAAATTCTTCATTTGCTCAGCCTCATCCTTGGCATTGCTCCTGCCTGGGGAGGGTGCCTAGAGCACACTGCAGCACTCTCCGCTCCTGCAGAGCAAATGCGGCTGCCCCACAGTGCCCCTGAAACCCAGGGACTCCCAACAAAAGCATTCCCAGAGGGAAGGGCACCTGGAGCTGGGATCTGCTCCTGAGGATCCTGGCAAGCAGGCGAGGGAGGCTGGGGAAGCTCTGCTATGCTGTACAGCACTGAGGAGAACAAAAAGAGTATAATTAGCTGGCAAATTGTTCATTAATGTTGTCTTGCTGCAGACACCACGAACTATTCAAACAACAGACCTCTTCTTGTCTCCACTACCATTTCTTCTTCTCTCCTCTGCACTAATCTACTTACCCACTTATCCTACCTTTTCCTTCTGCTCAAAGAAATGTCCTACTTTCTCTGTTTCTTTTTCTCATCAACAGCAGTTCAGATTTTTGGATATATTCAGACTTTTGGATTCCACTATACATCTGTCATGACCAATTTTTCTGTGTAAGTGCTTTCTTGGCATAAAGCAATTAAGAAATACAACCCTCAGAAAAGCCAAGTACTGTAAGAATAGAAATGCTCTAGTGTGCTAGGGGGATTTATATTCCCCCTAAAGCTATTCCAGTGCTTCTAATAGATCCTGGAGAACTGCAGCAACTGAGATCTGAAGGACTTGAGATTCAGAATAGATGCAGCTCTTGCAAGTGTACTGGAAGATGAGCAGCAGGATAGCTGGTTTTAACAGGAAGGTTAAAAATGGTCACGACCTTCTTTGAAAACACTTTCACCTCCTCCTGCTTCTTGAAGAAAGCAGCTGAGAAAGAAGGATGTGCAGACTGTGACTTCTGTGGGAATTGAACAGAGACAAAACTGAAGAAATCCATAATTTCTCTTTTAAAATCAGTCAAAAATGGAACTGCTGTTTTTAACAAATAGCTTGAAAAATAGAAAGATTAGTGGTGCATCACTTCCAGAGGCATAATGTGTATAAATTCTGCACAGATGTGCTGAATAAGCAAAATCATGCACTTTGGAAATTTTCTAACTACTGATTCTTCTCTCTGCAGCTCTTCCATGATTCTGATCAAATTTACTGGCATTCTTCATACAAATTAAAATAATTCTCAAGTCAAGAACTCTGCAGCAAAGAACTGCTCTAGAAGAACAATGAAATTTTAGTCATCCATCACACCCATCATTCTGATGTAACATCCTTCATTACTGAGCACTATTCCTGAATTTGCTTTCCTTGATATGCACGCTGCTTTTTGCACAGCAGCACTAAAATAATATAAAATGACTCATGGCGAAGTAAAAGTCCCCGATTTTCCATTCAGCAGAGACACTCATTTCTGCCATTCCACCCTCTCCTTATCCATACCGTGCACTGGAGCATCGGCCACTCCCACCAGTTCAGAGCAGCCTCAAACACCCGGCAGTAATCCCCACTGTAACCTGACGATGACACCCCAAGCTCACGGGACCAGGGGCAGTTTGGAACCAAACGTTTATCTGACCCCTCACGAACCCCCAATAAAACCCTTGTGGGCACACCAACAACAGCTCACATTTATACAAGCTGTGATTCCCATGCCAGTGAGGTGGTTGTGTCCAGCTCACAAAGTGAGCTCCCTGTGTGCCGAGCCGAACTCCCTCTGTCTGGGGAAGCTGAGGGTGCACATCTGTATTAGCAACAGTACAGACAACTGCAGTTTAAGTTAGCCTCAGTAATAATGTAGGATTAGGCCTTTGTTTAAAAACGACATCCTAAAACTGCAGCAGTGCTGTGAAAACTCTCCTTTCCCCAACAGTGTGAGTGCCCTATAAATTGCCAGGGATGACCGGGAGCAGCAGCCCCATCCAGCACCTTTGCCAAGTGTCCAGCTCTGTTACATCAGGAGCACCACCAGGCTTTTCTGGATCATGATTCAGTGCTTTAGGTATATGGGCTGAGGTTAAACAACAGAGGAGCGGTGGTAGGGAAATCAAAGTCATGAAAGGCTCTGTAGGCAGGGAAATGAGATTGCAGGAATGGAATCGGGGAAGGCATGCTGACATTTATTCAGCCTGAATTTTCTAAAGGTACTAAATACATTCTTTCAACTGGCTGATCCCAGCAGCACTTATACTCAAGAAGGCATTAGGCCTGGCAATATGTGACATCCTATTTTTGCTTTAATGATTTTCCTAATGTTATGGAAAAAAGCAAGATCCACTGTAAGAATTTTAAAGGCCACTTTTCTGTGACATGAGACTGCATTCTACTGGGTAATAATCAGGATCCTGAGAGGAAACATGGCTGTGTATTGACCAGAGGGACCAAAATACTTCATGCTTAGGCCACCAACTAATTAGGTGATTAGTGGACATTAACTAGTCCTACTTTCTGTAAATTAATCATCATTTACACCTACACGTTGAAGCACTTTTTCCTTGCTGAGACCAAGAACCTTCACACCTGATCAATTTTCAAGGTTAGAAACAGCACATTTGTTTGTAACAGAGAGCCAAGATTATATTGACTAGTTCATGTGGATCAGTCACTAATATTTACTGCCAGATTTTTTATGGTGGATAATTTAAATTGCAGTCAGTTAAAAATCCAGTGCGTAACTGGTAATATGAACTCTCTGGGTGAAAAATAAAGAACACAGGAAAAAGCTTGAAAAGTTTGTTACACACATTTTTAAAAAATTTGTTTTTATTCTGGAATTCTGCACAATTATTTGATTAGAGCCAAAACCAGAAAAGCCAGAACTCCAGCACTATCTGCTGCAAATGTCTGGTCAGAACTGCTAATCCCCATCTAATTTAGGAGCAGAACACAAGGCAAGGAAGAGTTCTGTTCAGCTCCAAGCTCCCAGGAACCCTCTGCAGTAGCCTGCCTGTGCTGGGAAGGGAACACACAGTGCCAACTCCCACATAAGCTCCGTGAAGAATGGAGCTGGCACTGCCAACTGGCGGCTCCACATTCTTTCCTCCCTCTTCTTCCCGCATCTGTTTTGGCTGCACCTGGCACAAGGAACCCAAGTGGTGACAGCTGCCCAATCCAGGCCTCTGGAACTCACTGCTGGAGACACAAACACTGCGCAGCACAGCCGGCTCAGCACCTGGGGGCATGAGGAACCATCCCACCCACTTCGGCTGNCTGAGCAGTGCCAAGGAACTGTCAGGAAAAAGCAGGCATGACTGAAACATTTCAAAGGGATCAGGTCCTACAGTGGGATAAAGATGCATCTATTCAATAGGAAATGAAAGTATTCTACATTTTTAGATATAGGCTGGCAAAAGCTGGGCAGTTGGTTAATTACACTGAATTCTCAGGATTTACAAGCTTAGACAGGCAGGGCAACCAAAGCTCTTACAGAAACCCTTCTCTCCCTCCTCTTTTTAATTTAAGCTTAGTTTAGAGACAACAAAATACCCAAACCCCAGCACAATGCAACGTTAATTCCCTAAGAAAAAAACGATGTGAGGTTTACTGGGGGGATGGCAAGAGCAAGAGTAGATTGATTTTAGTTCTCTCACTAAATATAAAGCAGGTAAGGTTTGCTTTCCTTTAAGACATTTGCATTAGGGCGCTGTTGCCAAGACCAAAAAGATACTAAAAAATTACATCAGAGCAAAACAAATCTATTAAGACCAGTTCCCACAGTGAAATGGTTCCTGGAAGGCTTTCCCTACTCAGCCAGTGTGCCATTCCCCACATGTGCAGACAACAAAATTTGTATTTCGCTTGCTCAGTTAAGACCAGATATTTTTACACAGTAGATTAAAAACATGTAATAGATCTCAAATAATGTCACCACAAATTAGGTGATTTCTGAAAACCTCTTTTTCATACTTCATGTGTTACTAAAACCTTACAGAAATTGCTGGTATCCAGCCTCACATCAGAGACAAGGCAACCGCTCATAAATGGAAATATCATTTATTTCATTATGCAAATTTTATGCACAGAGCTGACTCACAAAAGTATACGAAGGCCCTGGATAACATCCAAGCTAATAATTAATTATGTTTTAAACTACTTGCAGTGTAATTCCTAATATTTCTCATTTTACCTGTTCTTTTTTAATGCTCTAGGTGTGACTGCACATGAGTGACTGGTCAGCAAAAAGGGCAGACACAAGGAGAGACAGTGACTCTTTGACGGACACATGGTAAGACACAGAAGCAATCACAGAGTTGGCATCAGGTTTGTTTTCTAAAATTTATGATCAGAAGGTGAGTCTTAAAATAAAACATCTTTGAGGTGCTTGCTGAACAATAATCCCCCAGAACTGTTCATCCTGGAATCAGGACAAAATCCTCAACATACTTCCAAATGCAATTCAATAGAGTAAGCAAATGTTCAGTACATAACCATCTCACTGCCACAGAACCAGCAAAGCCTGCCTTTGCAAAGGGGTACTAGCCCCAGGAACTCCAGGAAAACGCAGATGGATTTGCAGGTTTTCCTTCTCCAATGGCTGCCATGCAAATAGCAGCAGCCTTTTGGGAGCACAGACTGTCCTTCCAGATGCAAAACCGTCCTGAGCACATTCCCTTCCTTTGGCAGCACTCCTCCACAACTCTTTCCCACAGAGGCATGGTCAGACAAAGCTCAGTTTACAGCTCAGAGGGGTTTGGGTCTTCCTTTCCACTTTTTCCACAGGGATGAATGACAACACTCGAGACAAAGCTGACAACCATGTCAGGCCATGGACAGAGCTGAATCTCTCTCTTACTGAAGACAAAAATTCCACCTTACAACAAAGTTGTAAAAATTCTTTTCTAGAATCCATAAAATACAGCCTGGAAGTTGTTATTTCCAAACCAGCTGAAAGGACAGCTGCAGCTTTCCACCAAAGCACTGACAGCTCTGGACTCACACCACAGAACATGGTGCAGTTTTTATTTTATTTGAACAACTCATCTCACTTCTTTGCCTTCAGCTCTGGAAGTAGCTTCTCCCACACACCCTTTTAATTTTATCATTCCTTGTGGAGACAAAAACCTGCCCGGTCATCATGCTGGTTTAATTAATTTATTTTTCTGTACATAACTGCTGACTCTTGGGAGCTCCCAACGCCATTCTGGTAGATGAAAAGATGGATATAAGCACAGGACTTCAGATGAAGAGATGCAGTAATACATTTTACAATGAGATTAAATCTGGAAACTAACTAAACAGGGTAGATTTGGCTTTGGAATAGCTGCTGAACTAAAAACTTCAGTTCACATGCACAACTTCTGTTCTGTTTATGCGTACAGAACATGCACATTCCAAAAGTCATTATTACTTGACAGCTTTTCTCAAACAGAAAACCAGCTGAACAGCACAAAAAGCAATCAAGACTCTCTGTCTGGTTTCTTACCTGTAATTTTCTGTGGCTAGATCTGCCCCAAGGCAGCTCTGGCTGGCACCTGCACCGTTAAACCCATGTCAGTATTCCCATTATAAATTCTCCACTTTAAAGATTGCCATGTACCCAAACTCTCATACAGCTTTTCCATGCAGGAGCAAAGAGTTTATTACTGCTATTTTAAAAAGTGGTACTATTTCCATCTCGCCTGCTCAAAGTTTTATTCTGGTTTCTTCACAGAGAAATACCAATAGATACAGTTTTCAGGGAGAAAAATGCCTGACACAAAATTCAGAATAGTTTCCCAGGGAGCTCTGGGAATGTGGAGGGACGAGGTAAAAAGACAGCACTGCCAATTCTTGACTCTCTGAAAACTTGACTAAAATTACAGATGTGTTTCTTGATTCTGCAAGCTAATTTACACTACTTGCCAATTACTTGTCCTCCACTCACAGGGGATGAAAAAAAAAAAAAAAAGGAAAATTTATTCATGTCCTTGGTACTTCCCACCTTGAAAAGCCAGCTCCTGCTCTGCCCGGGTTTAAGCGTGCCCACCTGCCCCCTCCTCAACAGCCAGAGTGGTTCAGAACAGACCTGCAAGTTGATGGACACTACACTTAAGAAGAGGGGCATGTGACTTCTTGTTGAGAAGAACTGATTTCGTCCTTAACAGAAAAGCTAAAGAGACCCAAGGGATGGAATTCATCATCCTCTACCTGCAGCTGTCAACAAAGTCCTTATCGGCAGAGAGCAGAGGTTCTCCAGATGGTGATCTGCACTCCTTGCAGAGCAAGTGGAGAGCCAGGAAATTCACAGCACTATTCATTTAAACCATTTAAACCTCCAGCTAAGGCCACATAAATTATTTTCTATAAATGCCTGTTACACTCCAGGCAGCAACCCCTGAAGTAGGACTGCAAGCTCAGGCATGTGCAATCCAGAAGTAAAAGCCCTTGAGCTGCATCCTTGTGCAGCTCTGAGGAGAAAGTAGCCTCTGGAAGGTGTCCAGCACTTGCCACACACTTGTCCCCCAAGAATGCCAGAGTGCAGGTGAGCTGTACCAATCCAGCTGGCCTGGAAGGGACACCCTGACAGAAGGAAGACCTGGAGTATGGCATCCAGATTAGGGTTCTCAGCAAGAGAAAGATGTGCACCCTCTTGGGAGTGGGTCCAGAGGAGGCCATGGAGATGCCCCAAGGGCTGGAGCCCCTCTGCTCTGGAGCCAGGCTGGGAGAGCTGGGGGTGTTCATCTGGAGAAGAGAAGGCTCCAGGGAGACCTTAGAGTCCCTTCCAGTGCCTAAAGAGGACCTACAAAAAGGTGGAAGAGCAACTTTTTACAGAGGTACACAGTGATAAGGCAAGGGGGGATGGTTTTAAACCAAAAGGGGAGAGATTTAGATCAGATATTAGGAAGAATTTCTCTACTCAGAGGGTGGTGAGACCAGCACAGGTTGCCCAAAGAAGCTGTGGCTGCCCCTGGATCCCTGGAAGTGTCCAAGGCCAGGCTGGACAGGGCTTGGAGCTACCTGGGATAGTGGAAGGCGCCTATGGCAAGACGAACGTTGAAGTCCCTTCCAACCCAAACCATCCTGATTCTGTGCAAGTCTCCAAAGCCCAGTTTGCTTTCACTCCATATGTCAGATCCTGACGGAGTAATTGCTGCTCCCAGCATCATCCACATGGAAACAGGCCAGGCAGATAAGCAGTTAGATACAAGTTCCTTAGGAATAGGATTTGTCCCATTTTTGTCTTTTATTCCTTGGACTTGGCAGACATTTGGACTTTGGGTTCAGGAACTATACGCAAATCCATACCAACTCAACTGCTAAAAATGTACAGGCGTGGGACCAGTGTCTCTGGACATCAGGAGATGAATGATTTAAATTAAGAGCTGAACACACGTGGTGATGGACCGCGGGAGTGGCACAGGCAAGAAGGGCAACGCTAGAGGAGAAAACCAAGATCCCTCCCTGAACTGCATTAACCACCAAATAACACTCACCTCTGGTCATGGTGATTTGAAGGGGTGAAAATCCCTTTTTGTTTTATTGAATCAATGAAGATTCCCAACAGTTTTCCTTGTGCTGATCAGCAATACACAAAGCATTTGGTGTCTTGTAACAACTCAGGAAAAAGCCAGAGCTTACTTCGAAACATCGATGTTTATTTATTTTTAATCACACTGTCCACTTTATGTACTAAAGTAGAAAAAGAGAGTATTAACCTGGAACTGAATTTCATACCAACCAAAATATAACTCTTATTTTGCAAATTACACTGGTGAAAAACTTGAAAGATGTTGCTCCTGCACTGCCCTTTCAATTGTCCCCAGAGGCAGCACTTTAAAAGTGACAGCTGAGCATAGGACCAGCACAGCCACGTGCTGCCTCACCACTCCTGTTGGATGAGCCATGGGGTGGAACTGCCTGTTAAGGAATTCTTCTTTTCCAACCCACTGGATATGAGACAGACAAGAAACTGGAAACACAGGGATAAGGACAGAACGCTATCCCAAGGCTTCCATATCATAAACTATGAATATCTTGGAGCATGTCAAAAGCTTTTGACCCAAACCAGGCTAACAGTAAACACCAATGTATAGGGTGAGTTATTTGGCATGTTTTCCCTTTTATTTGATAATATGTGATAAAGTATGTCACGATCACATCCCTTTCCTGACAGTTCCTGACTACATCCACAGCTGATGTGTCAGCTAGATAGCCTTTTCTGCAGGAAGAATCTGCATGCATTCCTGAACAGAACTTCCTGTAGAGCTGATGTAAATCACAGTCCAACCAAGGCAAAAAGCCTGCAGGAGGCTTTCCCTGTGTAAGCAAAGTCTACAGAAGTGCTGAGTTCTTTAGACAGACATTTCTAATCCTGGATAGGGCAGAAACATGCATCTTTTATATATACATGACTTAACATTAGCTATACTATGGTAGTGACATAGTATACTGGGCACCAGAAAACTGTCCCCAGCAGTTCTTCTAAGTCCATCACCAAAACCCACTGACCTACTTTCTCTTAGGTCAAACTCACAAATAAACAAACCTCAATATGAATAAACTGATTCCACTCACAGGTCTCACAATGAGATAGAAAAGAGGATAGTTCCAGGTTTTAAACTTGCCTTGTAGTAGTGATTTCCTGCATGGATTGCTATCTATTCTTTCCAAAGTTTTGCCCTGGTAGAAATCTTTGCCAAACTACAGGATGTTACAAAGGTACAAAGGGGTTACCAGCAACCTTTTTATGCTGAAGGGGTGTCACTGAAACCAAGAAAAATGAGGAGTGGAATGAAAGGACTAAGAAAGCATCCATCCCCTCTAGAAAAATAAACTGTCAAAATCCACTGTGCATTAGGATACATTATGATATGACTCTGAAAAGGAGTAAATGTTTTTCCTCATCTCCACTGTAGTCATGTAATTGTCAGAGGACTCCAGCAAACACAGCCTTTCCCCTATGCAGCTTTGTTAACAGCAGCTCTGGTCTGCTCTGGGTGATAAAAATGACCTCTGACCACCACTAACACATCTCAAGTCAAGCAAGGCATGTCCCAGGGTGTCACAGCCCTTGGGAGTGGCAGAGCCTGGGAGCAGCACTCACAATACCTTAATTTGACTTAGTTCCACATTCTTCAGATGAATTTCTTAACCACTTCCATGGAGTCTGTATGAAAGCCATCGTGTGCATTGCACATGTTCACCCAACCCTGCTTCCACTTGGATTGAAGGGAAGTGTTGCCAGAGCAGTGTTTTAGCCAGAGTTCAGGCAGTCAGTCTCTGGTGTGCCATGTGACAGCTGGGACAAGGCAGTGGCCTTTGGTGCCCCCATGCCAGTCTGCCAGGTACCCTGCAATGCAGCACTCTGGCCTTTGTGACTGCTGAACTGCTTTTACCAAAGGATCCCGGGATGGGGTGGGTTGCAAGGCATCATCTTGTTCCAGCCCTCTGCCATGGGCAAGGATAGCTTCCACTAGAGGAAGGTTCCTGTCCCCTTATCTGAGCTTGCTCTTTTTGGGTTATGCATTGCAATCCAAGCTGGTATCTTTGGAGCATAAATTGATTCCCTGTACTTTCCTAACAATATTTATTCTAAAATTATTTCTAAGAAAGGAGAGGAAGAGCTAAGCTGTGAGAAATGCAGGCTTGCAGAACCCAGAGGTGCCGCTTCTGTTTGCTTACTAAATATAATTCAGTCCTACTCCTGCAACACTTTGTTGGGGCACATTGTATTTTGCTCACAAAGATATCTTTGTCAGCTCTGTCCAACAGTTGTCCAATACATTTTTAAAGTGTTTCCCACAAATCCAGCTCAGCAGTCACAGCCCCCAATGATAAACAACAGCAGTATGTGAGATATGCCCAGTGCACAGGCATTCTATGGCATGGCATATAAAAACTCAGAGCAGGCAAAAGAATTTTCAACAAGGCTTCCAAATAAAACTTTTCACAGTTTGACATGAGCTCAGCCTTTACTTAGTATTTTACTCTGCCTGGTAATGAAAGACATCCTGCCTGCCCCAAAGCACTTGTCTAAAAGAACAGATATTTGAAAGGTCACAACCACTCGGAGCAGCAGGACTGCAGACGCCCGCTCGGATGTTTGCTCTGAAATAAATCAGGCTGCAGCAGCTGCTGCTCCAGACCGGGCCCAGGCCCTATATCAATCACATACACATAAACTTCTTGCACTAGGACACACCACAATTATTTTTTTCATGCTATCAGCTGTAAACCATGGCAACCTCTTCCCTCAGCTTAAGAAATCAGATATTTCAGGCACTCCCTTACTCACATCATAGATATTCCAAACAAACTTCTGTAGGACAGATTAAAAATGGCACTTTAACAAGGAATATTCTGTGGTCAAAAAATACAACAAAACTTGCACCAAAACACTTCCATTCCCCACACTTCCCATGGCATCCTGCCCAGTCCGTCACCTCTACCCACAGTATTTCTGCATTTACTACAAAGATGAGAAACACCACAAAAAAGGTTTAAGCCTCAATTAGTTCTTTTCCTTTGAGAACTTTTGCCCTGCAGGATGCAGTGCCATGCGGGCTGAGTGCCTCTGCGCCTGCCATGCTACATGGCTGCCTCGATCCATTCCACATGGTCGCTCAAACCAAGAGCACAGAGGAACAAATTTCCTCACTCTCCTCAGGAAACACTGAAGCATGTCTTTGGTATGGGAATCATTAAGACAGGGGGGATGAAAGCAGGGACTTTATGGGGGAGATCCTTTGGGAAAATGAGAACTGCTGCACAGACCCCAGGGCACATCTCTGCAAACCTCTGCTGCCTCTGTGCTAGGTCTGACATCCCACAGCTACTTATAGAACTCGCTATGGTGGGTCTCCATGAACAGCTGATCTTGGAAAGGACCAATGGATGATAAATAGGAAACAGAAAATCAGGCATACTTTTTTTTCTGCTGCCTTACATGTCCTGGAACCAAACCTGTACTAGAAAGGGATTTCTTTTTATTTTACTCTTTGAAGAGCTCCAAAGAAGGTTATACCAGAAAAACATGGAGCCCATAAGCTTTTCCACGGGAAAGCTGCAGAGTCACCCTGGCCTTGCTGCAGGGAGCAGCTGTCCCTGTGCTGCATTTCAACGCCTGAGAGCACAGGAGCCATGGAGCCTGAAATTTCCTCAGTGATTGTGCCACAGCTGGAGCTGGAGCTCACTAGGCTAAATACAGCATCCCTGAGCTGGGAACTCGAGTGGGCTGTGTTGGATTGCACAGCAAAGCAATTTAAGCAAATGACTAATCTAAACCCTTCAGTTTCGTTCCTACTTTGGGCTTTGAAAAAGTGGCTGAAAAACATCAACTATCAATCCTCACCCGCTGTAACAAAGCAAACCCAGGAGATTAATTTTGCCACCCTAATGCCAAATCAAGGCAAATCCAAACAACAAGACTGTTTACTGAGCTGTGCCAAGCCACTTGCACTTGGACCAGAACTTCTGGCATACAAAAAGCATGACATGTTTTTCACTTCCAGAAGGAGGAAAAGAAAAATTACTACAACAAAGACTTTTTTCTCCAGACTTCTTGGTACCTTAACTAAGTCAGTATTCTGATTGAAATTATCGTAAGATTCCCACAGTCTTAACACCTATTTCATTACAATACACATTTTAAAAGTGTGTAGAGGTACACGTGTTCATTACACTTAGAAAGTGCCAAAGTATTTGTTTTTAAAACCAGAGTGCATTATGACTTCTTCATGCAGCAAGGTCTCAGCCAACTAAACAAACAGGAACACTTAATTTGCTATTTGAATGCTCTGATTTTAAAAAAATTTTCCAGCTGACGTAACAGTGAATTAAGAAACATGTGACAGTAAGATCTGAAAATATTACACTGGATGTAATAACTCATAACTGAGAGCAAAGTTACATTAGATTAGAAATAAAGATGATTCATGGCTTGCTCCAGAGAAATGCAGAACATTCCAGCACTAACAATGGAAGTGCTGCAGTTGGCTCTAGTCTGGCAGCCTTTGTAAGTCACTCTGTGTTTTACCAGCACACGTACTTTACCAGCACAGCACACTCAGCATCGTACTTACTGCAGTGCCAGCTGCTGTAGGAACAGGGATGCTGTGACCCTCTTTACCAACACCCTGACTTTGTTCTTCAGGCCCACGCGTGACAAGAATCCTGAAGTGCTGTTGCCTTGTGTTTTGATCTGGTCTGATTTTAAACAAGCATCCCTGCCCTTGAGGCATCCGCTCTACTGAATTCCTTCTAGGTATTTCTGCCCTGCTCCTGCCGCTTCCAGGCAGCTCCGAATTCAGCCCATCAGCTGTGGGGCTAATTGTTTCTGCTGGTGGCTGGACAGGGTAGGAAGTACTCCTTTCCAGCCGTATCCGAGGGTACCTGACCAATCTGTCCCCTTTTGTTCCAGTAAAGCCAAAATTACATCCACCTCCTGCGCCTGTACTGCTTGTCTGCGGCTGCTGTAACTGGAGAACAAAGAACTTTTTCCCTGAATTTGCTGACAGATCCGGCACATGCTGCAAGGACCAACGCCGGGGTCCAGGGGTGGGAGCATTATTTGGGGCCTCAGGACCAAAGGGAAGTAGAGTAACTTGAGGCATATCTGCACTCAAGGCCCGATGCTGAATCCTCACACCACTTATGTTCAAACCTGAAGCCACTTCACCTGCTTCTTCTCGTTGGGCAGTCAGCAGAGCCTCCTCACTCTGGTTTTTAGTAGGAATACTACAAAATACTCTATGGTTACAGCAAATAGTTCCATCTGTCTGCTGCCCTAACTCTTCCATCAGCCTGGGTGGAGAACTTTCAGGAGTCACCTGTGGACTGCTCGGAGAAGAGTGGTTTTCAACAGGGGATGCATAACGCTCCCTGAAGTCCGACAATTTAGAGGGAAGCGTCTCCTCCGGAGATTCCAGGGCTGCACACTCGTCGGCACAGCCGTTGGCAGCTTTGCGCTGGAGCGAGATCTGCATGGACGAGCTCCTGGTGGGGCGCGTGTTGATGCCGTTCAGCAGCTGTGGGATAAACATGGATGTGCTCCTCTTCAAGGAGCCCACTTCTTGCCAATCTCCATTGCCACCATAATCCGCTCCGTGCTGCAAGAACGCGTGAGGGCTGCTTCTTCTCGGCAAGGTGTGGAATGCCATGAAAAAGTCATCTTCTCTCTCCCGGGCATGAATCTCCGATTCAGGGGCTGTGTTGCTTCTCCCAGAGCCAAAATGAAACCGCAGCCGATGGGCCATGGTTTTACAGAGAGGAGAAAAGGAGAGGGAGAACAGCAACAATTCAGGCACCGCCAGAAGTTAAAAACCGAAGACATAAACTCAAAGAAAAAGTGTCCCATCTGCCAAACGGTTAGCACTGCAGCCCTGGGAGCGACAGATAGCAGAAATAGCCCAAGTGGCAAGCAGCATTCCAGGCATGATTGGGCAGGAGCAGTCAGCGCTCCTACACACACGGTGACATAGGGTAGGATGGTGGGAGTCACGTGGCCTGGTTCCCCCTCGCCAATGTAAGCGTGTGGGGAGTTTGCTTTTTCCTTTTTGTTGTTTTAATGCCAGCAAGAGCCTGAAACAGCACCTTCCCAGCTGCTCCTTTTCCATCAGGGAGGAGTGGCCCCAGAAGGAGAGCTCTTGCAGCTGACTGAGGCAGCAAACACACTCAGCACTGCTATAAATCTAAACCACATCAGATTCACAGGGCACACTTGGAGAAAGCACTCACAGAAAAATGTAACTACAACAAAAACACTTCCATTTTGTGTTAAAAGTTTAAGTCAACACCACATGCAAATGATGAAAATTCTTTCAAGCATAACATTTTGGTGTGTTACAGCTCTCGGCTGTCATGGCAGAAGAGAAATAAATATAGCATGGTTATGCTTTCAATTTTAACCATGCTCAAAGTTTTTTTTAAGCAACAAACATTTTGCCTTTTAAAATCCCCAACAGCAACATAACCTGCACTCCTCTTTGAGCAACTATAAATGACAAACAAAGCAACCATACCTATGGCAAAGATCTCTCACACAGTAAAACCAGCAGAAATGTGCAGGACAGCAGGACACAAAGCTCCTTTTCCAGATTTACCAGGCAGTACAGGTGAAGGAAAAGCAGAGCTGGGTATTGCATGTCTGTTTGTACCGATTTGTCTCAGACCCTGCACAGAACTGCCCACTCCTGGCTGGCGTCCAGTGAGGGAGTCAGCAATCCCACCATGCGTGGCACTGCCAGCACGGAGGACAGTTATGTCTCTGAGAGCCAGAAGAGCTCAGAAGAAGGACAGGCAGACAGGATATATCAGAACGTGAACCAACCACCCTAAATTGGCTCTCCTACAATGCAGATACTCAGTGTCCTGAGGGCACACACATGTGAATGGTGCACGCACTTCTTAGCACATACCAGAAAAGAAACTCTGGTTAACCAGCAGCACAGCTCCATCTCAGGGCCGGGACAGCTGTTCCCTGCACAAACTGGAAACCCTAAATCTTGTCAACAGGTCTGGAAATCTGTATGTGGCAGGTCAGTCCTCTGCCTAGACATCTGAAACCTGCTTGCAAGCAGCTTGCTTTCAAAAGCCAGAAAGTTACCAATGCCAAGGGCAACGGCAGCTCAAATGGATCAAACTGCCAGCAGCCAGCACAATCCCCCATTGTTTTATGTGGATTATGAGCCACAACAAAAATGCGAACAGCTTCCACACATCAATGGTCCTGGAGATTGCCTTGTAGAAGCACAGGTATTATTTAATCTTATTTTTCAACTAAAACATTTTACTCAGGAACACGGTCTCTGCACCCAAAATGAAGCTGCATCACATTTACTCTGTTTAGATTGGGGAACAGAAAGGCAAGGACCCCTGCAGAGACAGAGTGCACTTTGGTATTTTGGGAACATGAAGAAGGAACAAAGTCCTTCCAATAAAAGCCATTTAAGTGTTTACTATAAGTATGTCAGAGTAAAGCCAAAATAATCGGTTCAGTTTTCATTCTACAAACACAACCTGATGGAAACCTGCTACTCCAAATCCCCTGAAGTAGCCGCCTTGCCATTGACCTCCTGGAAGGAAAGCAATGGCTGCTAATCCCAGGTGCTGCCTTGGCCAGGAGGTTCCAAGCGCAAGGACAGACTGACTTTGGAGGTAGGACCAGAAGCAGAACGCACACAAATCAGTTCAACAATAAAAAGTGCTGAAACTGCCAGGGTAAGGCCAGTACTGCACACCCAAACTTGGAAATCCAAAGCAATATGTCTGAAATGAGTATACCAAACCGGTCATTTCCCAGCTGTCACTGCATACGAATTTTTCCTCTAACCCACCTCCCTGTTCCTGGGGCACCTCTGCATTCCAATGGCACATGTCAGTTTGAACAGTGCAAGTGGCCATTATGATCATTATATACAAATAAATATGCTTCCATTCAGCCCACTGTAGAGGCACAGTGCCACTTGTTGACCAATTTACTTCCTCCTGAAGAAAGATCCAGTCATTCGGCTGCCAAGTCCTCTTTCTTCCCAGACTACAGCTTGTGTGGTTTCCTTTGCTCTGTATTTATTCACAAGACAGAAGGCAAGAACCTATTTGTTGAAGACAGACATTTCTACACTGGGTTTATTTTAATGAAAGTATCTTCACAACTCTGATCCTAATTTTCAAAAAGTAAATAAGTTTAGTAAAGGTTGTACTGCTTCCATCCCAGAGAACATTAATTCCTGATCTCATGAACAGAGAGAGGGTGTTACAACGCTCAAAAGGCAAACCCCCAAGAGCCCTCCACCAGCTTGCCACTGCACTGGCACGTTTAACTCCGGATGTACAGAGGGACACTGTCACTTATCCCGTGGATCATAACTATAACAAAAGCAAGCAGAAGTCAGATGGTGAAAGCCTCCTCCGGAAGAGCTACTTCATCAGCCAAATGCAGGCAAAGACTAAAGCCACTAACAACATGTGAGCATAGTGAGGCAGAGAACTGAAACCCATCATTCTGCCATGACCTCAAACCTTCACACATGCCTTGTGTGCACAAGGTTCAGCTCTTGTAACCACCTCCCAAAGCAAGATGCAGAGGCATTAAAAGACTGGAAAGGCACACTAAAATGATCAGGGGCTGAAGCAGCTGCTTTCTCAGCGACTAAAAAGGTCAGGACTTTATTGGTTTGCAGTGGAGAAGCCTACAGAAGGAAAGAGTGAGGGTTTCGCAGTCAGAGGGCTGGGTGAGGAGGATTATTTTGGTCTGATCCAGCAGGGCACTACCTTAGCACCCTTTTAGTCCCAAATCCAAATGGTTTTTAGGCATCTATCCGCATGTCTTGGCACACCCACTGAAACAACAGACTAAAGGCACCTTTAAGATGTGTTGTATTTTCATCATCTGTGGCACACAGAGCCTTGTGATTGGTGTAACACAACCAAGACAAGCACTCACCAGTCTGTTTTCATCGAACACCTCGAACAGGAGCCGATGGTTGGTTGGGTTTACCTGTGAGAAAATCCAAATGTCACTGAGGTTCAGTAGCTGGACAATAACAATATCTGGGTACTAGCTTAGGCAGCAATTAAACCAAGGCAAACAGGACAGGACTAACAGCTCTGATGTAAATCTTTACTTAAACTGGAGCACCAGAACCTTACTGCAACTGGGAAGAGCCTGGCAGTTGACATGAAAGCTTTCATTTGCTGTGCTCAGTGACGCCCAGTCCCGGGCTGGACAGACTATCAGAGCTCCTTGACTGATTGACTGATTTACGAGGAGCAAGAGTTTTGCTGCATTTCCTTCAGAATTTCACATTCAGATATGTTTCTGACTGTCCATCACTCACCATGTCTAGCCCATTTAGCACACACGGCCTTGGAACACCCAACAGAAGTCTCCCCAACATCTGAAAACAGCAAATATGCCTCTAGAGAATTATTTGCATGCTGCTGTGTGTTTCTGCAGTGGTGTGGCAAGCCGCAACCTTCCCAGAAAGCATGCCCCCGCAGCCCAGCAGATTTGCCCCAGCTGCCAAAAATACCAGGTACCATCATTAGGCAGTGGGGTAAATCCGAGGGGCCTAAACAGCTGTGAGGTGTGGCAAACAGACGTCACCCACTTCCCCGAGTTTGGAAGACTTAAGTACATCCATGTTTCAGTGGACACCTTCTTGGGAGCAGTGTATGCCTCAGCCCATGCGGGAGAGAAAGCAAAAGACGTAGAGAAACATCTTATACAAGCTTTTGCTACTCTAGGGACCCCCCAAGAAATAAAAACTGACAATGGGCTGACGTACATGTCGAAAGAGCTACAAAAATTTCTACAACAGTGGGGAATAGCCCATGTCACCGGAATTCCTCACTCACTACCAGGACAGTCAATCATGAAAAGAACCCATCAGATGATAAAAAGAATTTTAAACTGACAAAGAGGAGAAGCAGAAGTGAACATGCCGATAATAAGGTTATGTAAGGCACTGTTCAACCTCAGCTTTTTAAACAGTTCTTTTGAAGACCCGACTCCTCCGGTTTACAGGCACTTTCAAAACAACAAACAACAAAAGCTGAAAGAAAAGCCACCAGTCTTCATAAAAGATCAAGAAACTTTACAAATTCAAGGACCTTTTGACTTGATCACCTGGGGACGTGGATACGCTTGTGTATCTACACCCTCAGGCCTTAAATGGGTGCCTAAGAAATGGGTCAAACCATATATTCCATCTGAAGACCCAGAAACTCCACAGTCATCTCAAACAACCAGTGACCTGAGATGTTACAACTGCCGCCTGGAGACACCGCTGCCAGGAAGAACAGGAAGTCTTGAAACCCTTAACCTATTCCTGCAAATATAATCCTCACATGTTTACCCCTATATATCTCCCTTTCATTACCCCATCCATTCTAATTCTTGTAAAAAAGGAGGGAAGGAGCTAACCAAATTTTAAGTTCTCAAATTTATGTTTATAAATACGTTTTATTTTATTCCACAGAAGGGGCTGTCCAATCCCGAAATCCCAAAAGCCATGACCATGAAATTCGACCTTCGGCTCTTCCTAACTGTAGTGGCAGTGTCAACCACTTTGGCGTGGATAGTTCCTCAACCAAAGACCAACGTGTGGACCACCCTGGCCAAGGCTCTCAAACAGGACAGACTGTGTCTTTCAATGCATGGAGCAGAGGATCCGATGTCCACGTGTCTGGTGGGCATTCCCCCACAGCCTAATGAATATCCCTTTACTGGTAAGAGGCCTGACCCAGTAACCACCTGGGATGAGTGGACGAAGATCCTGCTGCATGCACCAGAAGAACCCCAAGAATTAGACTTATTGGGGTCCTCCCAAGCAGTGTATTGTATAAAATTTGTCTATAAATTGAACATGGCTGAACATTTGGAATCAAGACATATGAGATCATCTTATACAAAAGATGTCAATTCGACTACCAAAATATACGAGTCTTTTGGTGCAACTTTACGGTACCCTCACTATCCAAGTCCACCAAACATCCCAGAGTACTTCCCAGAGGAGTTTTTCTAATCTGTGGTAACTGGGCCTGGAATGGAATCCCCTCTCACCTCTGAGGAGGGCCCTGCACCCTGGGGCAACTCTCAACGCTGACACCAGGCAAAGCCCAGCTCCTAAATTGGAAAAATTTGGCCCAATTGGCAAGCCAAAAGAGATCAATTCGAGAATTGGATCCAAATTGTGATTCCAAAATTGTAACATGGCCCAAATCAAAGAGGATAGTTGCTTCTATAGTTGCTTCAGTTACTTCTGCTTCTTCTGCTTTTGTTACTACAGGTAGCGGCAGCTAAGGTACTCGGGGATATTTCCCATATCGAGTGCTGGCTGGGAAACAAGTGAATTTAACATCAGCAGCCCTCACCCGACTCCTTGAAGATGAGGAGACGACCAGACCACCCTACAAAATCGGGTGGTCATCGACTTCTTGCTCCTTGCACATGGCCACGGGTGTGAGGAATTCAAAGGACTGTGCTGTTTCAACCTATCCAGCCACAGTGAGAGCATCCATGCAAAAATAAAATGGACTTTTCAAATAGTGGGGACTTTTGGGATGGGCAGCTTCAATTGTAAAATCTCTTCTGTGGGTGGTCCTTATTATTTCACTCATGATCCTTGCTTTAAATTTTCTTAAAGCATTTTGCATTTCCTTGATTAAAAACTCACTTTTAAAAAATAAAAAAGGGGGAGATGTGGTGGTGCACATGATGGTGGCCTCTGCACCTAAGCCATTGGAAGATTGGTGGATGGGCCACCATGGTACAGAGATTTAGATTCCACATCTGGTTATGGCAAGTTCCCATGGTTCTATTCTCCCATAGTTTGAATTTTTAAAGTTTATTGGTTCGTGTATTCTCCACCCAGTTTTATGTAAATGTTCATGTTTATGTATTTCCCCTCATTGAATATGCATTGTTTCTAGAATGTTCTGCCCTACTCGATGCACCATTGGTTAGTTGTTGTGATCCCCTCCTCTAAGTTATCCCCATTGGTTGTCTCCCAGTTGGCTCCTCCCTCACAGTTAATCCCTATTGGTTGTTACCCTTTCCTCCGCCCATTTTACCCCAGTATAAAACCCTACACACAGCCCTGTCTTTTCCCTCTTGTCCGTGGACCCTCCACTGCTATTAAACCTGTTTCTGGAACCCATACAAAATACCCTCTCTCTTCCTTTGCTGCTGCCTATGCTTCTAAAACATCACTTGGGGCTTGCTCCTCAAGAAGGAGACAGCTATCTACTCACTGCAGTGACGCCAAGGACATCTGTAGGTGGATGCTGTGGGACTCGGGCAACCCCGACAGCATCATTTGCATTTACTTAAATTGAAACAGAAAGACTGCCAACATTTAAAAGGGCAAATACAGTCATAAAAAGAACTCTGTCAAAAAGACAAAACAGCTGCTATTTAACAACAAAAAGTTTTGTAGTGCTTGATCCAGTTGATACATTTCTTCAGAAAGGCTTTTGAAGACAGGTAACTATGACCAGCACACTTAATTAAGAAAATTTAGAAATAATATACCACAATGCACTGGTAGTTCTATGGGCTGGCGTTAGACTTCCCAGTTTTGAGAAAATCGGAGAACTGTGACATACAAAATAGGGTCTAAATTACTTTACAGGTCCCATTATTGCTTAGAAATTTCAAGATGTTTTAACAGAGCTTCTATGAACTATACCAGAGGTTTTGCAGCAGTTTTGTGCATTCCCTTTCCCAGAGATTTTAGATTTGTATTACTCAGCTGCAAACCCTAGAAAAGTTGGTTGATACATGTGTACAAGTAAAAGCACTCCCCATGAAGCTGAGCCTTGTGCATTTAACATTCCACTGGCAGCACTGCTCTCCCAGAGCTCCCCATCCCAGCAGGCAGCTCCTGATGTCTGGCACAACTCTGGCCTGGAATATACTGCCACATCTGTCCTTAGGCAGCTGCTCAAGATTAATGTTTGAAATCCCTGAAATTCTACCAGACCTGCTTTTGTGGAAGCTACAGCTACATTCAGTTGTTCTTTGGAAAAATATTGTCTGCAACTAAGTAGCAAAGTTACTGCCCTTCACATTTAAATAATGGCAGGTTGTGAAACTGTTTCTAAGTAACCTGGTGCCAAATCCTGCTCAGCATTCCATCCCTGCAGAAACACAACAGCAAGAACATCAGGGCAAGCAGGTCTTTTAAATAAACATATAAACAACAAATATAAGACTGACTATGCATGTTCTAATAATGACTGCAAATAAAGAGAAACTTACTCTAAAATAAAACTCTTCATTCCATTTTGGGTTCAGTGTCTGTAAAAGAAATAACAATGTTTACATACTAAAGCTTCTTTAGGTTTTCTGGTTTGCAATTATAAAAACATGCATGCAAGTGACAGTTTTCTAGGGAAATAAAAAGAGAAAGAAAAGCATGTAATAAAAGAAATTGAAAAATACATTGTCATCTAAAAATTCTCTATTGAGTAAACCAAAGGTGGGAGGATATTTCGGTCAGATGATCCTAAAATAGACATTAAATATAAATAGAATTTGATGATTAAAAGAAAAATCATTGAGAACCTATAGAAATAAAACCTGAATATATTTCAGTCTCAAGATTCATTTAAACCCAGATTTTTAAAAAAATTATTTTTTAAACACAAAGGTAACCTTAGGGCTACAAAAATATGCTCAGATTTATACTGTGAAATAAACAGAAAAATAAAAAAAGAACGAAAGAAAAGGTTATTCCTTGGAATAGGTACGATATTCTTCCAATCTCCTCCCAGCCCAAGGATTTTAATTTTGTTTTAACAACCTGACTAAAATGCACAGAATAAATGTGCATATAGATTGTAAGCGGAAGTGAGCTCAAGCATGACATAGTAAATTGATAAAAAAGAGATGAGAATTACAAATAGTAATTTGGGCAATTCAAGCTTGGGTAAGTATAAAAACAATTGGACAATATGTCCAACGTTTTTGTGCTCTTGCCAAATCATTCCCTCACGCTCTCACACAGCAGAGATTTACGGGCAGAGCTGACAGGAAAAATTGGCTCTACACCCACGACAATTCTGTTCTAGCAGAGAAGGGGAATCTTGGCTGTTTATCTTACTCCTTGCTATAGATCCAATAGATTCCTCATGTGCAGGACACGGGGACTGACTATACTGCATCTCTCTACGAATGGGAAATACAGGACCTCATGGCAGAGCAGGAAATACCTCCTGAAAGGTAAGACCACTGTAAAGGGCAGGTGAATGGGTGAGGGGAAGAGAGGGGGGTTGTGGGCACAGACAAACTTTCAGCTTTTTTCCCTGAAAGAGCACAAATATATTCAGGAAAATACAAATTAAAATGAAGCAATAAGATAAACAATGTTACATTTTAAACACCTGTTTTTATTAAATCTCCTGCTGTTGGCAAGAGAGGTATGTACAATTTACCACACAAAACACTGAGTTAAACACTGAATTTGAGGGCACTACTGCCCATTAATAACCCATTAATTCTGAATGCTACTTCATCACAGAGCTCAGGGAAATCTGATGGACAAGGCAGCAGAATCTTCGGTAAGTACCTGGTAACCTACAGAAATTTCTTTGACCTTTACATGTCCCACTCTTAGTGGGCCAACTTACAAAGTGCAAACACCTGAGTGCCACCAAAGGAGAAGGAATTGCAGCAATAGATCCATACAGGACATGAGCAGGGAAACAGTAACAGAAACTCAAACTTAAGAAGACCTACATCCTAAAAAGGGCAAATGCTGCACAGATAAAAGACTGCCAGGAGTCATGCTGAGCTAGACCTTCCTCGAGTACTCAAAAAGGGTTTTCAACTCTACACAGAAAACGACATGGAGAGAAATTATGCTCCTGAACACTGGAGCCTCAATGGGGAGACTAAGCATTCTCAGAGACGGAAAACTGTTTTTAATATTCCATATGAGAAAGGTAGAAGTGTTTGGAGCTCAGCACAGTCAAGGTGAAGAAATTGAAGAAATTGGATAATCTTCATCCGAACTTTTAAATTCCAGCAGGAATTTAAAGAACACACTGACCACGTTACAGGATCAGAAGCCAGCAAACAGCAAATACGGCTTTCCCTACTTCAGAGAGAGCCTTTCCAGCTGGGAATTCCAAACACAGCTCCCAAAGGAAGTACAAAGCATTAATCAAACTTTACATCTGGATTAACTATGGAGGGAGATAAATAGAAACAGAAAGCCTCAGATATTCCACCCGGGTAGGTCATGCCACATAAAGCTGACACTCTTCTGGTAACTTTATTTTTTCAGAGTAAGAAAACTGTGCATTTAACCCCTTTGGCTGTAATGAAGCACTTCCAGAGGCACAGTCCAGCTGTGCAGGAGGATACAGATCAGACAACGGTACAGGTCATGGAAAAGGAGAATGAAAAAGGGGCACTGCAGTTCCTTCTGCTTTCCCAAAGGCACTCCTGCAAGGCAGTGCCACACAAAGTTACCCATTCAACTGAGGAACACAAAAATGAGGAGAAAAATGAGAAACTTGTGAAGGGTTAGACACAGTTACAGAGCTGAAGGAGATAACTGCCAGTCACTCATTCCTCAGATCGATTGTACTCAGTATTTTTTAAGTAATGATTTTAACTCAAAATCAAGATATGCTAATGATATTTGCTATTTCTAAAATAGAGAGAGGACTGTAAATTGCACACGGAGAACTCTGCCTTGAGATGAAATTTAACAATTCAAAATAGAAATTACCAACTAGAACTTTCCAACATGTGAGATAATACCACTATTACAGAAATGACTGAGAATGTCCAGGCTTTAAATGACAGTGAGAAGAAACAGTGAAAAAAGGCAGATGCAGTCCTAGGAATGAAACAAGCACCAACAGCTAACCAGGATATCTTTGAAAAATTCCTTTTCCACATCAAACATGCCCTGGTTCTGGGACAAGTTCTGCTTGGATCTTCCACACCTCCAGGATTCCACATTGGTTTTCTCATGACACCTAATGTTCTGATTTTAGAACCACATCATTCTAGTTTGCGTTTTCAATAACAAAAGTCTCCTCACTACTCTGTTTTGCAGCAAAGATTTCAACTGAACCCCTGCTGATTCTAAATACCTCCATAAAAAATGACAATTCATTATTTTCCCTTACTTTTCATACAGCTTATGACTTTTTTCCTCTGTGCCACCAATATCAGCAAATGAAAAAAAATTATATCCTTACAAAATCTTAGGGTCCTGATAATAAAAAATATCACCCTGGTGCAATTTTGTTCGTGTGGATTGAAATTAGGAAATGAAGTAAAACTCAATTTTGATTCTACTTAAAAATGTAAGAATTCCCAGGCTTTTCTTAGAGCCTATCTTCTGTCATCTGGTTGTTTTAAATTCCCATATTAGGAAAATATTTTGAAAATGGAAATTCTTACAGAAGTATTAAAGAATTATCATTTTTGCTATAAGTCAGATAAATTATAATTAAAGCAGAATTTTTCAGTCCTTTATTTCAGCAATGTCTTTCAATGAAATATGAATTTGATAAAAGAACCTGTGAAAGATGCAGTGGGATTTGATGAGCCAAGTTTTAGGGAACAATATGCAACATGTTAAGTGTTGTCTCCAGGCCAGATACACTGAGGTTGCAGGCACTTGTTCTCTGATTTCAGTTTGGAGAAAATCCGCATTATCCAGTTGCTATACATGTATGTAATGATTTTAATTAGTGCTGCATTATGTTATACAGTTGTGTTCCAGTGTTCTTAATCCTTCCAAAGCCATGGAATTGAAAAGAGTATATACATACCTTTTTGATAGTTTTTGTCTGCACAAGAGCAAGTTCTCTGTTCTCATCTGCTACATACAAGGAAAGTTTCACATATGGGTCACTGCAAAAGAAGACATCAGATTTAATGGCCTATAATTGTACAGCCAAAGAGCACTGCAGAAAGAATTTGTCACTTAATAGGATGACAACAGCACCTCCAAGCACTTCTAGTGGAATTGTCTTCAGTGAAAGCTTGGAACTCTAGTAAGCTACTCACACGTTGGAAATGAGGGTTCGAATGTGCTCAGTTAAACACTGCCCATAACAGCAGAGATCATTCCCTGCAGCTCTGTCCCTGCTGGGGGCAAGAACTGCCTGCTCCCACACAGCTGCTGCCCGTGAGCACACATGTGGCAGGCACTCCATTAAAACCAGTCAGGGAAAAATGGGAGCTATGGGGTTTGGAAGAGACTGGCTGTAACTAACCCCTGGAGGCTGACAGGAAGTGCAACAGGAAGTATTTTGAAGCAGTGGTTATAATTGTTTTGAAGCATAAAACCAAGCTGCACGGTATCAGCAGTGATTCAGACAGATAGGACAGAGAGCAACCTGCTCTAATGGAAGGTGTTCCTGCCCACAGCAGAGGGTGGAATTGGATGGTCTTTAAGGCCCCTTCCGACACAAACCATTCCACAGTTCTGTGCTCTAAACTGGGAGAAACAGTATCCTGCAGGAACAGATGAACTTCACAGAGGTACAATGTCAGGAAGCGGAACTGGAGCAGAGGCTCTGCTTGAAGGAAGGAAATGGGTGCCTGAGTAAAACCAGGACCCTGACCTGCTCTGATGCTTCCCTCTCAAGGCTGCAGCATACTCAGCTGAATGCTGATCCAAGGTTTCTTGAAAGCATCAACAAGAGACATTTACAATACCACCAGACACTCAGATTACCAACCAAGTCATTCAAATGCTCTCTGATACTCTCTAAATTTAAGGAACTGTTTTGTGACAGTATCATTATGGAACAATCAGTGCTTGCATGTTCATTATACTGGATGCTCCATGTACTTGGAATATAAAATGCCACAAAGGTGGAAACAAGAATAAACAAGACATCTTGTTGGATTTATTATTTCTATCAGTAGATGCACACAAATGCATCTACTTAAAGTGCAATTAAGTTCAGCATTAAGCACCAAGGTTTAGAAGAAAGCAAAGCATCATTGTGATTACAAAGAAATGCTGATGCTGCTTTGAATTGCTTGATGTACTGTATTAATATTTACAGGTATCCTCCCAGATTTAGATTATCAATCCATACTTGGGCAATGTTGTTTTCAGGAACCCTTAGAAATACTGCAATTTTTTAGTGCTAAAATACCCCGGATGAATCTTCTGCCTACAGAAAATGAAAACTGTAGAAGTGGCACAGATTTTTTTTTTTTAAATCTATTTCTATTTTAAAAAACTAGAGAATAATTATGCTTATTACAAATTTCAGTAAGGAAATTTTGCCTTTACTGAACAGCCTACTGACATCTCTGCCTGCTCTAAAAGCAGGACAGAGTGAGTCAGACTAAGCTGTGTAGCCAAGCTCTCGGTCCTGAAGGGGAGGCTGGAGTTTAGCCAAACGATTGGGTATTTGATATTGGATATTTGTTTACTTACATGCATTTGTTTACTTCAAACAAACACATAGCTGGACAGAGACTGGAGAACAAGGAAAGCTGACACTGCCATGAGTGTCAGCTGTCTCACACAGCCCTGCACTGAGGCCACTTGCTCTGCCCCTCAAGTTGCCCACCCCCAGTGGCAGAACACAGCAGAGGACTGGTACCAGTTGAAGGCAACGGGCCATGAGGAATGGAGAGGTCCCTTCCCAGCCCCAATGGGGAACGCAGAGTTCATCAATATAGTCAGACAATTCTTCCCACTGCAGTCACAGGAGCTCTTAGTGACTAGAATACACCTGATTAACACTAAAATTCTTATGCGTGGAAGTCAATAAATAAGAAACACTGTAATGCTTTTAAGAAACGTATTGCTTAGAATCAGGCTGAGAGTCCAACAAGTAAATAAGCAGTCTAATTTTCAAGTGACACTAACTGAGCAGCTTCAGGTGAAATCCAGGGGTCTGTACAGTCCCAGTTGTTTGGATCCTGGTCTGCCATCTGCTCAGCCGGTAACACAACTGCTGCTCCCAGTGTCCATACAGCTACCAGCAAAACAAAACAAGCTGCAGAGGGAAATAACACAGACCAGCAGAAACTTCCTGGGGAACAGACATTGTAATTGAGCAAACTGGTGAAGGAATCAGAGAATGGGCAAAGAATGGAAGAAGGCAGAACCTCAGTTAAGAACAGAGCTGCAGCAGCAAAACAAAATAACTGGGATCCCAGAGAACAGACACTACATGTCAGAGCAGCAGTAGAAACACTGAGGGAACTTTACAATGGTTAATTGCACCCTGAAAACCCAGCTAACAGCAAGTATTCCAGATAAACATGGGATCTTTGCAAGGCAAAATCAGTACTGACATGGAAGATTTATTAGACAAAAACATGAAAATCAGTCAAATTGAGGAAAACTTGCAAAAGAACAAAATACAGCATCTGGTCTGTTAAAAGTCAGTGGAAAACCTATCCACAAATTGGAATGAAATAGACATGAAGACAAGCAGTAAAATACTAGATTCCTGTCTCACAGCACTGTCTGCAGATGTGTAAAAGGAAGGAAATCCTGATGATTCAGGTGACAGAAGACACAATAATAAATGAGACATCTGTGAGAGCACAAAAAACCCCAACAAACCAATCAGGCGAGTTTGGACAATGCTCTCAGGCACATGATGAGATTCTTGGGATGTCCTTTGCAGGGCCAGGAGCCAGGACTCAATGATCCTGATGGGTCCCTTCCAACTCAACATATTCTATGGTTCTATGACTCTAACTTTTGAGCACAGAAAGCAGACTCGAATCAGTCTGGAGTTGTACCTGCCAGATATTCTCACCCTGAAATCAACTGATTAAAAGCAGGGGAGATGGGGATTAAAAAGAAATATTGCTTTCCTGACTTTCCTCAAGCAGACTCACTCATTCCTCAAGAAAGCACTATAAACGCCCTCATGGCACTCCTGAAAAGCACCATTCTAAGTGGTGCATGAATACTTTCATTGTGCTCTAAAAACAAATGGAAAATAAAGCAGCTTATCCCACAATTCATTGTGAATGTCAGTCTCAGCCGTGAACTGCTGATTTGCATCAGGATTTAAAAGGGGATGCTGGAAAAGCTTAGGAGCGTGACACTGGATGAGCAGAATGACGCCCTTCCACTCATGGATGACATCATGTACATGACATATGGAACTAACAGTTCTGCACTTTGCTAGGAAAACTCGCTGCACAGGTTGCTTTGAGGAAAAGTACTGGGTTTGCCTAGGGAAGAGGATAAAGGATTGAAGGTGGAAATGTCACAAAACAGAAAACTACAAGTAGAAAACTTTCTCTATGTGAATTTTTACACCAGTACCAGTGTTAAAATGCCATTTTAATGAAACCTGCAGCGCAAAAAATTGACAGTCATAGACTGCACGGCTAGGAAGCTGTTACTGTAGGAAATATCCTAGTGGAGTCTACACAGTGTTCTGGTAGAATCCCTGCAATACCAGAAAATGGATACAGAAATGAACCGCAAGCCTGGAGCCTGGGGACACTACAGATGGCCAGCCCATACCCAGAGTTACACTGGCAGCACTCAAGCAGTATTGCATCCACAGGGACACCAATGCAGGGACACGAAAGACTGACAGAGAGCCGCCCAATGCAGTGAGGTCATTGTGCCCAAGAGGTGATCCAACTGTAGGGCGAGATATAATGAACCTACATTTAAAACATGTAACAAAGAGAACACCGTCTACCTGTGAGGGTATTCCTCAGTGAAAGAGAAGCTGGTTTTGAAGTGAAGGCTTACCGGGGAGGGGAAATACAGGTTTCTTTTACCCACTATAGGGCTCCTTCTATCCAGATAGCGCCAACCTCAGTGCATTCGTAATAAAATGCAACAACATAATACAAGGCAGGTAAAACCTGCTCCACGTGCAGTGAAGGCACAACTATACTCAATCTGAAAGGTACAGTATTTAATGCTTTACATTTCTTACACTTGACAATGCCATCACATAGGAGAAGTCAGTGCATATATTCATATGTATTATCAGGCATTCAAATAACCAAGTAGTGTTTAAAAGAGAAACAAGCCCAGTCACCATCATACCAGTGACTGGAGATAAAGGGAAGCTGATTTGTGGAACACCTATCTAAAATGCTCCTCGCTACAAAATTGAAAATTATTAAAAGCACTAAATCTCATCTATCTCAACATGATGGGCCAAAACCTGAAGAGAACATCAGTGCCTGCCAAGATCAGGAGCTGATTGATATTGAAGCTGGTAACAGTTCTCCGGAGAATAAAAGGGAATCCTAAGAAAATGATGCAAGTTATGTTAATGAAAGTTATGTTAATCATAATCACAAGTTAGTACAAAGAGAGTTTGGCAGAACAACAGCCATCAAAACAATTTGAGGTCTTAAGAAATCCTTTTCCTGACTTCCTGACCTCAGACATCCAGAATTAGCTATTTGCCATGGTTTTGCCAACTTGCAGTATTTGGCATTTTCTTAAAGCTCAAGCAGTTGTAGATAGGTAACTATCATCTTTCATTTGAATCTCAGCATGAAAAAGCAGCTTCCACCTCTTTTTCTGGAGGACAACAAAAGCACTGATGACTTAAAAACTCGAGCAAAAAATCTCGAGGAAGATCAAGACTCCTTTAAAAATCACATTACTTTGGAGCAGCGTGAAACTGGGGCCCATGAATAGTTTCCTGCTTGTTCACTTGAGCCTGGAATCACATTTGCGCTATACTTTTGAAACTATTTTGAAAGCAAGTCTCAAACTAGCTTCTGCCAGTGACATGATGTATTATTTACTTATTTTAAGCTCCAAAAGAAGGGAGTGGAGAGCCCAGGCACACGTGAAAGAACAATGGAACTACTAAGGCCTACATGGCTCTATTTTTATTTTAAAAGCTGAAACCGCCTCCCCACATATAAAATTTAGTAACACTTGTTATGCAAGTGCGTGAATGCCAGGCTTGTCACATGCAGGCAAACTTTGCAGTTCAAAATAGCCTGACTGGTTTCTTTGGAATAGTCTTGCACAAGATAATTTTGCTTCTGTAAGAAACACAAAATCATTCCCTTTGTGCTGCCCCTTTTCTGCCTCACATATGTGAAAGAACTGATCAACAGCTCCTGTAATTCTGGCTACAGAAATACCGGCACACTCTAACACAAAGGCAGAGAAGCCTCTTCCTTGAAGCCACATCCCAGACTGATTCTTTCCCTGGTCTTGAGGGGACCGCTGTTTGGCTATCAGTTAATCTCCTTCCATCCCCTTTTCCCATCCCCTCACCCCATCCAATCTACCTGCACTCTCCTCAGTGCAGGCATACATAGAACAACATCCTTATCAAGCCCTTAAGGCATGTGCCTCTCTATACACCTGAGTCAGAGAAGTAAAATGTTTCAACATTCCCCAAAATGACCACCTTCAGATTTCTGTCAAGAACAGTGGAAGATCTCAGGCCACCTCCTCCCCACGGCACTAGGATGGCTGAGGGCTCTGGGCTTGCCTGGTTTGGGGGTCCCTCCACCTGTGGGCAGGTACAGAGGCAGATGTGTTCAGGTGCCCGTGGCAGCTCAGCACTGCAGGAACCAACCTGCTCTGCACGGACACTCCGGTAAATCTGCAGACTGCGGGCTCTACTACTGGAAACGTGCTTTTACAGACAACATGCCTTCAAGACCACCACTTACAAATTCAGATCAGTAACATACACCATCTTCAAAAACATTCATCTCAAGGAGTCTCCACAAAATTATGGGAGCCCCATGGACAGCAGTTAACATCAGGGCTGAAAAGGTTATGCTTGGTGAGAGGATAGTCTGTGAACCTGAAAATGTTTCTCAGAATCACTTAAACACAGTTAGAGAAACTCTGTCTGTGCATCCACTTAGTGGAGCTTAAAAATTTCCGAAGATTTTTTAAAATTCCAGTGTTTTGCTTAGTCACTCTCAGGTTCAAAGACATGAGGGAAACAAAGCCCAAAACATGCATCACTAAAGAAGATTAGAATTATAACGAGATACTTCTAACCAAGTTTTACAGAGAGCAGTAAAAACAATGCTCTAAGGCAGAACCTCTTACAAACACTATCATTTTATCCCAATAAGCATTCTCCCAGTGACCTTCCCCATTCCTGCACTGTAAGAAGGGAGAAGTACAATAAGAGTACACAGCAATTACCTACAAGGAATTAACTCCAGAGCATACTGGCTGTGTTTGCTCCCTGGTTTTATTTTAGCACAAGCCTTCTGGGTTTCATCTTTCTGCCTGCACCGAGTAACATCCATTAGGGGTTTTTCTCAAAGAGAAGGAAGATTTTGACCTCATTGTCATACAAGTCTCATGTCCTGTGACTAAAGCAAAGCAGCAAGTGTCCGATCACACAAAGAATAAAGGAACATCAGCTTCTGAAAAGAAAACAAGACCTTACCTTATCCTTCACCATAATGCCAAACTTGCAATCCATTGTGCCTAAGCATCCCAAAATCTCACTCCTCCATACCAAATCCCAGAGTCATTTTACAGACCTCCCACTTCCCTTCTAGTGTTTTATTTCCCAAAGAAAGGCTCACACTTCATCTGACTAGGCAAGAAATGTAGCAAGGCTTTACTAAAGAGCTGCTAGAGATAATGACTCACATCATAGACAGCTGCAAAGTGCCTGTGGGTGAAAAAAGGAGTTAAAAATTATACCTCAAACCCCACCTCCAGTGTCTCCACCTTCTTTTACCATGTTATGTTCTAATAAAGGGTAACGAGATTAATTCCTTTTGTATTCTTGCTCTCTTGGAAGTCTCCCAGAGCATAAAGAATATTTTAAGCTTCCAAAACAGATGGAATTGTAAATATGGAGTATTTTCTTACCTGAGGCCAGTTTTTTTGCAAAGGTTAAATAAAAGTTCTAACAGAATATGCATACATAAGCCCCTGGAGCTGAGGGGCTGATGTATGCACAGATCTTCCTATGCCATTTCACACTCCCAAAATATCTTAACAAGTTCCAAAATCCAGCAGGGGAGGGGAAGGAGAGCGAAAACTCCATGACACCTGGCTTTTGGAACAGAAAGGCTCAGCACAGGAATTCCAAGCAGCATCCCTGCCCATGAATGCCACACACACGGACTGTGCTTGGGAACAGGCTTATCCAGCCTGGCATACACAGAGGCCCCATTCCAAAGACATTTTGAAGGACCTAAGTGAGCACTGCTGCTGGAGCGCGCTCACCACCCACCCTGTCCCTGTCCCCATTCTGTCCCCTGCTCTGCCAGCAAGCACGTACCTCACACCGCAGAGATGAAACAGGAGGGGAAGGGAATGTGGATTAAACCTGGGGCAGCCTTCCCTCCTTCCTTCAGCCCAGGCTGCCCTAATCTCAGGCCAGGTCCTTATCTCAGTCACTGCAGCACCTCACAAGTGCTCGTGCAGACCAAGGGGAGCCCTTGCACAAGGCGCAATTGCAGAGCACTATCAGTGACTTTTGCCAGGTTCTGTGCTCAATGGAGGCAAGAGTGGTCTGAGCATGGCTCAGCAGCACAGATTTAGCAGATGTAACTTGTCATCCCATTCCCAGAAAGCATGGCTCACACCGAGCTGTTCGCCCACCCACGGATGCAGAACCGTGTCCTCAGCTGCTGCAGGCAAGCACAGCAACAGAATGGTATTTGACAATAGAAAAAAGGCAGAAAGCAAAGGAAATCTATAATTAGTCTGTGGAATTCATTGTGGTTAAGGAGTTAGCCAAGTTCAAAAGGGACAAAATTGGGCATGTGCATAATAAGAGTAATGAGCTAATTACATCAAAACCTTTTGAATCCGCTTGCCTGAAGTCTCATGTTAATCTTCAGCTACTGAGGTAAAACCAAACCCTTGCTAATACAATGCTAAATTAGGTAGTAGAGACCATTGTGAGGGAATGACTTCCAGCAGCCTCTCATCTAAAAAATCCTGAATTCAGGCTGAATAAAAAGCTAACTCAGGACAGTCTGCTAAGCATAAGGTTTTTGGTGCATAACAAGGAGCTGGCAATCTTTCATCTAAATATATTCAGTGATCCTTATTGTGCAGCATGCCACTAGTTAAGGAAATAATACCCTCACAGGCAGGGAGGAAGGTTATTTTTCCAGCTATTTTATCCCCTTCCCATAAGAAACCTTTACCAAGAGCAAACAGGTTTCACAGTGATTCCTCCACTTTTTGAGCCCCATTCAAACCTGTATCCAACAATGTCCCAAAGTGCAATGTGTTGCCATGTGGTTACTCCTGGAAAGACATTTCCCAGGTCCCACCCTGAAAGCAGCTGTAACCACAAGCCCCAAAGATGTGCAGGCAGCTCAGCTACCTTCACCCCCAGGGCTGGCACAGGCCTGAGAGAAACACAGCATGCTGTGCTTCAGCTCACGGCCTGGCTAATGTTTCCCAGGACACACCTAGAGTGCTTTCAGATCACTGGAACATCTATCCTAAAATCAACAGAAACTAGTTAAGTTCTACTAAATGCAAGAAAGAGAGAGGTCTGATAGTCCCTTTTGTATCAGCATCTATCTTTACAAAATCTCTAAGCCTTATGGATGATAAAATGGAAAGGACATGGATTATAAACATGGAAAGGACAAATGAAGACTCCTCACCTAATGAAATTTAGCCTTAGACAGATCCCAAATAACTAACTTCCAATGGGACGGCCTAGAATGTTAAGTCTTCCAATTTGTCACTGAAACCACTGAAAACATCACGCCACGTGCACCAGAAAATACCCTGCAGAAGCAGCTATGGTGTTTCACATTGTGTCATCCTCAGTGTGCACAAAATTAACTGAACAAGTGCCAGCTGATGAACTCAGGTATCAATAATGCCAGCATGGTTACGTCTATTTCCAGGCACTAAAAACCAGATCTCAGTTTCAGAAAACTCCCGCATGCTGATGGTCTCAGAATCCAGGGTCACTTTCTAACCAGAAAGGTGTATTTCAGCAGTAGCAACAGGAGAGATGTCTTGTTATAACCAGCCACAGAAAGTTTGTATACAATCTAGTCAAATGCCAAACAGGCAAAATAAAGGCACTAAATAAATAAATAAATAAATAAATAAATAAAGGAGTAAAAGCCCCATTCAGGAACTTAACACCAGCAGTGAACAGTTCCCTGCAGACCCTCTGTCCTGATCCATTGCTCTCACCTCCAACCTGTTCTCAGCTGATGCACCAAATCTATTTTCAGTTAAAGAAAGGAAACAAAGAACTGTAGGACAGCCTCAATTTAACAATACACAGTGCTGAAACTGCTCGTCTGACTGGACACACCATTCCTCAGTGGAAGTCACTGTGTTATTAATTCCACAGGAGCACAGTGTAAGCATGTAAAATGATATAAAACATTCTGGACACTCCATGGAGACAAACTACTGGTAGTAAGTTCGGGGTGATCCCAATGTAGCATATTGAATATAAGCACAAATGACAGAAAAATACAGCAAGGAATGAAGAATTAATTTTTAACGTTGTACAACACAAAACAGCTTTTAAATCTTGGCTTTCAATAGGAAGAGCGGACACAGATGGAGACACAAAACAAAAGTTCAAAAGGCAAAAGACACTTCTATTATGTTTAAATTTTAAGGAAAGCAGCAGAAGGAAAAGTTTCTTATTTTCTTGTGTAGTTGGGGTAATAGCAAAATCTGCCTTAAACAAAAGCCCTGCCACTAAGAGACCTGAACCGTTGACCTCCACTGGAGAAGGGGAACTTGGAACAAGGTCAGGTTTAATGAATTTAATTCCCCAGCAATTACTGTGTCAGCAATTGATGAAGAGTTATACAAAAACCTCACAGAAGACACCTGGCCTCCACTGTTTGAAGGAGCCACAGTCCCAGCACCCAGAGGCTGGACAGCCTTTGCTGGTGCTGGCCAAGCCCAGCCACATCAACACCTAAACGCTCCACACCCCAAGCCTTTAGCAGCTGTAGTGAGTAGAAGGCCCAAACTGTGACACAACACAAACATTTTTGTTTCCCCAGGCTGACAGGTAAATGTCAAACTCTGCTTTTTCTCTTTGAAATGTTTGATGTCGCTGCTTTCTTTCCTGAACCTGGCAAAGGTTGTGAATCCCCAGGTTGGTGTGCACCCTCAGCCACAACCCTTGGAGTGCCAGCCTTTAGCTGACACTACTGAAGGAGCTGGCAACACCAGGATGTCACAAGAGATGGATATCACGTGCTTGTGGCCAGAAACACAGTGTCATTTGTTCCTCCTCAGGAATGCAGCATTCCTCTTTACCCAGCAGTCTGAGGAAAGGCTGAACTTCTGTTCAAAAGTATGCGTCTCCTGCATTTCTGGGAGAAAACCCTGAGGAAGGGATGCTCAGAACTGATCCCTGACCTGAAGATTTTTATTTTTAATCTCTTGGCGCAGGCACAGCTATAATTTCAAGACAACCCACATTTGCTATTATGAGATAGGTCCTGAGACTGCAGTTTAATTAAATTTTCTTTCTACATTGAGAGCAGACAGGAACCATAAGCTGCCAGAAGTTCCCAAAACCCAGCATTTGTAGGTGCCACTGGAAGTCTGCTTAATTAAAAATAAATTTTTTACTACTAAACGATTGTGAGTTCAACAATGATTATCAGGCCAGTCAAAGTCACTGTAACCCAGCTGAGGGACACCTGGATTGGGACGGTCCTTCCGTCAGGCCCACATATCGGACTCACCTCACTTCCCTCAGCCAACAGCAGCTGACCCTCAACCCCTCTATAAAAAAGGCTGACATTAAACCCGCTGTTCTGTTCCCAAGGCTGTTACAAAGGGCCTGGCTGCCGGTCCCCCTCAGGGCACAGCCACCTCCCACCCGCCTCTGCCCCCTCACACACGATGCCTGCCCACAGTCTTCATTTCATCCCAGTTCATTCTACATAGACTCCAGTCCTGTTCTAAAGGCTGAATGATTAATCTCCTGACCAACTTTCCTGAGGCTCCCACTTCCAGGGTGCTGGAGTATTCTGCAGCACCAATCCTGTCCTCCCACACCTGTGGAAGCTGAGGGTCGCCATTGCTCCCCATCACCCTCACCGACCACTGAGCTGAAAGAAAAGGAAAAAACAGACCCCACCCCCAGACAGCGACTTTTGGTGCTGGTTCTCTGACCTGGATGTTCACAGGCATGTGTTCAGCCCTTCTAGGAACCCTTCCCGAGGTGCCCGGCTTGCCCTGCCCTCATCCGGCACTGATGCCCCAAACTGGTGAGAACTGTTTGCAAATTGGCAGGAACTGGCCCTGAGTGCCCCCAGTGCTCTCAGGGTCCCCACAGCACCATGGAAGCACCCTGGCATGGGCACTCAACACACCCACACACTGAAAACCCACTTTTTGGAGATTATTTAGTACTCCACAGCATTTTCCACCTATACTAAGTTATTTTTGCAGTGCATATGTGTTCTGTGCTCCAAGTCACACTGACAGAAACTACAGTTTGTGTCAGCTCTGACATTTGTCAGACATCATCACAACTTGGTCAACTAAACTTAATAACAAGTGGTCTTCTCCCATATTTGCCACCCAAAAATCTCCTGGTTAAGTGAACTGAAGTGGTCCAGCATGTGCAAGTGGCACAGGACAGTGCATGGGAGGACGACAGGGATGGTGGCTGCTCCCAAGGCAAAACCAAATCAAACCAAGAAAATTCTTCTTTAAGTTAGAGATGATAGGAAATTTGCCATGAGTCAGCACCCAGGAGTAAGTTCTTGGTTGCCAAGCTGGTGATTTGTTATCAGAATGTGTTCAGTGAGATGGATTTAAGCAAAGCTCATGTGTGCAGGGGTCAGTAGCCGCCTGTCAGAGCTCTGCAGCTGCGCCTGTGACACACACAAGGTTGCTGCCCTCAGATCACACAGGGAGGCTGCACTCAGGAATTACCAACAACAGTTCCAAGAACACTAATCTGGTGTGTTAGGAGGGGGAGTTTGGTTTTGCTCTAGTATGCTATTACTCATAGCTGAAATGAGTTTTTTATGAGATTTACCACACACTTTCTGCCTTACCAGACCGCTCCTTCTGGCAAAGAAGGTACCAGGGACAATAGTGGCAGGGATGAGTGATTTCCCCACAGGACAGTTTCACATCAGTCCACAGTGTCCCACTCAGTAAATAGTTACACATCTCCTGGTGAAATTATTAAGTCATCTTTTTAAATGGTTAGTTTTCCAACTCAGATCACATAGACTGACATTATCTCTCAAATACAGGACTCCTGAATAAGCCTCATTCTTCATTTTATTTCTACTTTCTGTAGATATTTATAAAATTTTCATAAATTTATAAAACATACACATGTAACACAACATGTAGCATGTTGAAGTGACACAGCTTGCTATGTTAATAACGGGCACTGGTGAGGCCACACCTGAAGGACTGGTCCAGTGCTGGGCCCTCAGGGCAAAAGAGACAGAGACACACTGGAGAAAGTCAAAAAAAGGGTGACAAACCTGATTAAGGGACCCTCACATATTGAGACAGAGATCTGGGTCTGCTCACCTGCAGAATAGAAGCCATTAACTATAGAATTACTCTGTACTATCAAACTAGAATCAACTCCTGAAAACCAGCCTTGGTCTTGCGTTTCCATTTCCAAATCCAAGTTATGGGAAACAAACTTTTAAATGAAATGTAAACATTTCAAACTCTAAGAAAATTCTTAAAATCCAGATATGTTTAAGTTATGCATTAAGTCTGTGCTCATTTCTCTGGTAAAGTACTCAAGCCAGAAAAAAGGTATTACATGTTACCAGAATAGCAGCACCATCAGACAAACCGTAAACAACAGTGCAACACTTTAAAGCTAACACAGGCTTAAAAAAATTGCTATGTTTGATAGCATCGTATTATTTATCGATCTATTTCTGCATCAATTTGCTCACATTTCTTTTCAACTAGACTATTATATATTTATTCACAAAATAATAGTTCTAGAGCACACTGCCATATATATCTACTCCAGAGGTCTTTACAAAGGAGTCCAAAATTTCATTCCTCTTCATACTGCTTGGAAGAGCAGGGTAGAGAAAAGGAGAGCCAAACCTCGATCACCCACCTAGCGGCTGTTGTTATAAAGCTGAAAATTTAGCATTCCATTTTCTGATCAGTGTCATTGAAGTATTTTCGAACTATTTCTTCTACGGGTAAAACAGTTCAAGGACATTATTTATTTCTCAGAACAAGACACTGCCCCTCAGCACCCCCAGCCTGCTCTGGGCAGTGAGGGCAAGCAAGGGCTTGCCTGTGCACCCCAACACCATGGCTGCAGCCTGGGAGTCTTCTGAGGCAGAAACAGGAATGGGTACTTATGGCATCCTGCTTACATCTGCATCAAAAAATTCAATTCAGAGGGATAATCCACAATTTATTGCCTCCTAAAACATCAACTCTGATTTTATGTACATCTCAATTTTTACCAACTACTGAAGATCTGGACCACAGAAAGAGGAGCAAGTAAGCACTTGGGACAAAAGGCAAAGCTGCCAGTCTGGGGGAATACAAGGGTCCCTCACACCACCTTCACCAGCCCTTGGGCTTGCTGCTACCCCAGCTGTTGCCTCCTGGGTCATCCACTGCCTGTGCTGGGGCACCAGCACAGCTCCTACCACTGCCCGGGGCTCCCTCACACCTGCCACAGTTGCCTGCGGCTCCCAGCACTTGGATTAGTCTCATGACAAGTTTCCACGCCTTACTGTCACTCAAGGAGATACTCAAACATCAACTATTTTTTTGTCTTCACTTACATAAATGATAGGTTCAACTGTGATTTCTGTAAAAGAATAAAAAGATTCCTGTGGTGTTTTTAAATACACAAAAATTCCATGTGCTGGACAAACAGGGAACAGAAAGATGGTCCCTGGCCCTTAAAAGGGCACAACCCAAGTGTGAGAAGAGGTACAACAGAACAAGACATGAGCAAAGGGCAGCAGATGACAGGATGGGGTGTGAGTTGGCACTGGTCCCTCTGGCCCAGGTGGGCAGGTGCAGGCCTCCCTAACAACACAGCAGCTGAAGGATGGCAAGCAAAACCTCATGTTACAGAGTCATGGCTTATTGGGAGTGCCAGCCCTCAGGCAGCACCTCAGGCAACCGAGCAGCGGGTTCAGAGGAGGAAGGGTGACTGACACGGTCAAAATATGCATGGGGTGACACGGTCCAGGTCAGACAAATTGGTCCTTCTGCCACCAAGGAATCAGTGCATCCTGGGAACTGTCAGACACGGACAATCTTTCCACTACAAGATACGAGACATTACTAAGGTTAGGAGGAAAAATTAACAGATATAAAAAGTAGAAGGTCCTGATTATTTCAATCCATTCCCTTTAATGATTTTATATGACAGCAAAGAGGAAGAAAGAAGTTCTGCCTTAAATATTTAAGACCAAAAGGTTTTCCTTAGATGATTTTATTGATATGCCCCTTTTTTCTTTTAAAGATACCAGATTCAGGTAAACTCACAGATCACAGTAGACAGCAGGCAGGTGGGAAGGCTGAGGGGATGAATACAGGCACTTCCTTTCTTCAAGTAACAAGAAACATTTTACATTTCTGTATTTGAACAAAGAAATTTTTCCACTGAGCAATTATTTGATGAGAATTATTTTTCACAATGACATTATAACTGTCAGGAATTATTACTAAGTCCTCTTATTAGGTAGCAAGACCACATCCTCGAATAAGCAGCATTTCTCAATTTACAGCTCCTGAAATATATACCCAGTGCATCCTAAAGAACATAATACGTAGAAATGGGTAAAAACCTGCTAATTTTGGTGAAAAACCTGAAAGCTAAATTTGCTCAGAAGCCATGAGTTACCGGTTCGCGGTGGAAGCTGCGGAAACTCTCTGGTGCCCTCTACTGCCAGGCACAGCAGCGAGGAGACCGGACTCGCCGGCCCCGGGCCCGCCGGCCCTGCGTGAGATCAAACCAATGCAATGGATACACCGATACCCTGTGCCCACATCTGGCAGCACAATCTTCATTTCACACACCTGCATGAGCATCAACATTAAGGTTTCACAAATAAAACTATCGATTATCCAGCATACTACAGCTAAGCAGCCTTTCATCTCTTCCTATCCCAGCACCCTCTCCTAGACTGGCCACACATTTCAGACAAGTCCTTGTCTCGCTGTCCCCTCGAGGGCTTCCTTCAGGTAAGCCCAGAGCATTTTCCACAGGGGAAGTAGACAGCTCTGACTCGTGCCATTCCTGCGACTGCCCATCAAGTGCCCTGGGGTGCACTGCCACTGAAAACAGCTGCCTTTGGAAACCACCTGCTCTGCCTGTGTGGGGGCCATTCCCCTTCCTCCCAGGTAGGCATACACACCTGCTCTGCATCCAGCAGTGACTGAGCTCATCTCAACACCTGCCCACAGCTGCTCCCTGCGTCCCACAGCTTTTATGGGAGCACACTCATTCCACAAGGAAAGCACGAGCCACACATGCTTGCTGAGCAGTGCAGATGTCACTTCTGCATTCCCAAGTCCAGCTAGGGCTAGATGACAGGAAGCTCTCAGCTGGTTTCTTTCCCTTCCCACACTGTTAATAACGTGTTTGTTTCCACTACACTGGAAAAACTTCCATTGCAAATCAGCTAGAAAAACGAAAAAGCAACAACAGAGTATGAACCTTCTCCTACTTGAGCAACTGCCCTCTAGTCAAGTGGCTCTGGGAATTCAGTCACAGCTCTGTTCCGCCTCCGGGGCCTCCCTCGGCCGGGATGCACACAGCATTCTCCCTCTGGCACACATGCAAGTGCTGAACAGGCAGGTCATTTGAAGAGGCATTCAGGAGCTGGATTATTTTTTTTAATGGTTCGAATAATTTATGAAAGCAACTCCCTTCAATGGATTGGTGTCTGCTGATCAGAGGAGCCATCAGTATGAGAAGGGGAACAGGCTGTTATCCCAATCCAGCTCCAAGAGGTTATATCCAGGGGAGGGGATAGCTCCAGGGGTACAGCTACCGCCACAGTTTTCCCAATAGTTAAAACCAGATGCACTGTAACTCAAAGTGGACTAGAAATAGTGATAGCAGACTTAAAATAATAGCTACAAGGTAAACATCTGCCATGTTTGTCACCTGCAAAACCATAGCCACATGTGCTCTCCTCCCACTGCAAACCGCAGTGACAGGACACGCATGAATTAAAGAACTCAGCCACATTTCAAGCAGCCTTGCTCACAGCAGGAGTATACAGCATGATTTATAATCCTACCAGCAGCCTGGAGCCTGCCTTACCCTGCTCCATAATGGATCCTGGACACAGGAAATCAAACCAGAAAAAGGCTTTTCAGAAAAGAGCAGGTAAAAGCAATAAACCCAAAGGCAACCCATAACAAACTCTTAAGTCATTAGAAGCACAGCTCCCTGACAATGAAAAACATCCGCATTTTTAACTGAAAAGCACTTTACATTTTCAACTTCCAGACAGCCACAATTTTCACTTACTTCATGATTTAGAAGGCAAAAGACAGCAACTAAAGCACCCGGATACGGTGATACATGGTGATACAGTGATATTTACAGGATACACACAATCTCTGAGTCCAGCCGGTACTCAGATTTTTGTATGAAATTTATTAAGACACTTTAGTTAAGAAGCTGGAAGGGAATTAAAAGGAAATAAATGTCAAACATTCACACACGCAAGCTGATACACATTCACAAAATCCCCGTCTGCAGTATCTGTTAGCCATCAGTACTTATCAAAGACTTGTAATTTTACAGGGCAAAATATAAAGCAGGTTATAGACCCCCACTTACATCTACACTAACCAGCCTCTTATGTCCCCCTCCACTACACCTACGTGGATGAAATCCCCCACATTTAACCATCACCTTGGGGAGCTCACAGTTACTACTCCACTCTACATTTCAGTTATTTTGTGTCATTGCAACCATAATTCCATAAATTTCTGAATTCTTAATAGAATCATAGGAAGTTATGAGGTTGAAAAAACCCTCTAAGATCATTGAGTCCAGCACAAATCCATGTCCCCAAGTGCTACATCTAAATGGATTTTAAATCCCTCCAGGGATGGGGACTTCACTACTGCCCTGGGCAACTATGCCAGGGCTGGGCAGCCCTTTTTGGAAAGACATTTTCCCTAATACCCAGCCTAAACCTCCCCTGAGGCCTTCTCCTCTTGTTCCCTAGAAGCAGAGCCTGACCACCATCTGGCAGCGCTTTCCTGTCAGGGTGTTGTGGAGAGCAAAGTGTTTTCCCCTGGGTGTCCTCAGATATCCTTACTTGCTATTAAAATGATTTCCAAGTCAAAAAGAACCCCAAAAAAAAGAAAACTCAAAATCATTGAGATTTCTTTACCATTACAATCTTCAGAAGAAAAGTACAAGTTTCTCCAGTGCTCTACACTGGTAAGAGACTTTCCTTATATTTAATGAAGAAGAAAATGGCTTTCAGACTCTGTAAGCCCAGAGGCAGTGTTTTATAATGGTAAAGTTGATTTAAAATGGTCAGGACAACCCACTGACATGCAAAACACAATGTATGCCTTGTAGTTAATCCTTCTCAGTTAGGCAGGAACACGGGAACTGTTCTGCCCCAGTCTGAAGCCCTGCATGGCTCCACCATGCAGAGGCACGGGAGCTGCTGGGGCCACAACTCTGCAATACCAACGTGTTTTCAAATGACTGTAGATTAACTCTGTGAATGATCAAAACAGATTTAAAAATACATGTAGGGAATATGTTTCTAATGCTCCGCTTTTATGGAAATCCTACTGACTTGAGACAAATTTCCTTAAAATATTTTAAGGGCCACAACAACAGGATTCAGTACAAATTACACTTGGATTTAGCTTCATGCATTTTGAAAGATAAAAGTTATGTTGCTTATCGTCAGCATCAAAAACTGTTCTTCAAAACAGCACATTTGGAGAAAGAATATAAAAAATCTTTGGCTTACCATACTCTGCACCGAGCTACCAAAGGAACGCTTGTTGCAAATTTCACCCAAAATATTTAAGTTGATTAAACTTTTAATTGCTGCTTTTATGTAGTTTTAAGCTAGATACACAAGTTAATGAACAATTTGTAAGCATCATTAGAGAAATACAGGAACACCCACAGGGAGGCTCATTTATACATTAAGAAATCAGTAATTTCAATAAAAGCTAAAATTGGATACCACTAATTTCAAACTGATAAAACCCTTGTAAGTAGATTGGAACATTTGCAGTAGAGCATTTCATCATGCTTAGGCCTATGAGAGCAGGAACATCAAGCCTGAATTAACCTTCAGAAAAAGAAAATTACTGGGCTTGGGTTCATTTTAGCTTCAGAACAGCTTCTCCCCCAGCTATTACCTGGTTGGGTTCTGCAAGTCTGGGCTTTGAGCAGGTTCCTGTGCTCGCAGAGCTGAGGGAAGGAGAGGGCAGGAGCAGCCAGAGCTGCATTAACAGCTGTGCCAATGCACACCCAGCACCTGCAGGGACTGCAGCCCCCGCAGGGCCCTTGCCCTGGCAAGCTGATCATGTTCCAAGGATCACAGGCACTGCACAACACCCACCTGGCTCCAAAGATGTCTTTCTTTGCCAGATCAATGCCGGAAACCACCTTCACCCTGAGGACACGAGACTCCTCCTGCAACAAAAAAGAAAGCAGGTTTAATGCTTATTCTGCAGGTCATTTTGAAGATCAACAGTTGGCAAGAGGTTAACAGATAGTGGGAGTCTCTCCTCGGGAGGATCTGGAAAAGAACCACCTCTTGAAAGGCTTCTCTGAATCTAACCACGAGGAGTATTTGACTCATCAGAGCTGTTTAGAGTTCAACAAAGGCAGAGTAAGAGTAGATAACAGTAATAACATCATAGCAATAATACTGTAACAATAATAGCAATAAAACCAGAAGAGGATTTGCTGAACAGGGCCATTTCACATCCTAGGTGATCCATATGCCACAAATTCGTTCTGCATTGACACTAAAGCTCTTCAAATGCAAGGAAAAATATTCACAACATTTTAGTTATGAGAGATGCCTGTGGTGTAAAAGACAAGGATGCCTGGTTAAAAAAAATCCTTAAAACTAGTATTTTAAGCCTCTCTCACCACCTTGGTGTATGTGGAGAGCTCAAAACCAGCGTTCAATTACAGATAGCAAGTCCTGCAGATGCACATCACTGGAGCATCAGCCTGATGCTCAGTTTATCACTTTATTACATGAAGCGCCTGAGGAACATCAGTAAAAATGGTCTTTTTTTACGTTATTTTTTTTCACCCTGTTTGAGCAACACAAAGAGGCCACCAAAATGAAACCTGGAAAGTCTTCTACAGAAACAGGTTCTGCAGTCCCCCATATCAGTGATACCTTCTCTGCTCTGATAAGCCTCCCAGAGCTGCAAGATACTGGATTCAATTACAGTAACTTGAGACTCCATTCCTTGAAGCCAGTTCAGAAAACAATTACACTTTCCCACAGGTTTCTCCTCGTCTGTTTGCTTTAGGCAGCTGAAAGCCAGACACAGCTTTGTCAGCTATCTTGGCATGGATTTTGCCATTAGGAAGGTCAGGACCGGACCTGAAGTAAAGCCATATCTGGGCAGCTCCAACTCACCCTTCTAGAAGGAGGCACAGACAGGGGATTGGAAAACAACAGTGCCATTGAACCTGTCTGGAGGGCAAGTTCCATGCCAACACATGTCCTGCCCGAGGAACTTGGCTGCAGTAAAACAACACTTGAAACTGAAATCTTTCCTGTAAACCTGGGGTTTGGTATTCTCCCCAGCAGTACTTAACACTGCAAGGTAGTTTCTATTAAGGGGACAGGATTTTTTTCCCCAAAAGAGCCCAAAGCTTACCTGAGAGGTGAACAAAACAGCATGTGAAAAAGAACAATTCAATGGACTCATATTAGTGGATATTTAAGTTTTTTCCCATGTAACATGTTCCTGGTTTTCTAGAGCGGCTTTAATATACAAAAGGCAATGATCTTGCAAATTATGATCAAGAGAATTCCTACAATAAGAGCAGACAGTATAGAAAAACCCAAGCAGAAACTCAGACTGTTCAGACCTCACTGAAATAGAACTAGAGGAGAGGTTGGAATAGCTGTTTCTGTATTAACAATGCTACTCAGATTCCCTCTAAAGAAGTCCAACATCAACCTTGCTAGAGTGGCAACTTCTTCCTGCACTGAGGGCACTTCTACGTATTAACTGATTCAAAAGAAATCAAAGAAAAACAAAACCAACCAACCAACCAACAAATCCCCCCCACCATCTTTAAAAGAGAAAAAAAGCCAAGAGGAGGACCCACTACTGGAGGATCCCTAAATCAGTTTTGCAAGATACAAAAGATGGTGCTCCAGATGATCTAAATAGATTCTCAAAAACATACCTGAACGGTATTCCCATCTAACAAGCAGAACAAGATCTTTTTCAAATGTTTGTTCCAATTTTCATATGCATGAAATATGTATACATATATATGTAATGTTTAAAAAAAAATAATTAAACCACCTCAATTAGTGATAAGGTCTACCATATGTACCATATGTATTAACTTTTGCTGGCTCCTTGTGTCCCAATTTCTTCCTTTATCTCCAAGTGTGCTGTGTCTAGGTAAAAAAGGAATTAAATTATTACAGCAACAGCAAGGTGATCTCACCTCACTGTCCACCAAAAAATCAGATAAAAGGATTGCTTGGCTGGGCACAGCCTGAGACTCAGAGCACCAGAGAGTAACTGACACAGGTTTCCACCCAGCCCTCTCTGAAAAGACTATACAAGAAAATTAATATTTTGGTTTTTGTTTTAAATCCAGGGCACAATGACAGAGAGTAGCCAAGACGAGACCATTAACCACAGAAAAATTCTGAGTGAGAAGACCCAGGATCCAAATCCCAAATAATAAAGCGATCCCCAGCGCAAGCAGAGAATGCGATAAGGAGACAGATTTGGAGTATTAAGGAAAGGTGGGGATCCGACACATGGCAGACAGTGAGGCTGAAGGATAACATACATACATACTGGAGTCCTCATTTGCAAGTAAACAAACAAGAGCAAGGAAAGCAGGGTAACAAGGCTGATCAGAGACACAGCACACCTCTGTGGGACTCAAGTCAGGGAACCAGCTACACACACCACAGAAGCAATGCTACCAGGGGAGAAACCATACCGAGGGAAATGAGGGCCTCCTCCAGCACCCATGGTTGAACCACCATGGGCACCCTTCCCCAAACATCAGATGCAAAGTGCAAGTGGATGAGGGACAGGTCCCTGACTGGAGCAAGATGGTTCTTCTGCTGGACTCTAAAAAAGCACTTGCTTAATTAGCCCAGCCATATCTTAAAAACGAAAGAAATGCCAGAAGCAATGGTGTAACCATGAGACCTCTCAGCTGAACAGCTTCAGGTCCCACATGAACTGACACTGCTGAGCACACACTCAGCCGCAAACTGTCCAGACCACAACCTGATCCACACAAAAGCTGCAGAGCATAATTTACTGGCAGTTAAGTATCTTGACTGAAAGACTTCCATCAGTGATCAATCACCTAACATATTCTTAGAGAGTGATTTCCCAACACAACCTCAATTTTCTGGCAAAGAGTTTCCCAAACTCCCATCTTCTGGGAGTATCCAATATCCCTTTGAGTCAGCAAGAAATGAAGGCAACTGCACATTCTAGGACGCAATCTTGGGATACTCCTTCTCTCCTCCTGCACCCAAGAGGCCAGCACCCACCCTCATATGCTTATCATCCTACCACATCCTCCCATGAGCAGCCAAATTTTCCTCCTCGCAACATCACAGAGATCAGGAGGCAGGAAATGGCAAGCTAGGAACAGTTAAGGGAAGACAAGGCTTCAGAAGTCATTTGCCACCCGATATGCCATTTGTCAAGGAAGACTCTTTCGTTCTCCTCAGAGTTGAAATTACTTAGCAGAAATAAATACATTTCTGGTGGTGAGATTTAACTGTATTCACCTTCTGTGCAGGAAGTGAACACCTGACTGTGCAATTTTTGTATTCCACTGAATTCCCTGCGTTTTGTAAAACATTTCCTAAGCTGCTTTTTGAAGCACTGTTTGAAAGAGAAGTTCAGCTCACCCCACAAAGATGTTTTTCTATCCTATTTCAACCTTGCCTGTAGCATTTTGAGCCTGGAAGGGGCTCCAGGTGCTGCCCCTCCCTACTCTGGGTGGCTCCTGCTTCCAGAGGCCAGGCCGTGCTCTGTGCAGCCCCAGAACTGATGCTGCAGTTCCATTCCTGTCTCACTCAGGTTTGGCACCTACAGTGCAGAACACGGCCAGGAATTCCAAGCAGTGCTGCCTCCGAGCACTGTGATTCAATCCACTGGTGAGGCTGCTGGGAACGCGAGGCTGTGTTGCAGGTGGGGATGGCCATGGGTCTGTGAGCATTCTGGCAGCTCCATGTGGACATTCCAGCAGCTCTCCCTGCCCACACTCCTGTCCTGCCCCCAAACATAGCCTCCCCAGCTGCTGCACCAGCCTGCCCTGAAGGGCCTGGTTACCTATTAGTGCTGAGCTCCACTGCTCCCCACGTCCACACTGACTTCTGCTTTGTCCAATCATTAACATGAAGTTTACATATCCTTGCCTCCACTGAACATGTCAAAGGTTACAGAGTTCTCCTCTTTGCTGAAAGATAACCTCTACACAGGTTGTGTTCTCATAGTTGCAGTTCTGAGTGCCGTTTCAGAGGACTCGGCTTATTTAGGTGGAACCAAGCTGTGGAATTAGAAGCCTATTAGAGATCAAAACCCAGACTTCATCAACAGTGAACAAACCTCAATTCACCTCAGAAAAGATGAAGGAACACAGATGCACCTCCAGATTTAGGAGACTTTTGTATGTATATTTATCTGTATGATTCACATTTTGTTAGTTCTTTGTTAAATACACACCACATTCACTTTCTCCAGCTGCTCTGAAAAGCCAAGTAATTTCTAACATCCATTAAAGCACTCACATAAAGAAAACTTATAAAGTCTTGCCCTTGGATTAGTAAAATACCCCAGAGCTGCGGAGTTTAGAGAAGAGTTGTGACAGCAGAACAGAAAGAACGTGGGTCAAACACAGAGTCCCAAGCTGCCTTCTCCCCCACTGGCAGGGTGAAATGCTGCCCATTCAAAGGGTGATTCAGGAGACGCAGCTCAGCCTGCACCAGCTAAACCCACATGGAAGTGCTGTAAAACCAACCTGAATAAGCTTTGGAATACATATCTGTATGTTCTAAATGCACACTGAAAGAAAGCCACAGCAATCCAGTCTGGTGTAAGAAGGAAAGCTGCAGATGTCAACTTCCAACAGGACAGACAATCCCATGACACATGTAGCATACGCTTTAAGAGAACAGCTTGAAATAACAATCAATGGGGGTATAAAATTAGAAGGTTGACTCGTTTAAATGAACAGACAAGTGTGAAAGGCACAACGGCTGGATCAATGCAAACCAATATTTGAACAGCTGCCACGCAGACCAGGAAGATTAAACATTTAACGTGCTTTTCCGAAGCTATATAAAACTGTCTCCGAGTCAAACACCCCAAGATGGACAGATTTATTCTCCTATTTTCTGAGCTGCACGCAGCCGCAGCCAGCTTGCGTGGGATGCCAGGCTGTCACCTGGCAGCCGGAGCACGCCCCGCCGTCATACCACGACCTTCGTGCCGGCACCAAGAGCTGCACTTACTGTAGGACCCCTGCGCCAAGAGCTCCGCCAGGCACCGCCGCTCGCCCGCCGTCTCCACCGGCACACGCGGAAGTTCAGCTAACAGAGGCAATAAATGACCATCACCAAGGCAACAAGGGGAAAGGCCAGCGAGCTTGGGTTTCACCCGGAGAGAGCTACGCCTGAGCCACGGTGGGGGAGTGTTGGTTGGGTTCAGTTTGGCTTTTATTTCCCTTCTCTTTGTGTAGAGACATTTTTGATTCCAACCCATGATAGGCGCCAGCAAGGTAAATTTCCACTGACTGCAAGGAGAGAAACCAGATCCCACTGGAATGTTACCTGCACGCAGAGACTCTGTGAATCCGGTTTCATCCACTGAGCACCTCCTCTCTAGTTTTATTATATCCGAAAGTTTGCAAAACATAACGTACTAAAAAAGATAACAGATCTTTAACTCAGTGTTTTGGTGGCAAAACAAATCCAAATGGAAAGACAACAAACCTTTAATTCAATGTTTTAACTGTGGCACTTCTGATTTCCTGAATGACAATCCACACACAGAGCCCGGTGTGCTACACACACACATTCGCCCAAACACACGCTGCTCTTAATTCTCCCCATTTGCGGGGGGGAAAACCAACCAGGATCTGCAGTTCCAAAGCAAAATCAAGTATGTGTCATCTACTTAAGGGCCAGTGCTGGCCATAGCAAGCCTAATAACCAGGTTAGGCTTCTCCTAAATCTCCCAGCAACTGAAACCAAGTTCAATGGCAGAAGAATTGAGCTGATTCTTACTTTGATTTGTTGGCAGATTAAACCAATCCACATATGGCTGAGTGAAAAAACTGTGTTCTCTAGGAAGCTATTCCACATCAACCTCCTGTAGAGAGTATTTCCAAACTGTCTTACACTGTTCTGACTAGCACCTCCCTAACATCAAACAATGCTGGGCAGCCCAAGAGGGAGAGCCCAAGTGGGGTGCCCTGTCTGGTGGGCTGTCACCATCACCCCCAGGAAAGGCAGCTGAGAGCACCCCAAGGAAACAGCTTGATCTCAGACGACATCACAGTGACTTTCTGAAGGCCACAGCAACAGAATGTGGTAAGTCTCACTGTAATTCTTGCAATAGCTTACTAATCTTGAAATTGTCAGTGGCAATTTTGCCAACAGTGTTTGATAAAATCTCAGTTGCGCAATGCAAACAAAACCATGCACTAGGGCTATGACCCACATCTCCACTCTCCTCTGCAAATTCAGCACAGGAAAACAAACTTTAAAGGTCACTTGGTTACAACTCATCTGGCTCAAGCAGGACATTAAAATCTCCTTTCAGACAGCTTCACCACAAGCAGCCTGGGAACCCAGCTCAGAACTTTGTCCTTACAAGTACTCATCACATTCCCCCTCACGAAGTCCAAGAGTAAATCAAACTGTGCCTTTTCATACCCACAGAGTTCTCAACCCTTGCTGCAGGATGCAATGTATGTGTAAAAACACCATTATTTTCTCCACAGGAGATTGCAAAATTAGAGCAACTAAACCTAAAAGCTTTTGGAGGAAAAGAAGGCTGTGCAGTTTGGATCAGAAAGACCCTCCTGGCTACAGTGCATTGGTCAGCACATGGAGCATACATGGTCTTCCAGAGTACTCCTGGCTGAGCAAGGATTCTCACACAGCAGGAATCAAAAGATGAAGCTAACACCAGTAAGCATTAAAAGAACTGCAGAGTTTGGAGAACTATTGTATTCATAAGCTCATACAACAGAAAAACATAAAAGGTTTTACAACAGTGATTTAGGTCCTACTTCTAGGACTTCAGACCTCTAAAGAAGACAGACTTTATTCATGTTTTCCTTGTCTGGAATGACACAGTCAGCAGAAAAAAAAACCAGGCAGAATTTCATCACAGCACAAGTTTGTCTTAGAGGGACGCTATCATGATGCTGCTCTTCCATGGGGACAAACCAGCAGAGAAGAGCACACAAAACCGGAATGAGCAAGTTTGAACACAGACATCAGGAGTGGTGGATGGGGATCAAAGGCACCCACCTGCACACCAGTGACAGTGTGTGGGACCAGGACTCCAGACTCCCAGTCCAATGCTGAAAGCACACTATTAACAAGCAGGCTCAAACCCCAGTACTGCCCTCATGAAAATGTGCTTAGAAGGTATTTTTACTGCATATTTTAAAAAACTAAGTGTTCCAAGTGTATTGTGATCTATTTTAACAGAAACCCACTGAATTCCATGCAGTTAGATATACTTGAGCAATTTTAGCAGGCATGTTGAACCAGGCCACCTGTGAGCTTTGGAAATACCTAAGAAGGTGCAAAAGAACTTTCATTTAATGGACTTGATGTACTACACAAGACTTTATTCTCCTTATTTAAATTTTAGAGGTATTTATATCACTCATTAAAAGAATTCATGTAAACAAAATATTGTTTTCTGCACAACCTCATTGACTGAGCTCTCCAGTGTCTCATGCAAGAATCACAGAATCATTACAGCTGGGTGAGACCTCCAAGATCACCAAGTCCAACCTTCAACCCAATACCACAATGCCCACTAACAACCTAAGGGCATGAGGGTATATTTGCTGAATCATCTGTACAGGCCTTGCATTTACAGTCTAGGAAATTCTCTTTCGAAAGGAAACCTTTATCTGCTTTTCTCTGGACAAGATAAGAGAAGCGTTAATCTTTGGTGGGAGTTGAGAAAAGGAAAAGCATTCGGTACATGTTGCTACTAAAAACCTGAACAAAGCTTTGCTGCAAATGTACCACTTACTCCCCATCAATCTGTGACCTAACAGTGACTCTCCTATACAGACTTAGCTTTAAAAAATTTTAAAAACCCATGAGACCACCCCAAAAAACACATCCAATCTTGATATTGCATGAGAAACCAGCACCAAGACCATCTGTATCCAAACTGAACATTTACTGCGAATTTTAACAGAAAATTCCTAAAGAAAAATCTGACAGAACATCAAAGGGATACAGAAGCCAAACTGATTAATTAAAACCTCAAGGTTTTATTTAAAAAAGTACCCCACTTTCTGACATGCACAAACTACCATAAAACAAAGTAATGATGATTCTGTGTAGGATGATTACAGGACACTGGTCCTGACACTGGCAAAAGAAGAAAGCAGGTTTGTTAAATTTCAAATCCTCATTAGCCTCAGGTCAGGGCCCACACAGACCCATTACTTTTCAGCAGTACTTCAAAACTTATTAGGCAAAAGAGAACCACTAAAAATCCATGTCCCCAGTGGATGTCTGACAACCCTGTCCAGTAATGAGAAAGGGTCTGAATTCCCAATTAGCAGCCTGCAGTAAGGACTCACAGAAGGACCTGACAGGAGGACTTGCTTTCAAAGCAGCTGCTCTGGCACAACACAAAGGTTTTTACCTTTCACTAAATCAACCTCTGATACATTTAAATTTTAATTATTAAAAAAAACCACATTAAACATCTTGAACTGGTGTTTTTTGATCTCATGAAATTGCACTAGGCCCTTAAAAATCAAACTTTTAAAAGGTGAAAAATTATGCCTTACACTTAAAACAATCCTCTTCATTTTTCCTATGTGAAATGGCACACAAATCCAGTGCAATGCTGTATTTCAGATTATCAGTTCCCATAAAAATCCACCCATTTATCCAAAAGCCTCAATCAGTACACAGCAGACTTAACTTCAAAGAGCCTCCCAGAAGGAATGAGATTGGATGAAGTTCTGGAAGATTCTATCACCTCTATCTCTCACCTCTATCTCAGAGTGTGCTGACAGACAGCAATTTAGACCAGGGCACAAATGAGAAGGCAGTATTTGCAAACTTAAATAATAGTAACACCACAAATGACAATGAGAAGACTTGAAAACAGATAAAAGTGGAATTCCCAGAAAAATTACTTCAAAACAATTGTGGTTGGGAAACAGGCAGGCAGGAGGACATGAAGCTCAGGTTTCTCCTGTATGCAGTGACATTCTCGGCTCCAAGCAGATCCATGCCGGTGAAAGCTGCTCTGCCAAGGACCAGTTGTGGCTGGTGCCAGGAGTGCCCACCTGTACCTGGGCTCTGCCACCCTCCTGCCTGGCAAAAGCATCACCCACAACAGCACCAGGTCCAAAGCAATTCCTACTAACTCCAGTGTTACTGGCATAAACTGAATTTGCAGATACTCTCAACATCATCATATCACCACTCAAAAGCACACAGGAGTCTCACCAGGCTGGCGAGTCTGGGGCAATTTATTGATTGCGAAATATAGAGGGAAACCCATGGAGCTGGAATAAGGCCTTGTTAACCCTTCACATATATCACTGTGTTTATGTTCAAGGAAAAAATAAGGAAGCTTAGCTGATTCTTCTGCCCTTGGCTGCTAATCATTGGAATGGCTGTCTTGGGCTGTGCCACGACAGCAGTAACTCCTGGTACAGCTCTGGACTATTCCAAACAAGGCCAGAGAGAAAGTGTTACACACACTCTGCCCTGAGCAGCACTGCATGACCATGAGCCACGAGGGCCCAGGACAACCAGAACCAGTGTGATTTCAGCCCTGTGACTTTGCTTCCCATCTCCACATTGGCAGGCACAAGTTCCCCACCTGTCATCCAACGGTGGTGACTGGGCTGGAAGTTACGACGCCTGTGCGCACGGCCCAAGCAGCACCAGGCAGCAGGGCTCAAACTGTGCCACGATTTTGTTAGACACCTGGAGACGGGCTTTGGTTTGGTCTGCAGGGCTTTGGGCTTGGTTTCTTCTTGATTGTGGGGTTTGTTTTTTTGTTGCATTTGCTGTGTCTGAAGATCAGGATCATATATTTCAATAGGTCATACGAAGAGGTTTATCTATAGTTTTTCACAGTGGAAGGGCAGTATGAGAAGAGAATCGCTAAAGGATGCTCTTCCCTCTTGGAGGAAATAAGTTCACTTTTTGACGATCACTTGTTCCTTTCCTGGAAAAGGAGGAAGATGCTCAGATTTCAAACACATTTTAAAAAACTCTCTGGGCCGATTTAAGCAAGGAGGTAATTGTTCTCCTTCAATTTTATTTATTTCGTTAACATAGCCTCTCAGTTGGAAAAAAATTGCAATAATCTTTTCTGGGTTGTTTGGAGAGTCAGACTGAAACTTGAACTCACCTACATTCCTGTAGTGGCCACACAACCCTGATACAGCCAAAGCACACCCCTACACCCCCCACACCATCCCCAAATTCAGCAGCGATGTTACTCTGGTTAATAATATTCTCAACTCAAGGCCAGGCTGGGAAGGGATTGGAGCAACCTGGTCTAGTGGAAGGTGTCACAGAGCAAGCAAAGATCCTGTATCAAACAGGGAAGGTTTAGCTGCATTCACTCCAGTAGCCCAACTAGTTGCCAACAGATCATGCAAACATGTTTACATAACCACAGTCTATATTCTTGTTAGATATTTAATGATTCCAGACCATAAACAGTCAGTGGCTGCACTGTTTAATGACAAAACACACATTCAATAAAACCGTAATCCAACAATAAACTCTGATTGGAGGCTCATTTCTAACCCAGATAACTCCAGGGATCGATTCCACAGCACACACCCACAGCCCAGAGCTGCACCGCTGGCTGTTTCATCTGAAGAAAGACAGGACAGGAGGCTGCTTAAACAGGCTTTGCTGGAAAAACCTTGATAGCAGGAAAACTATACCAACTGACAAGAAAATGCCAGTGTGGCTCTTAAAACCTGAAATACCTCTGAATTTCTTCAGTCTCAGAAAGACACAAGGCTCGGGTACCCTGGGTGATGGACACTCAGACAGCTGGGACATGCCAGGCTGGGAGAAGTGTTTGCCAGAGGGGAGAGCTGGTTACATTGCAATTACTTTGGGATACCAGAACCCGTATGTCACCTCTCTTAACAGCCCATGGAGTGCCTGATGTGAGCCACTGCTCTTGATACTGCTCTACAGAGACTGGGAAAAACAGATTTACTTGTGTGAGAGACTGCCTCAATGGGCAAAGGGTACTGGGGGCAGAAGCAGAAGAAGCTGAGGGAGGTAAGTTTGTGCAGACTGGAGAAGGCAGTAACTCCTAATTCCTATGGATCACAGCCTGACATTTACAGGTATTTCAGCCTGTACTTTTGTCAGGATTTGAAAACAAACCAGTGAGAGATTGCAAGTCAGAAATAAAATTTTAATAGGAAGAGGGAACAAAAAAATGCAATAGTAGAAAAACCACTGACAGAGTCAGATTACAACCTGACACCCTGTTGGTCAGGGTGTTGGTAGCAGTCCGAATGAAGTGGTCCTGTTGGAAGCACTGATCCTATAGAAGAGTCTGGTCTCGGAAGGTCCAGTGGTGGCTATGTAGCTCTCGTCCTCTGGGAATCCAGTGGAAAAGGCTGCCTGTGGTATTCAAAGCCTCATCTTATATCCAGGATGGAATGCTTGGTTCCTCCCTCTGGGCGGAACATCTCACAATGGGATGATGTAATTTCATCAGTCATGTGGCAAGGCCTTGATGGGCCATTAACAGAATATAGTTCGGAGGGAGGAGGCAAGCAACACTACCTACCAGGTTTCAACAGTTTATATAGATGGTAATAGAATACACCTCAGCCCAGGACAACTTTTCACTTTTTAGCTGTTGTAATAGCTTACCTGCAGTAGCTTCAGCTCAGAGCAGAAGTCGGGAATGTCAGTTTTCACAGAGATGTTTCATTTTCTGACACAGTTTGTTTTGTTGCATGAATCATCCTATTATCCAACCAGAAATTAAATTAGATCTTCCAGCTCTTGGCTCTTGGCAGCAGCTAATATTTAATGTGACTGAGTGAGTTCCAACCTCCCCTGGTGAAGAAATTCTTCCAAACACATTAACATTTCAGTGAGTGGGGTTGTCAGTCACACCAGCAGTTCACTCCTTTGGCCTCTCGTCTTCATCTTGATCAAGTTTCCTTTTTTAAAATAATAAAATAATAACAAGTCATAGCCTCTAGTAGTACCTCTTCTCCATCAAGACTGTACTCCCCCAGGATTTCTCATTTGGGGGAAGAATCATTCCATTACAGCCTCTGCCCAGATTAGGGGAGAAAAACCAGCCACTCAAACAAGTGCAGAGGCCAAGTCAATGGGGAAGGGATCTGCTCTCACCAGAAACACCTCACGTCAGGCTTTTGGATCCTGGTTGTAAGTCTTGCTGTTTCCAACCCACTTGCACTCCATGTTCTACCTCCTTCTCCCCCTTCCTTTGCTGCTTGCTTTACAAACACAGCAGCCCTTGACAAAGATTTGTCTCTTTTTGTTCATTATGGGTATTTGTTTGTCATCTAAATGGATAGCCTAGGGCTAGCAGGGTCATCCTCCTGGGAACTATGGTGTCTCACAAAGGAGAAAACTGTTCATTTACTAATCCAGGCTTAAGGGCAACTAGATTTGTGCAATTCATCAGGGGCAAACACAGCCACTCCTGGCTGGAAGGATAAATCCCACAGTGGAAGTCTTCTTCACTTCTTCTCCAGTGCATCCACTGACATACAGGGATAGATTATGAACAGCCAAAGATGAGAACAGAATTTAAGGTGGTGTGAAAAATAACGAGTTAAAAAATATATCAACAAGAATATGTCCAATGCAGGAGACCAAGTAATTCAGCTGCAGAAGTTCTCTCTTATGCATACATTCACTGAAGGTGCTTTTTAGGAGGAAGAAAAATAGGTACTATCTTAATTTAAAGGCATTTTTTTCTTTTAATGGAACATGCTTGTCTTTTACAGCATGTAAAAGAACAGACTCTAAAGAAAAACAAATACAGTGATAGTGATACTGAGTGCTTTTTTGATTTGAATCAGCAATTCCTGCACATATATTGACGGTGGAAGGCTTGGAAATGTTGGAAATGTTGGGGGGAGGGTTGGGGTGTTGTTTGTATTGGTTGTTGGATTTGGGCAAGCTGTTTGTTTTGTTTTTTAGTTGTATTAATTCCTTATGGGGAATTTCTTCAAAACTAGTGAAATTCTATCAATAAATGGCTTGTTGCTGGACCAAGCTCAGAGGTTAGCTCAGTCACTTGTTCCCAAAATGGTACTTGACACTGACTAGACTAAGAAACACTCATTAAAATATTCACCACTCATTATCTAAAACAAAGGCTGCACTTAGTGTCTTGCCAGGAATTCTGGATGCAAACTGGGGCTCAACGCCCCAAACAAAAGGCACATTCAGAATCCATGTTTTGCAGAAGCGTTGCAATAGGGTCAGTCATTCAGCATCCCAAAGTAGGACCTTGTCCTGGGGAAGCACAGATGCATGTTCCTCAAAGAGGCAGAAAAGGAAGGGAGCAGAGGGGCACAGCAATGCTGAATTCCTCAGGCAAATTACAGGCAATGGATTGGCTTCTACAGCAACTGGTTGCATAAAGTAATTATTGCTTCTACCTGCTTAATCTTGACCCTGTATCACATTGCTACCTGCGGAGATGATGAGGTACACACAGGGCTGGTTGCTCCTCACACAAGGACTTTTAGAGAGCTCAGTCAACAACCTCGGGAACAAAGAAAGGGATTTTTCTTCCAAGACCACAAATCCATATTACAGTGACTGAAGTACAGCAGTGAAAAGCTTTTGGGATCACACAGATTAACAAAAGTCTGAAGAACAAACTCAGTTTCCTCCAGGCAGGTTTAAGTAAAGTCACGTCCCCTTCCAGAAATAACAAGATGATCTACACAAAGTCCAATTTTGCTTCCAAATGGTGACCATGCTGTACAAAGCAAAGGGAGAAAACCAGCTTGGAGCTACAGAGCCCAAACTGCAATGGCACAGAACTGCCTCCTATAACAGGTTCCCATTGGAGATGGGTTGGGGCTCCACAACAACATACAATTACACATTCCATGTGATGGTATTTGTCCTGTATGCAAGCTCATACTGCAGCAGCTTTTACTGAACACAGCAAAATCTGCTCCAAAGATCAGGTAATAGCTCCAGAAAACACAAATGCTGGTAAGGAACTTGTGACACTAAGAAAACTGCTAAAGTGTTCAGCAAAAATAGTGAAGTTGACAGGCACAGCAATGCCCAGAGGGCAACTAAATCACACCAAACCACCACACCAGGGTCAGCAGTTTGGTTTGTGAAGACTTAAGTCTGTGTTAAAGCACAAGACCCAAAATATGAATGAGGGTGGCTGTGTTGAGATTTATTCAGCAAGCAGAAAGTTCAGTGCAAAAAAGGGAGAAAACCCGAAACCTCCTGGAATTGCTGTGGCATCCGGGTAACTCCACACAATTGCTATAGCATACAGGTAACTTCCCATTCGCTGCTGAATGCCACCCAGAAAACAAAGAGCAGCATTCTCCCCGTTCAGAGACTGTGTCAAGAGGGAGAACCAGCCCCGCACACACAGACAGCACCACTGAGGCAAAGTCTGTTTTCCAAGTGTGCTAAGCTCCCCTCTCATCCCAAGCTCTGCAAGGAACATGAGTGAGCACTGAGTATGCTCTTGCAGGGCCTTGGCCGTGCCTCCTAACCCAAGGAATTAGCCTGGCATGCCAGACTAGCTAATATCTGCTGAATCCCAGCTTGCTTTCCAACACAGGCTGCAGACACAACAGGAGTGGCTCCAGCCCTGGGCAAGGAAAAGGCAGCAACTTGTGTGGCACAAATCACATCCCGCTTTGTCAAGAGGAAGCCTCAAAGACACTGGCTTTGAGAAACAGCCTGGCAAGGAACAACTCCATGGAACAGGTATCCTGCAGAGGGATTTATTCTCTCTTCCCAAGCATTTTCATAATGAGAAAAAAAAAAAAAAAACAAAACAAAAAAACAGCACAAGACTCCAATACCCAGACAAACAAAGGAACTCAGAGTGATGTTAGAGGAAAAGTACCAGTTCCTCCCATATAACCAATAACCACTGAGAAATGGGAACATGTCTAAACCAGAAAGAGGTCCCAGCACAACACGTCAGCTGCCAAAGATGCAGGGCAGCAATGAGTAAGAAATTAATATTATTTACTGCTCCTTCAACTCTTTGCCACAACTTTATCTTGTTTTGTTTTGAGCATCTCAGAGGCAGTAATTCAGCTCAGTCACTTCCCAACTTGCCCACAGTCCATTCCCGCAGCAGCCAGGCCAGAGATACTGCTAAACTGAAGTAAGCTGGAATAATGAAAGATTCTCACAATTAGTCTTTCCCAAGTCATTGCTTGAATGCAAAAGTGTAATTTTTATTTAATAATTATTATTATGAGTGCTGGCCAGCCTAGCAGACACCTTCACTGGCACACAAAGCCAGTGAATACATTACTACTATGTAATTTGGTATCTTCTGATAGGAATATCCAGTATTTCTGCATCCATAGCAGCAAAGTCCTCTCTTTTCCAACACACCTAGCTCTCAAACAGTGATCTGGACATCTTCTTTCCTCATTCAGCCTTCCCTAAAAACTACCAGTGAGGTCACAAAACTGTAAAAAACAGTAAATCAATGTACTCTCTGTCCTATGCCGTCATGTACCTCCTGCCTCTAATGCACCTTTCAAGCACTGAAAGCATTTATGGAATATTAGGAAGCAGAGGGGGAAGGGGAGCTTCACCATGAAAAAGCTTTTCAGAGGTGACCACACTATGCAGGTTGTCCTCTGTCTCAATTACCTACAATCCTGTCTTTCCATCTGACTGGAACACTCTAGATTTCTCAGAAAGAAAAATCTCCTTAGTGTCATTGAAACAGCAAGGATGTTCCAGTCTGAGGGGCTCACTCCAAGGACTGACACAACATTAATGGCAAGTTTGACAATGGAGAAGGGCTTAAACCTCTCCTGAAAATTGCAGGGAGTACTACCTCTACCTAAGAAGACAGAAAGAGCACAGAGTGCAACCAAAGATCAGAGATGAAATCCAAAGGTCAAGATTTGCCCTCTCTGTTGGGCACAAGCCCCTCACAGCAAAGACCACCATGCTGGCCCTTCAGCCTCTGCTCACTCTTGAGTTTTAGCACTGAGCCCCAGGGATACGAGTGAGAAGACAATGGGCAGCAGAACAAAGACCACCAACTAAATCCACAGGAAGGAAAAACCAAGTGTCTCAGAGAAATAAGCTGTTGCTAGGCAAACACACAACCCAGGTGAATGCTAGAGCAAGAGGAATTCAGGAAGCCCTGGTAAGAGCTGTGAACAGCTTTTCTCAGACAGAGTTCCTGGATTTTCAGACATGCCATGCTCACAGGGAACACACACAGAGCATGTGTTCCTCCTAACCAGCTCCCTTCCTGACACCTGTCCAGACCAAAGGCCAGCTGTGGGAGGCAGGGAGCTCCTGCCAGCTCTGGCCTCCAGGACAGGAACAAGGACAGTGCCCCAGTCCTTGGGGTCAGCCCATCCCCATGGCAGCCTCAGCCCCGGGGCCCAATACCCCAGAGATAAGCCAGCAGGAGATGCCCTGGGGAACCAAGCCAGCCCCAGGACACAGGTAGAGCCTGTTTGACCTACTGATGGCAGCTACTCCAGGTCACACATCCAGCAACACCTGCGTGACAACCCTGGCATACACCAGCCCTGGCGTGCGATTCCAGGCTGGGGGATCAGCTACAGCACTGCCTCACCTTCCTGATAAACATTAGGATGCCGAGTGCTAAACCACTGAAACCAGCCGGTTTCCACAGCAACAGTCAGCAATGACACACAGAGCTTCTGTAGCGCATTCCAGCCTTATCAAATGCTATCTATCGGCATGTGTGCTCCAGCCTGCAGTGACACCGGGCTGGGGAGCCCAACTTCACTTCTCAAATGCCACAGTCCTGGTGTCCAACACACAGAAGTGACCAAAAGTGGTGAGTGCTTAGTAATTTCTCTCACCAGGTAAAGGCTCTAGCAGTCATTTTGGCACTCACCTCCAACCTTCCTCTCAACACAGACTCTACTTCCTGTCCAAGTTTTGGGAATTTGAAACAACAACTTCACTCCCTCTAGGGCACAGACACTCGAGAGCTGCAGCTGGGAGCCATGCGGCATGCACTGGCCCAGGGTATGGGTATCTGCACTGAATTACAGCTGATCATCTCTCACTGGAGTGAAATTAAGAAATACAAACGCAGGTAAAAGTAGCTCAGAACTGAACTGACCAGACTCAAAATCAGGCTCCATGACAGCAACACAAGGGATTAAAGGTAAATTCTCATGATGTCAGCAGGCTGAAGAAACCACTCAGGGTTTTGCTAAACCAATTCAAGTAATGCTAAGAGGCATTTCTTTAATAACAATGTCACTTGAAACAGTGACTAAAGCTGTGACTGAAATGTTTAAAAATATGCACTAGTTCCAAGTCAAATTTTGGACAACATTCTAAGGAAAAAAGTGACACAGGGAGGCACATGATATGAGAAGGCCACCATAAGACTTGAAAACACATTAGCTACAAACTTCAGCATCTTAACTCTGCAGACTTTGAGGCCAGTCACTAACAGTTGTGAAGGACACATGGTTTCAACAGCTTCCAAAGGAGCTCTATGCTCTAGCATTGGGCGCATGCAGGAACATGGTGACAAATGACCTGGCAGGTGTCCGCACCCAGCCTGTAATCACTTAGCACAGTCTGGTTTACAATGTTTGACTTTCAAACTACAACAGAAACTAGTTAAGACAAAACCAAAACCTGACTATGCGACTTGATTTGGCACAACCTCTGGTACAGCTGCAGGATGTCCCCGGAAAACACAACTCTGACCTTGGTCCCAGCCTGGCCAGACCTGCCCAGCACAACACCTGCAGGACAGGGGGGTTTGCTGGCCTTTGCAGCACCCACCTCTCCCCTTCTGGGGTTCCAGAGTGGCACAGCCACCACCCTTGGGATGCAGCTGGGCCCTAAACAGGGATAAGTGAAATCTCAGCCTCAACACAGGGGATAAAAATGCAACATGTTCTTTATCATGCTAATTAGATCACAGAATGAGAAGGTACCTTCTGGATAAGAGAAGTAACAGAAGCATCAGGATGATCCACTTTGTACAAAAATGAAAATTTGGAAATAAGTATCTGTACTGCTACCTTAAAAGGAGAACCATCCATTCAGGTTCACTGCCCGTTATCTCTCCTAAAGGCCCACATCCAGCTCTGGTTTCCAGTCCTTCAACCAGCCTCACTGGTGGCCAGGGCAAGCCTGTCCCTATTCCTGCCCAGCTCTCAGGTCGCTGCGCCTCCAGTGAGCACCCAGTGGCACTGCTGGAGTCCTGATGTTATGGCCATAACCAGAGAGCGGCTTATGAGGAAAGAAAACACATCTCTGGTACTCTTAGGCTACCAATAGCCTGGGAATAGCTGGTTTTTAATGAGAATGCTCTCACTTGTCTCCTACAAGCCTCTCAGTAAGCATGACTGGTGGGAGAGGATCAGCCCCAGAACCGTGGGCGAGACCTAGCACTGGAGCCAGCTGAGGCAAGGACAGTACAGGAGAAGCCAGCTCTCCTGCTGGGGTGCAGGGGCCGACGGAGAAGGCAGGAAGCAAGGTTCACCCCACTCACTGCGCTCCCCAAAGTGCCCCTGCTCCAACAGCAAGGATAGTGAGTCACCAGCATAGACACTGTCAGGACCCAGGTGGGTCGCAGTATTGTTGGGACCAGCCTACCCTGCCAGGGAAAACCACACAGTTAGGCTCCCTCCCACAGGGAACAGAAAGGAGAAGTGCCTCCTCAGGCCATGGCAGGAGGAGTGGTGTTATTCACACACAGTCCAGGCCAGGCATGCACAGGAATTTACCTGACCCTGAGGAGTGAATGTTTTTCTATGGCCACTGGAAATAAGGAACAAAATAGTATGTGACCAAACTTGACCAGCTGGAACTGAAAAAAGTCAAACAGCCAACAAGGATAAATATAGAGGTCTTTCTGGCACCCACCCAAACATGTGCCTCCACCACTTATCCAAAACAAGTGCAGGCTGTGCAAGGAACATGCCCCTCACTGTGGCACACCGCACATCAGCTGCCCAACTCACCACTCCTTCGATCAGGCAGTTCTCCACCTCAAGTGTCCACCCATCCACTGGAGTGGGTGTAAACTTTAGCCCTAAGGCTGTGTTTTTAAAATAGAGGGGGTTGGGGGGGGAGGGAAGGCACATATGAAATGAGGCAGAGAGGTGATCCAGCTACCCTGAACTCTAAACAGTGATGCCATTCCCACAGCTATAAAAAGGAGTTGCATGTACACCAGTGCCACATGCTCTCACTCAGTTCACTAAAGCAAGACCTATCCAGGACAGAGCATTTTCAGGTTCTTTCATCCCAACAGTTAAAAACAACGGCCACACAAATATTTTATAATACATCAAACGTCATTGTACCAAGAGCAGAAGTTAAAGAAGCAAGTCCATTGCTCGTCGCTGAGCAGCAAAGCTGTTCCTTTTTTAATGAGGCTGAATCAGCACAAGCCCAAAGCCCAGACTCACAGTTTTGTCCACACACCACTTTTCCCTCTCACTACTTCCTTTACCACAAACCTCAGGAACAGTAAACTCAAGAAATCTTTAAAGAAAGGTTAAAAACTCCACCTGTTTATTAGGGAATTCATCCATTTAACATTCCCATATAACTAGAGATGAGCTGCTTTTAGACAAATTTACCACAGACTTCATCAGGGTCAGGATTCTAGCCAAAGCTTGGGGTTCATGAGACCCACACAGCCAACTTCACAGTTCACGGCCACCAACGAGCAAGTGCCCTGCCCTGCCTCCACACACACCCTCCACCACCACCCCAGCAGCTCCTGCAACATACCTCTGACTTTCATCAGCTTTCCAGAAGTTACTGCAATTCAACAGCCCCACAAAGACATGGGAGGCTGTCTGCAGATTTGTACTGGGCCATGGGTGGTACCAGGGTGTACAAGAGAAAGCAGCATCTCCCTGCCAGCAGTGCAAATCCGCTGGATTTGTGTGAGCTCCTTCAGAAGCCATCAGCCCCAACTCCCTCTGCTCAAGAGGAGGGTAAAGGTGCAAGTGAGCTAACTGTCTTGGGATCAACCACTGAGACCAGCACCAGATGAAGGTCCTCAGCATACCATGCACACACAGCTGTGCCACAAGAGCCCAGTGCTAACGAGGCAGTCACAACAGGTAGCCCTGTAGTTCACCCAACCCGTAAATCCACATTTGGTTCATTTGAATAAATTGGGCTAAAGTACCTCTGATAGGAGCAGCCAGTACAGCCTCATTTCCAGGCACCTGGGCTGTCTCCACCACTGATGGCCTCAGCTTGGCCTCCTCTTTCCCACCCCAAAACCCAATACTTCTGTGGGGACTTCATTTTTGTCCACATGGCAGAGAGTTTGTGTGCTGGAGCCACCTGGTGGCACCTCCCTCCACCAACTCCTCCCCACCAGGAGGAACTGACATGTCCACTTGACCATCATGGAGCTTTAGAAGTAATTTTGCTTTTAGTAGCACCTCTGAGCGATGCTGTGATTTACCAGACACACAATGTCAGCCAAGATCCAAGATGACAAGGCCATACATAAACTAGCACACACACACTCCTGCCAAAGCTTCGAGTGTTGCGGTGCATTATGGCCGCCTCCATGGCCAGCATAGCCCCATAATTGGCCACTGCCATCTCACCCCGGTTTCCCTGTGCCTGCCTCCTCCCTCAAGAGAGATTTCTCCCACGGAATTCCTCCCCTCCCACAACACTCCCTATTGGTTTTGTACCCTTGCCCGCGAGAATTCAAACCCCGCATCCCTGCACTATTGGATGTTCTGTATTCTCCCCTCCCACTCTGTAAAGCATAAAATACCTGCATAACGGCCCTTCGGGGCTTCTCTGCGCCACCATGATGCCCGAATAAACCTTCTACCCTGAGAAGCCCCTCCGCCTGCCTCCCTCCTTCTTATCCAGCGCGCCCGTACCACCGGTGGGTCTGGTGAACCTGAACTGGGACTTTGCCGACCCTCCCGCGCCTGCGAGCAGCCTCCGCCGTCCTCTCCCGTCCGGGCGGGTGCCAGGCACTGGCGAACACAGCTAGCCAGACAGCCAGTGTCGCGGCATTTGAGGCTTCTGGAGAGCTGGGCAGTGCAGGCAGCTTCCCAGCAACCCCCCATCAAAGTACCAAGTGGGTCCAGCCCTGCCTCAGGGATGCCAGCACTCAGGGAACCCGTGTGTTCACCCAGCACGTCCCACCACAGTGCCTGGTCCAGAACAGACTCTTTCCCTTTTCAGTTCTAGAGATGTATGTTACAAAAGTACACAACAAAATAAGAAAAACCAGGACAAAAGAGGCATCCTTTAACTCCCAGGTGTAGTTACACCAGCCACCAGCACAACTGGGCCAGCAAATGGCTTCTGACAAGAGCTATGAGCAAACACTACAGAGAAGATACAAGCAAACACCTGCCAACATCACAATGGTATCACACCCAGACTTCAGGCTCAAGGACCTTTCAAAGGTGAATCCGTAAATCCGAATTCCAGCCCAAGACAATGAGGCAATCTGTTTGTAACAGCAAGTCAGCCATTTGTTTTCTTTCAGATGTTTTGTTGGTTTTTTTGGTTGGTTTTTTTTTTTTTTTTTGGACATAGAGTTGGGATCTGATGACTGCAGATTATGTTTACTTCCCACACCAGACAGAACACCTGATCACTACCTGGTCCTATGGAGGGCTGGGCCAAAACTTATAAAACCTGCCAAGAAATTTTTTTCAAGGAAAAAAATAGTCATTTATCAAGTCTGTTTAATCAAACTTGATTGTTTGAGTGAAATGTCTCAGCTTTCATTTAGCAGCAGCAATAAGGCAAGATTGCATAGATGCACCAAGAGCTGGGAAGAAAAGCAGCCTGGTTGGTGTTCTGCAGAAAAAAATCAAACCCTGAGAAGGTGAAACATTATCTCTATTGTAATTTCTCAGTGATTAAAAAGTCCAGTACTTCTGTTGATTTATGTAAAAAGTTGAAGACAGTTTATGTCAGTTGCTCCCCAGCGTGAAGGAGACCTGATACTGTCTCTCAATGAAGTTGCTGGATAAACAAGAGGGGGAGGATGGCAAGCATAGCATGAAGTCAACAAAATTCCAGTGGGCTCTCCTCCCTCCAACATGCCCCCAAACTGCTCTTCCTTGCTGTTAGTTCACCTTCCAGATCACTTCATTCTTGGAAGACAAAAGCTTCTTCATCCTCCAAAGAACTTAAGTACAACCATGACCCACATGACCACCTTAACACGGACACTGGCCACAGCTTCCAGAGCAGCATGCTCCAAACCTCACATCCAGTGCCACCAGGAAGAGGACAAAAGCAGATTTTCCCCACCACATCAATTTTCAAACAGACCATCCATGATGGAGTCCTCCCAGGACACCTTCTCCTGCACACTACTCATTACTCCCATCTCTCCAAAATCTGGCCATGAATTTGGTGTGATCATCTACATAACATAAAGATGCTTAAAGAGAGTCAGACTTTGAACTGCTTTCAGTTAAAACCAACACAGATTACAGGAACATATTTCCACCCTCAAGCCAGGATTATTCAACACTAGGATCTGCCAAAAGAGAGAGGATGGCACAGTTATACTCCCCGTTCCAAATTGCTCTGCTCCTCTCCAGCAGATAAACTACACGGAAACAGGAAAACCTGACTTGAGCTGGCAGGACACCAATACTGCCACATTGATCAGTGCAGTGAGGCACAAAAATACGCTGCTATGGCTTAATGGCAAAGCCCAACTCATTCATGGAGTGATTCCTCAGAATAGCCAGTGTTCTCACAACTGGAGATAATTATTTTGATTACAGGCAAGGTTCCTAAATCCTAGAAATCAGGATTCTGACAAACACCTACACCCTGCCAGCGCACAGGAATTATGGTAAAATGGAGGGAGGAAAAAAAATGAACAACTACAAATATACACACCAAGTCTGTTGCCCAGTCAAGACATCACCTGGCAGATACAATGCATCTCAACACATTCCATAATCCATCTCAGAACCAAGTTTCTGGATTTGTTTTGTGGGGGCTTTGAGTTGTTTTAATAGGGTGGGGTTTTTTTAACTAATTTAACTGCAATTAGCTTCCAGGCCTGTGTAATTTAGCCACATATCTTATTTTAAAATTAATTACTAGTTCTGTGCAGAAAACAACCTCTTTCCTAAGGATTTGGTTTTCATCCTTCTTTCTGGCAAGGGAGAGGAAAGACAGTGGGAGCAGGGGAAGGCAACACTCCAGCACTAGAAACTGGGCAGTTTAAGAATCACATGCTGGAAAAAGTCGGCATACTTCTTTGGTAGTAAATTTAAGTTGGCATTAAATACTTCTGAAAGCCACAGTTCCAGTCCCAGGTAAACCCTGGCAGGTGTTAGTACTGACCTGGCAGCAGCTCCAGTCCTGAGCTGAGCATGCCAGCAGTAAAACCACATTCCTTCCTCCCAGTGCTCGAAGTAGGAGTCACCCAGCCCGCGCCACATTCCTACCCAGCTTACCCAAAATAACAGTGTGCGCAAGATTGCGCTGCACTTCTTTCTGAAAGGGGACAGAGCTGCCCAGCAGCACTTCTTCTACTGCTACAGTAAAACCCTCCTATTCAACACGAGACATTTAAGAGGAAGAGGAAGTAGCAGTGAAAGCAAACGATGGAGAAATTGACGGAAGTTAACGAGATTTCTCATTACCAACACAAAAATTAAACTGTAATTAAATCAACCACTTCTGCACATTGTTATCACATCTACGACTTTCAGTTGACTGAAGATGTTGGATAATCCAGCCCTCACTGGTATTACAAGGCCTGGAGGTTTCCAGCTTGCCCAGAAAGTCACAGTTTACATTGCACAGGGTCTAATTACGCAAAGGTCTTGGCCCCATCCAATCTTCTGGGACTGAGAGGTTGTCAATTCGACCCAATCCAGCAGAAATCAGTGAGCTGCCAGCAGGCTGCACCCACAGCACCACCTCTGATATGGCCTCTGGATCCTATAGCACCTGTGCAGGCAGCCCACCTTGCACCAGGAGCCGTGTTTGGTTCAGAAAGGATAAGTATCATATCTCACAGAACCTTTCACTGGCTGGAGACACAATGCCAGCCTAGAAGCTGCAGGGGTGAATTCTTCCCACTGCATCCTAAAATGTAACACCGATTCCCTTCTGACAGGTAAGCTCATTCTTTATTCATACCATGCCTGGTGATATTTTCAAAACAAAAGACAAAAATCCCCGTCAGAGATCTGTTAACCATAACTCCCAGCACAAGCTGTGCCCGGGGGGTGAGGTGCTGGCTCATCAACAGGTGGGGGGCTCACAGTCCATGTCTGCTTCCCAGGAAAATTACCTGTGTGCAGGACCAGAGGAGAACCTCGAGTTCCCATTTCCCATTACACAGTGCCCTCCAATGGCCAGCCCTTCACACGGAACCCAAGGAATGCTTATCCCCCCTTACCAAAGGCAGCAGCAGAACCACCGGTTGCACTGCCTGCACACCACCCTCAAAGGACAGAACAGCCAGCAGAGACAGAGCCGTCTCTAAATGGAGGTATAGTTAAAACTAACACTCCTTCTCTCCCTCACACCCTCATGTTACTACAAGCCAGCTTAAATGTCTTTACATTAATTTTATAATAAAATCAGAATTTACTTAGTGTCAGTACTAGTGACCAAAACATGCCAATAACTCATTAAAAGCAGGTTTAAAATGCAGGCTTTTATAAAAATTTATTGACCTCCTGAGAGCCACAGTCTATTTTGTTATTCTGCCACACAAGTAGATATGCCCTGTCATTTATTAAATGCTTCCTTACCTGGACTTTTCAATCATCATTTAAGTTTTACATGCTATCCCCGAAGCCAGTGCACTTAGAGTCTATAAAACCAATTCAGGGTCAATAAAAAAGTCACTCTTCTGAATTGCTTATTGCTAAGACACTGTCAGTGCTGTGACCAAAGGAGGCCCCTCTCACACTCAGATGGCAGAGTGAGGCTTTATGTAACTGGGATAGTCACAGCAGAAACAACAGAGCTCTCATTTCAATGGTCTGTGTTCAGTGGTAGTGACAAAAGGTGCATCTTCTCAAGGAACTCAAGGGTTTTTTCACATAAAAGCCTCCAGGCTCAAGTAAGCAGTGGGCTGGGCTGGAGCACATGGGACCAGGGGAGCACTGGCCCCATGAGCTGGCCCGCCACACAGCCCCTTCCCACCTCAGCTGAGGAGCCACAGCTGCCCACAAGCTGCTTCTCCAGCACATCAGTGCCCTGGTCCTTCATCCAGCACTCTTCCAGTGCCACAGAACCTGGTGCTCCAGTGCTGCTTCAGGAGCTGGGGAAACAGCATGATGAAGGGACATGGCTCTGGAGCCCCTCCCCAGCACCAGTGCTAGCAGGGGCTCTGTGGGGGCAGCCTGGGCTCAGGAAACATCTCTGGTCGTGCCAGCAGAGCGCAGAAGCTGGGTGAGACACAAGGTACAGCCTCACCACCGAGGCCAAACAGGAAACATCACCTGAAATCTAACTGCAACCATCTACAACACTGACACTGCCCCAATAACTCAGCATCGTCATTACTTCCAAAGTGTACGGTTTGCTTCAAACGCAAAGTAGAGAAATCCAGCAATGAACTCCCACATGTCACTGCTGTCACCAAGTCCAGGGAGGAAGGGAAAATCACAGCCCTTTTCCTCCCCAATAAATCCTGTTGATCATGAGTGATAACATCTTCCTCTTGAGGCCTTTGCAGCCCCATCTCATGGATCCATTAACATGACACTCGACTACAGGGAAGGAGACACCCTCAAGGGAGATCATTCTAGAGCAACAAATCCATCGGGAACATGTAAACACGAGGCACAAAAGCCAACCTCCCATATGCCTCAGTCTGAAACAGTTTGCACAGACAGATAGTTTATCTGTCATGGCACGAGCTGCACTTCCCCACAGCACCACTGTGGCAAATCTTGGCTTATTCCTTGTCCTGATGTTAGATCCAGTACAGGTGAGCCTGTGCTTCAGAAATTCATCCTGTCCACAGGAACCATTTCCATCGTAGTCAGAACCGGGTTTGTTTCCCTTTCCCCAAAGTTTGTCGCAGTAAAGCAAAGCACCACAGAGCCTCCTGAGGTCCTGAAATCCTTCAGGATTCATTCCTCAGGCACAAGGTTTTGCCCAGCACAGCACACAAGAACTAAGATGAAAGGTTAGGCTGCAATGACTACATGCAGAATTATTTATCTTGAGGCACATGCGATTGTATCTCACACATCGAGATATTTTCAGGAACATAAGATCCTTTTGACAATTTCTAAGGCATGACAAAATATCATCTCAGTAGGAAGCTTCTAATTCCAATTGATGTAATCACAAGTCACAGAAGTTGAATAGAACTTGAAAAGAGAAGAACTGCAGAGAGCAGTTTCACATATGAACCTCTTTTCCCCCTAATATTTTAAAATATAATAAGACACTCTTTCTTCATGGATCTTTTTTCTGAAGTTCCATTTCTTATTCAAGCAAACAAGATCCAAGGAGCTGCAAGTTTTGCTTCCATCCAAGGACACTGAGAAAGCAAAATGTTTGTGGATTTTTGTGGGCAACATTTGACTCTCAAGAAACCCAAACTAAAACAAACGAGAGGTGCACTTCATTCACAAATATTTGCAGCTACAAAGGGCTGTAAGTCTTTATATACGCTGATATTTAGGGATTGCATGAAAGCACCTAAGCTTCCAGGAACCTGTGTAAATATTATTTCACAGAATCGCAAAGGGGATGAGGTTGCAATGGGCCTCTGCAGGTCACCTGACCCACCCCCGGCTTAAGCCAGAGCTGGCTGCCCAGGCCTGTGTCCCGATGGTCCCAAACAGCCCCAAGGATGGAGCTCCAACACCCTCTGGGCAACCTGGCCCAGTGCTAAGGTCACCCCTACAGTGAAAAACTGGCAGGATATGAATCTGACTTACAACTAATTATAACTAATTAACATGAAACTCTTTACAGTTCAGGTTTACAAAGAGGCTGATCTATGAACACAACATGGTCTGTCATGACAGACTAAAACGGTTGGCTCATCCCCTGTGACTCAGTGATCTCCAGATCCCCAAACTGCCTAGTGTCCCAACACCTATCAGAGTCCTTGGGCAAAACGGAACAATGTCCCCATGGAAGGCAGCCCTGTGAACCACAGCTATCCACAGGGATGAGTGCAGGCCCATACTCTGCAGACACGCCGGCACATGCGCAGCCCAGGCCTGCTCCACGCCTACCACACACATTAACTGTGCAAGCAAGAGGGAAGCCTGTGCCTCTGGTCTGTAGGAGATATTGCTGGTTCTCTGGAGAGCCACTCAGCAAGTCCAGCTTGGATGTAAATCACTGTATTTTCCAATCAGCAAATGTGCCAGGAATGGAAGGACTGCACAAGGCCAACTCAAAGCCCTCCAAAGCCCATATACAACAGATCTGCAAACTGCATTTCAAACCCAGGCAGGAACAAAGGAAATGAATAGGCTGAGTATGTCCACATACACAATTCAGCCTCTCACAGTTCCCTCACTGCTAATAGAGCTCTGCTTTCCAAAAAATGATGAGCCAAGTCCAAGTCAGTGCTAGTGGGAAGTCATTACCCACACAAGCCAGCATGCAGAGAATTGTCAGCACACCCTCCTCAGCCCTCTTGAGCTTTACTTTTAGTAGAGCTTCCTTACAGCCACCTTCCTGAGAGAGATCATCCTCCCCTCCTCTAGGATCTCCTCTGCCCGTTACTAGAGACTCAACAGTGGGTTAGGCTCTCAGGGTCATGAAACTACAGCCCAGCAGGCTGTGAGTATCACCTGCACCCTTCTCCATGCCACCCCTCCCTCAGTCCCTTTTCCCTCTTTCTCCCATCCTATTTCCATTTGTGGACTCCCACTGTAGTTTTAGATGGTCACTGCTCTTCCTGAGAAGAGTCCAGCATCAGCAGATGCACAGCAAAGCAGGAAACAAAGCACAGTCTCCTGTCCCTCAGGCAGTGCGTCTGTGGTCATCACTGCAGCTGTGACACGGGTCACTGCTGAGAGACCAGAGCCTTTCTTTTCCCAGCAGCTCCTTTTCCAACAGCTTGGTTTTACCTCAGGAGATGAGTGACAAACACATCTCCTTGCCCACTGCTCCACAGGACAGGTCCCCAGCACCAGCTTAGGCTAAGCATCACAGCAGGAGCAGCCCCTGCTCTCCCAAGATCCCTCCACCTCCAAGCCAAGGTGAGAGCAGCCAGCAGATTTCTCCCTGTATCCGTTTCTTTTTAGCATTCTGTGCAAGTACCAGCATATGTCAAGGCAGGAGGCAGAGACAAAAGACATAGCGAGCGCACGCACAACAGAGAAGGCAGCAGCCAAGCTCCAGCATGATGTTCTCAGCCACCTCCCTGGGACCTGGAAGGATGGCTCCAGGTTTCCCTTTTCCACACAGATCACACTTGCTAATATAAGCACAAAAGCACCCCTAATCAAATGTTTTGGGGTGCCCATTTTGGGATAGCAAACCCCACCGCGTTTAGCTGTTCCCTAAGCCTGTGCAGACCCCCCAGCAGCACGCAGGATCACCACAGGCCCTCTGGCAGCCCAGGAACAGGCAGGATCACTGCAGGCCCTCCGGCAGGCCTGCAAGACCCTGCAGATGGCTTGGCAGTGGGTGCGGCTACCTGCAGGGTCGGGCAATGCACCGGAGCTGGCCCAAAGCTGCTTGAGGACTGGTGCCAGCCACCGCTGTGCTCACACGAAAGCTTATGAAAACAGCCCAGGGAGAAGAAGGTTCTCCTCTGCTGTTGTGCTTGCTATTTACATCACCCAACGCTCCTGCAACGCCCTCTCCTCTCCCCTACCTTAACACACATGCAGAGCATTTGCAATCACTCTGCTCTCAGCTTCATCATTTAACAACAACAGAATGACACCCCCCGGCTCCAAAACACCCACTCCTGCCCAGGAGCCTCCTGCCCAACGAGAATTAAACGTTACAGTCAGTCATCCAGACTCGGTGCCACTCAAATACACCAGGTAAGAAACACTGTCTGTCAGCTTCACCACGCAGAAGATGTTTTTAATGTTAGTTTCTTCTACACCACAAACAGACTGACACCCGTTGTGTTCAGCCCCACAAAACCGGAAGCAATGCTGTTGTAATTACTATTCACTCCTGTAAAAAAAAAAAGAGCAATACGTGTGCCCTTAACAACCGATACCCTGAAACCACAGCCCAGTAATGCAGCCTTGCCTATTGCTGATGCTCTATGACACTGGCTCCTAAGAAAAGGAGCACCCGACCAAGGCAATGAAACAAAAAGGGCATTAAATAGGATTTTTAACATTCACCTAAAGTAAACTGGTCTGTTCTCCTCATGCCTGTGCGATTTGTTTGGTTCTGGAGAAGACAACGGCTGATAAAGCCGGCACACGCTGACTAGTTATCGCGGGTCCTACCCCGCTTATCAGCTCCATCTGCATTGAGATATTGTATATATATATGTCAGGCTGTGTCTGACACAGTACCGAGCGCACCGGCCCGGCGGCTGCTCCGCTCCGGCCCTGCGGCCGCTCCCTGGGGACACCGGCAGCGCTGGGGGGAAGAGGCGGAGAGGGGCGGCCGCCCCCGCCCTCAGCACCGCCGGCCGCAGCTCTTTGTTCGCTGCCGGTCCGGCCGAGGCACCCGCGCGGTCTGGGCGGCCGCACCTGCCGGGGGTGCGGGCAGCGCTCCCCAAGCCGGGCCGCCCCCGGGCAAGTGGCCGCTGCGGGAGGGGTGCAGAGCCCTGCGGGGCAGGCAACGCTTGCCCTCCCGGGCCGACCCTCGACCTTCGCCCAGCTCCCGAAACTCCGCCGCGGCTCC
>VZRO01003468.1:292961-303442 GCA_013397915.1 Daphoenositta chrysoptera
CGCCCTGAGGGACGGGCGTGAGGGGGCGCGGGGAGCGGGCGCCCGGGGGGCGGGGGGGAAAAGGGCGCGCAGAAAGGGGCGCGAGCAGTGGGCGCGAGGGACGCGCGCGCTCGGGGCGGGCTGGTGGGGGCGCGAAGAGCGGGCGCTGCGCGCGGAGCTGGCGCGCGGGGGCAGCGAGCGTGTGTGGCAGGCGCCCCCCAGTGGGCGGGAGCGGCGCCGCCAGACCTGGGCTGCGGGACCGCTCCTCGTGCGGTCCCATCCCGGCCCCGGGACGGGCAGGAGTGAAGTTCTCTCTGCCCGCGGCTCTCGGGAGCAGTCGGAGTTGGTCGCTCACCGTGGCATTTTTTCCCTCCCCATTTGTTTTTAGGGAAACAAACACTGTGGACACTTAGAGCGAGGGCACTTCTGGGCAAAATCAAGTCCCGCTTTAGCTCTAAATGAGCTTTTGATTTATTTTCTGCCCCTAAGCTGGCTCTGCCCCCGGCCGTGCCCCTCCCTGTGCTAATCACCCATTTATGATCTCTCGGTATCTCCTGGCAGTGCGGTGGTGCTTAAGTGGAGGCTAATGAGGGAGTTCAATGGCAGCGGTGCCCAGACATGTTTATGCTCTATTACATTTACCTTTACGTGCACAATGTGTTACCAAAGGCACGTGGGGCCACTGGCACGGGACAGATCTGTCACCACAGCCCAACACAAGGCTGTTCTGGGCACTTTGGACAAGTACCACTGGCTCTGGCTTCAGCAGCCCGCCTCTGTGTGCTCAGGTACTTTATACCTGTTTCTGTTCCATGGAACTGAGCAGAAAGGGAAAAAGGAGATCCCTTTTTCTGGAGAAATTCCACAGCAGTCTGTAGGCCAGAAAGCGTTTTTCCAGAAGCCCTTTCTGGGGCAGGAAGGATGTGACCTCTGCCCAGACGGCAGTGCCTCGGAGCCGAGCATGAACTGTTAAAGTCCATCCTGAGGAGACATCAGCCTTTGTACTCCCACAGGTCACTCCTGGCCATAAACTACACGTGGTGCAGGCAGTGCCGGGCACAGTGGGCAGGGGTTTCCCCAGCACTACGGCCAAACTGCTCCTGTTTGCCTGGCCAAGGCGAACCCTCGGATGGTCGGGTGCACAGGAGCACCTGACACCAGGGTCGTTGCACAGGTCTGATGCCAAGATAGATTCCGTTTTATTCCTCTTTGTTCCGAGCTCAGCAAATCATTCCCAGCTCTGGATGTAGCTTTCCCCCCCTGCTTTTCACTCACCTACTTGGTTGCCTTAACAGAAGTATCTTCACCACCTTCCATCTCCTGGATACCACGGAAACACAGGATTTCAGTAGTCCTTCCATTCAGTTCCATAAACACATCTCAGTTCTTTGCCTCCCGTATCTTTCTGTGCTGACACCAAGAACTGGAAACCATCAGGAACCTGGCATGTTTCTATTCAAGAATGTTTCTATTTCAGAAGTGCAGGATGAAAAAGAAACAGTTGGGTGTCATTCAACAGCTGTAAATGGACTGTAATCTCAGCACTGTAAACGTGGTGATACATGGAAATCTCAGAGTCCAGATCTTTTCTGCAGCACATGTTCACGTCCCTCTGGAATCACATCCATGGCTTTTTCCTTCCACCTCCCAGCACCTGGGCTGCTGGTGATGTACAGTCAGCCAGCATTCCCACCAACAGGTGCTCACGAGGGAAAAATACACCTGTACAGGAGCAGAATGAAAGGATCTCTGAAGCCAGAGCAGAAAATTAGTGCCACTAACAACTCAATTGGATTGCAAAACTTTAGTATCAAATCCAGGCTGAAGATCACTTGTTTGTTTGCCTGTGCATGTTACATGCATAATTCCTCTTTGGAATTGTGTTTACAATAATAGATGGCCCTGGAGAGATGTAATTCATGTGATAATGCTGACATCAAAAATGTCTAGGTGCATTTCGGATGATTTATGACTGGCCTCTTTATAGAACCAAGCCCCATGAATTATTCATAATTTTCTGAGAAAAATAGATTTAGTATGTTTTATTGCTGGCAATTCTCCATGAGAGCTGACACTCCATCCACCTGTGCAGAATGGGAAGCAGTGGGGAGTGGGAGGATGCAGCACCCCCTGTGAGTGGTGCACTGAGGAGGAGCAGCTGCCCTGCACACAGCACGGGGCTGAATGGCACCCAGGCATGGGGGCATAAGGACAATATGAAGTAATGGCTTGCTGGGGCAGATCTCCAGTGACTGCTTCACCACTTCCCTAGAAATTCCAGGCACCCCGATACAAAAATTTTACCTGAACATTGCTGTGTGTTTCACAAGGAATCTTCAGAAACTGCCAATAAAACACCTGGTGAAACACTGAAAGCTCAGCTATCCCCACTCCTTGCAGCCGTCCCACACTGCCAAATCTCAGCCATTTCCAGTATTTGTGGCTGTTCTTTGTTTCCCTGCTGGACTTAACTGTACCAGCTGTTACCCAAATATTGGGAGATGTTACTTAGAAGGTCACTGTAACATGCCATCAGAGAGACTTTACACTGTAAATCCCTCGTACTTTTAATCATCTACTGACAGCAGACACAAAGAAAATCTAAATAAACCATGATCTTCCCAAATACAGATGGTTTGGATTTCAGAGAATTGGCTTGAACAGATTAATAGAGCCCCAACCTAAGCAGAAAATGCTCTTTAGGAAATGAGCTGGATACCTCCAGCTCACCAAACAGCATTATGAGAGCAAACTGCTGCTGGAGGCTGCTCAGAATGACTTGCTTTTTGCTGTTCAATATATTATTTATTTATTCTCAACAGCTCTGGTGAAATACAAAATGAGAGTGCAGAGGCCCTCAGCCACTTAGGAGTGAAAACCACCCAGATAAGGCTCCCTTTTGTTTGATGTGGCACCAACAGTACATGGAATTTGTAATTCCTGTGTCTTTTAAATTATTATTGTACTTCAGTGACTGCCAAGGGGTATTTAAAATGTTCTATTCAGGCTGTATTACTCATTCCAGTGAACTTAACAAATCATAAAAGTAGTAGTGGCAAGGTACAGGTTTTATCTGATTGGCTCTTCCATCGTGGTTTAAAACAGGATTTCAAGATTTCTGCAGAGGTGGAAATAAAATCTGCATCACACTGAGCTGAGAGGAGTCTGTGTACAGACACACCTCAGCATCGTTCAATATTTAATGGTGTTACTTAACAATCCTGTGCTGAAAAGGGGGTTTTCTCACTACAAAGCTTCTTGCTGGTGAAGATTTTTCTCCTTCCTTCTGGAAAAATTTCATAAGAAATGTTAATTCTTTATCAGGTTGCTGCTGGACTAACATAATTGCGTCTGTGTTCTCAGTATATACCTTCCTTAAAGCATTATTGAAATGGCTGGGGGCTGAGCATGGTTTAGAACACAGAAAACTAGTAAAATATTAACTATTTAAAAACCTGTCAGTATTTTATAATGTATTATTGAGAATGTCATAGAAAACTCATCAAAGCTATACGCCAAGTTAATCAAGCTCCCACAAAACATAAATTGTTAATTGTTACTCAGTTCCCGGTGACAATATTAGACTGCATGAGCAAGAAAAGAAAGACTAGCCCTGGAGAAGTCCAGAGAAGTCCTGTGTTTCTGTCAGTAACCGGTAGTTTATAGGAAAGGAAAAACCCAACATTTTGGGGCTATTTAAAGAGTAATAACAGAATTGCACGAGGTGTGGTGCCACAACGCTTTGGAAAGGGGCTGCTAATTGTTCTAAAAGGCCTTTGGTATAATCAGTGGCCCGTTTTCCAGACAATTCCTTCCAACTCACCTTCTCCCGTGGTATGGGAGTGTTCTGGATAGTGTGGGAGTGGAGGGGCCAGGTCCCCAGGCAGCTGTGCCACTGGCAGAGGCCAGCTGGGGCAGTGCTGTCACAAGGCAGGCACACTCCTTCCAGGTCGGTACTTAACCTGAGGATGTTTTACCTTGCTTAGCCCATGAGAAATCCAAATACCATGAGATTTGTTCTGCAGACTGTTTCTTTCACTTGGATTTCATATTCTGTCTGTGTTAATACATCTTGGGTTTGTTGGGATGTGTGTGATACTGAGAATCACAGGCAGACATCCCTGGGGAGGACAGCAAAAGAGGGAAAGAGGAAAAATAAAATGAAACCTGAAGCCTTTATGGCAGTAAAGTTGGTCAGATTTGCACTGTGTCAGGCTCACTCAGCAGTGTGTGCGTCCCACCTGTGTGTGACACTCACCTGTCTGGGCAGGTGGCAGGGAGGGAGAGTATCCAACAGACCTGGAGTTGAGAGCTGGGAATAGAGTGCGACACAGGAGCTTTCCACAGCTTCCATAGGAATACGGGTGTTCAGGTGAGTCATACAGGCCTGAGTCAGGCCCAGAGCCTCTAATCTCTGGGGCATCTCCCGAGCAATGCTGTCCCTCCTGTTCCACCACACCACAGGCCACTGCAGGGACAGGAGCTCTCCCTATGCTCCCTGGGCTGCTCACCCCTTCAGGGAGGAAAAAACCCCAGACCCAAAAGACTGGTGTAATTAACACTGAGACTCATCTTGCTTGGTCTCTTGTCTCTGGAACTGGCCAGAGTGGAAAATTACCTCCTGTTAGCCTCTCAATAATTCAATGTAATCTGAATTCTCCTGATTTTTATATTATGATGCATAGGGAATAAGTGTCAGCTATCTATTTTCTCCAGAGATTTGTGCTTTTACAGGCCCATAACCCCCTCCTTCAGTCCCTTTCCTGCTGTGAATCTATAGCACACCCAGCCACTCCAAGCTCCCCAGCTTTCCTTAACCTGTGGGACTTTCCAACAATCCATTTCAGTTCTAAGCAGTGCCTTTGTAATCCTCATCCACTTTTCCTCCTCTTCCAGCCTGTTACAGGGTGGCTCTTTGGGAGTAAGAGCCCTGACAAACACAACCCTGAGACAACAGACCTGCACCTTCCTGTAAAGCACTTTTTGGCTGCAGATTTGGTACTTGCAGCATTGGGCTACGCCACCAAATATGGCTTTTCTTAGCTCATGTCCTGCTAAAGCTGGTGTGCCACCCCAAGAGCTGTCACCACACCACCCCAACACATAGCCACGGTGGAATATTCTGTATGAGCTTGAAATATTTTTACTGAGGGCACAATTCCTTGTCTAGGCTCCTGCAAGGGTATTTTTGGCTGGCATAGCCCCGGTGAAAATCCTGTGCCAATGCTTTCTGGAAGGAAGGGGGAAGGAAGGGGGAAGAAAGGGGGAAGAAGGAAGGGGGAAGGAAGGGAGAGGTCAGCTCGAGTTCTGGAGCCCTGCCCCTGGGAAGAGGGACACAGGAATTTGGGTATCATGGAAGTTTCCAGATTGTTGCCTGTATTGCTCATTCTCTGCAGGATTATCAATAGGGAATTTGCACTAAAATCCCTATCTGCTGACCTTTAAGGAGACATTGCCATGTTCAAGCTGGGGAGCTCCAGGAAGGAGACCAGATTTTGTAAACCTCTATCATTCCTGCCCCAAACAGTAGTCAGCACACCCACCCCACCCGTCCCATTGGAATTCCAAATCATGTATGCCTATCTCGTTTCAGGGTGGAGATTTCTCCTGTGCTTTGGGTTTCATAACCCCAGTGTCTGGGTTGCAGCTGACAATCATTTCTCCTGTGTCTGCAGGGCACAGAATGACTTTTCCCATTCCAAATGCCAAGTGCAGCACAGTAGCTTTGTGGAGGTTTATCCAGGTTAGGACAAGTCCTCTTCCTCCTCCTGGCAGGTTTTGGATGCACAAGGACAGATTTTCTCACACAGGCTGCTGCAAGAGGAACCATTATCCTCAGCCTAATCACACTTGCTAACATCTTCCCTTTACTGTCATTACTTTTCCAACTGGGATTATGGGATTAACCGGTCAGTGTGCACAGGGACTCCGCAGAAGAGCAGGGAGGAGGGATAATAGACCCACAAAAAAGTCCGATTGGAGATGAGCTTTAAGGTCGCTTCTAACCTAAACCATTCCATGATTCCGTGATTCTAGGAGCGAGTCAGGAAGGAGAGGGACTACAGAACTACTCCAACATGAAAGCCAAGTGCAGTCAGTCAGGTACTGTTAATTGAAACCCTACTGACATAACTCAGGAGATTTAGATACATTTTAGTTTTTTGGTTTGGTTTTTTCTTTGTTTGTTTGTTTGGTTGGTTGGTTTTTTTAAAATCGAAATCAATTCAACTACCTCTTCCAATCACTGAAATTCTTGATTTGAAGAGATCTTTGAGCCCCTTGCTCCCAGGCAGTTGGTAAATGGCTCATGCCAAGTGAGGGGCTGTGCTTGAACACTGTGCTCAGGAAGGCGGTGCCTGTAGCAGCATCCAGGCGTTGGGTAATTGCCGCAGTCATTTCCAAGTGCCAGTAACTGAATTGTTCACTCCTGAGGCTTTGCTCTCACTCACAGTGACCTCCACTAGTTCTGTGAAAAGTCCAGGTTAGGTCACACGAATATTTAGGGAGTCATGTATATCTTGATTTGTCTGATGGGATTTCTTACAGCTCTGGTGAACCTTGATCTGATTTTTCATCCTCTGTTGTAGCACTAACAGATTCAGAAATTAGAGATATTACAGCCATTTCCATCCACTCTCATCTACTAAGGAACATAGAATATAGTGGTACTTCTGACAGAAATGTAGACATTGATGGGGAAAATCATGGGGGTTTAAGGTAGGAAAGCTAATTTGATGATCCGACCCTCCTCGTAGTGATGTCAGTTTCTGTTAACAATTGAGATATATTATTAGGGCTATCCCTACTTTTAATGTCATCTTTCTAAAGGAGAATTCGTTCACTTACCTCAAATCCAGACATCAGGATTTTGATTCTTGTAGAATTGAGGGCAGGTCAAACTCACAGTCCCACCTGACCATGCCTGAAGGAGAAACAGAAGTGATCCCCAAGACACGACCTTCAGACCCTTTAAAGTGTGACAGACATACAATTAATAACAGAAAAACTACTTCAGTGAGGTTCGGCAAGAAATCTCAGCCCCCCATCTTTGTTCCTGTCCAAAAGAGGTATTTTGGATCTCCCTCTCTCAAAAGCAGCAATGAGCTTTACCATTTCTGTGCCTTCATTTCAGTTGTGTGAATTCAGACAATACTGACAGGTGCTCCTGAAAGGAGGTGTAAGAAGCTTTCAACCATTTCCATACAGGGCTACAAAGATTTGGGAGAAAAGCGACTTTTTGTGGTTTCCTTCAGGTGATGTCCCCAGATCAAATCTTTTAGGAAATACCTGCTCTTGAATAAACATGCTCATTAGAAGAAGGATAATAATAACCTGGAGACCCTGGAAGATCCTTGGGCACAGAAAGCAACAGCATCCCTCTGAAAGGGGTGGAAGATTTGGCTCCAACCCCATTAAGTGCTTGCCAGGATGTGGCACCCATCCCACCAGCTCACACTGAGGCATTTGGATATTCCTGTTCAATGAGCTGTTTGGTTCCATTTGTGTTTGTATTGTTTTTAAAAATTTCTGTGCATTCAACCAAAGCCAACTGTCATGGCACAAGTTATTGACTGAACTTCCTGAGGAGCCTGAACCCACAGGAATACTGCAGCAGTGGATACTGCAGCAATAAAATTGCAGAATGTTAATGTGTAAGTGTTTCACTAGGATTTCTGTGAGTGTGACAGTAGGGAATGAATCAGTTGTCTGTGCTTAGTGGAATTACCTTTAAAACAGTTCACTTGCAGGCTGAGGGGACTGTAGGGCATACCATGAAAGCAACCATGTGCAAAACAGCCAGAATATTTTCCCTCTATTCTCTTATGCTATTTGTCTAACTTCAACTCAAGCTGCCCAACATTTCCCCAGAGCCTGGGGATGGTTTGGGAAATGCAAGGTCTCTCTTCTAAACACAGATTCAGAACAGTCTAATAATCAATTACTTAGGATTAACAGTACAAGAGAATTCTGGTGTAGGATAAGGAATGCCAGTTAAGAAAATCCATATTCCAAAATACTCCTGGAAGTACTCAGTGTCAGTCTGTTGAGGAGCTCAGCAAGGCACTTCCCCTTGGCTATAAGGCCCACATGGCACCCTTGGCCCAGCGTCCCCCCGCTGGACAGGTTGGCCACCACAGAGGAGAGAAGAAGAAGAGGGAACAAACAAAACAGAGTAGAGGGAAACAAGAGGGATTAGTTAGAGGAGAACTAGGAAGACAGTAGTGAGCAAAAGGGTGTGAGTAGGAGGAAGATCAATCTGAGCTGTTGGCAAGTAAGAGGTACATAAAGCCATGAAGATGGTACCAGATTAGAGTCATGAGTCTAACACTAAAGCATAAAACAAGTCTACAAAGGGTATCCCAGATTGTTCTAATTCACACAAAAACTTGGGGAAATAACCCCTCTGCCAGAGATCTGTTACACAAACCCAATATTCACCATGTGCAATAAGTAATGCTCAAAGGTGAGTCATGGGGCTGATGCACGTATGTGAGGTCAAGTGGTGGCACAGGTTCCAAACGTGCCCAAAATACAACAAAGGATTAAAATGGGATGAAGAATTGTGCAAAAATGTAAAAACTGAGATTACTTTGAAAGGTCTTGCCCTGAAAAAGGGGGACTTTGTATGGTTTATACTTACCGAGCCAACTTAGCCTCTGGAGAGGAATCAGTTCAATCTACCCAGCCTCTGAATTACACTCATGGACAATTTTCCTCAATCAACCACACAGGGAGTAGAGACACTTACCCTGGCAAACCAAAAATGGCCAGTGCCAGATTATATGAAACCTGTGATGTTTTCTGTTGCCTTAAAACCTTATCTGCCTTACTGTTTATTTCTGTAAGATTACACTTCTTTATAGCACCCTCTAAACTTTTTGGGGCCATGGATGAAATTCAGTCCTGAACTGGCTAAACATCACGTGGAGACTGTTATTCTGGTGCTTCCATATTCATCTCCATCTGGTATGCTGGGAAGAAGAGCCAGAAGGATGCAGTGAGTGACACCTCCTCTTGCCAGAAGACCCTCCAGGTAGCAGCTCGTGCCAGTATCAGAACATGCTCTCCAGGGAGGGGATCACATACCTCATGTACTCAAATCACCCTCAAAAGAGCAAACTCCTTCTCTGACACAGAAAGATCCAGAGATAAATCTTCATCAGCAAGGAAGACATACAGATCTGTCAGAAACACCATCTGAGGCTACCTGAGGTTCAGCAGGTTGGCATTTCTGTACCAGACAAACATGTTTTTCTTGTCTGTTCATAAATTCTGAACACAGTTGTTTCTGCTGACACTCATGGGAATGGCAACACATGGCAGAGGGAAGCTGGGGACAGCGCAGCTCCGTCCACCCAAGTCAGGCTTCTTAGAGCTTCTCTGGCAAGACAACAATTTGCAGGAATTCTGAGAGGAAGAAGTGGAAATAGTAATCAATCAAAACCTAAACGTGTTGTTTATCTGAGGGTACAGGTTGAACACTGCAGGGAACCCGATTCCCAACCTCCCCAAACAAGAGTCAGGAACAGTTCTCCAGAGATGTGTTAAATTATTCTAGAGTAAGGCTGATAGTGTGGCATCTGTGTGAGCCTGTGCAGATACTTTTCTTGCTGAGTGGGAGGACGATTAGTAGAGAGAGAAAGAAGACATCAGTGAAGGTATTCTGTGTTGCCAAAAGCTCCAGCACGTGTAACTCTGTGGGTGGCTGCACATCCTTACGGAGTCCCCACGGATTGCAACAGGGCCCTGCCTCTTTTCTTATCAGCCAGAGCTGTATGCATCCTCCTGTGGGCACACACCTATACAAGGAATATATTATGGATTTGTTTTCATCGAAATAGTAGCACTTCTGGAGAAGCTGCACAAATTTAATGCAGCTGTGCCTACATCAAGATTGCCAACATTTTTATAGACCAACACACACAAAGCATAAATCACATTTACCAGCAATCCAGTGCTTAGGCATTTCCACTGTGCTTACTTTGGAATTTAATCAAATGAATGCTATCACCATCTAACATGATTAATCAGCCATTTTAAGCAGTAATGGGAACTTAAAAGTAGGATGAGTGAGTGAATTTCTGGTTAGCTCACACTTCTCTGCATATTAAGTTTTGAATAGACTCATAAAATATCCTGATTTGGAAGGGACCCACAGGGATCAGCAAAGTCCAGCTCCCAGCTGGCCAGTACAACCTCTCCCTGCCCTCATTCTGTTTCAAATCAATCTTTGCCACAGCTCTACATGAGCTCTGCTCAGTGACTCCTTTTCTGGAATACTTTCCCCTTAGTCTCAGGCTTCAAGCCACATCTATGGGGAACAGCATTTTAACTTCCATAAGGCAACTTCCCTGGTACACAGAAGGGGACAAAGACCAAAATAATTTCTTTTTCCTGTGTATATGGAGCCTGCAAAAGAACCATGGAAGCTATAAGCCAGGAAAAGAAGAATGATGCTGTGACAAGTTATATATATATATATATATATATATATATATATA
>VZRO01003468.1:308513-331636 GCA_013397915.1 Daphoenositta chrysoptera
GGGGCCGGTGCCGCCCGCAGCTGCGGGGAGGTGCCGTGGGGGGGCGCGGTGCATCCATCACCACCAGGTTCGTCCAGCGCCACCTCCGTAGGTGCCGCGCTCGGTGCGGGCCGGGGTCGGGGCAGGGCTGTGTGCCGGCCCGCCCCGCCGCACAGGAGGGGCCGGAGCTGACCCCGGGCGCACGCGGAACGCCTTCCCTTCGTTTCTCTTTCCTTTCCAGAACATCGCCTGCTCGGAGCGTGAAGCCCCACGCGTTGTTTTGGGGGGGTTTAAAGCCCGGCGAGACAGCGCCGACCCGAACTCCGCGGGAATCAGCGTCCCCCTCCCTCCCACCCGGTGATCGTCGAACTCAGCGCATAGTCTCTCCAGTCTGGAAGTTTAAGGAAGCTGCAGGAGTTTGCTGGGAGGTGAGGTAAGGCATGGGAGCCAGGGCAGCTCGGCTGTCTCCGGTCTCCTCTAGCCCCCCGGGCACTGACTCGCTCTCGTGGCCTTGGGCTGGTTGCCCTGCTGCCGGCTTTTCCCCCCTCATATCTATAAATGATGAAAACAGCCTTCAGGGTTTCGGGGTGATTACCCATTAGTCAGTGTTTATACAGCCATCAGAGCAGCAACAGGTTTCTGCATTAAGGAACAGTAATTCTGCAACAGAAAATACTGGATAAGTTACTTGTGAGGTCAGTGACTTGCTTGGAAAACAAAGTAAAATCGGTGTCTTGGTCCTGTTACCTCGTGCTTCGTGCCTATAGCTTAAATAGCATCCCTTCCTTGGAGTCGGGATGGAGCTGTGCTAAATGGAGCAGCTAATGGAGCATTTCACCGCTGGCTCGGGTGTCAGCAGGAGCGTTTTGAAACCGAAGAGGCCAAACTGCACAGGGAGCTCTGGCACGGAATGGTGCTGGTAATGAGTAATAGCGCGGGGTGTTTGGTCTCTGGCGTGAGGAGTGTCTGGGTGCATGACTGTGGAGAACCTGGGCCGCTGGGACTTGGGATGGCCACCTGGCCCTTGAGCAGTCCCCACCCGTGTGGCTGCTGCTGGAGTCCCTGGATTTAATCCCCTGTAAGTGTCTGTGCTGGCTCAGTCTTGCTCACAGTTTTCTGTTTGGTTGTGGGTTTTGATTTGTTTTTCTCCTCGAAGCCTGGTTTAGAAGTCGAGTAGTATTTGGCCATTTTGAAGTTTTCCTTGTCAGCTTCTGCATCGGTGTTCACCACAGAGTGTAGTTGCTTTTGTACCTGTGCCTGCATTTATCTCTCTGTTAACTTGTAGGTATTGTAGAGATTATTTTCATTAACTTCTAAACTGTTCTCACTTAGTTCTGTCTTATAAGACAGTATGTGAATGTTCTGGACCTTTGCTTTGGAATTTGGGACGGTGAATTCCAAAAGCCACTTGGCTGAAGCTGCCTGCCTATTTTAAAATGAGCTGCAATTTATTTCCCTGCTCTGTTGTTGGTGTGGCTGTTGTTTGAGGGCCGAGTAATGACACGGGTCTGAGCGTGAAGCGCTGTCTGCTCTTAAACGTGGGAAGGGGGTTGGTTGGTGTTGTTTCAGATCTGAGGGGTTTTGATGTTCTTCCTCTGCGTGGGCTTTGTCAGGCCTCTGTTACATGAGATGGTTTGTGCAGCTGTAATTGGATGCAGGACGTTGGCCAGGACCTTCTGAAACCCAACCTTGGCTCTGTCAGTGACTTACCCAATGGCCTTGGGCAAATCACTTAACCTCTCTGTTTCTGTGCTTGTCGGGGTGAAGAGCATGATTCTCATTCGAGACCGATTCTTTTAGCCCTGCTCAGCGGGTGCCGAGCTCTGTGACAGCATTGCTTTTTGGCAAGCTTACAGAATCCCTCTGGAACATGTGCTGGGTTTTCCCCACGTGTTCTGAGATAAACTTGAAATATGTTTTTCATTTGACAGTTGATGCTGATAGGAAAGATGTGCTCTAATGCTTTTACGAACAGGGTATGGGTGTTGTCTTTGAAATGTCTCTACCAACCTCAAGCCACAAGTGTGTCACAGAGCCCAGATGGTTTGACTCCTGAACCTTAGGGTAATAGGACAAATGGGTCCACACGAAGTCTATTGCAGAACCCAGATAGGCTGAACCTCTGAACTTTGGAGTAAAATGACAGGTTCAAGGGGGATATGTGGCAGGCGGTTCAGGAAGGCTGTACCTTCCTGGTACCTCAGCCGATGGGGAAAGGAAGAGGGCAATGGGCAACCAGGAGTTTGGGATAAAAGAAGGCTATGCCCTCCAAAACCTCGAGAGAGAAACCCCACGGGGGTGTGCCCCAGAGGATTCTCTACCTTTATGTGAATAACATTGCAGGACTCTTGTGTCTCCTTGGTGGACACTGGCTTTTCTTAGTGTGGTTTTTCCTCACAATGGGCAATTCCAGCAAGTTCATGGGTGCTCTTGAGTACAAAATGCTGTACAATGATGCACAGGGAGATGTAGATCAAACCATTTAAAGGAAAAAGGGGGTGAGGAGAAGCAGTGTAAGGAAAACAGGAAAGAAATCAAGGAAAGAACCATTTGCCGAAGTGACTTTGTCTCTGAGAGGAGGGAGAGAAGCAACATGGAAAGGTCTGGAGAACTAAGAAGAAATCTCTCTTTTTCTTAAGAAATTTTGCAAGGCAAATTAATTTCACGATTTTTCTAAAGAGTATTTTTTTTGCTGTTGCATGTACACAAGATGGAAGTCAGCCAATAAACCAGTTTCTATGTTGTTTCATTGCAGATGAAGCCTGATTTGAAGCTGAACTCAGGGGATTCTCCGTGACCAGCCGGAGCCAGCATCTGTGATGCAGTCTGGGCTTCAGTCACACACTCCATTGGATAAAGGTCAGTTTAGGAAGATGGCTTCAGTGTCCATTGTAGATGCTGCCAGAAAAGGTGTATTCGTGAAATCTCCAACCTTGGTAGCAGAAAGTAAGCTTTGTTTTGTTCAGTTAAAACTATCTGCTGGTTTTGATAGTGAGGGTGATAGCTAGGAAAGAACTCTCTATAAAGTTCCAAGAATCTTCTACTGCAAACAATGCAGTTTAAGCATGCACAAAAATAATTATTTTTTCCTAACATGAAGATAGGCTGTTGTGTAACATGAACCTCGAGAGCAAGGTAGCACCCTCTGAAAGGCAGGTTGAAACCCCTTCAGGGTGCGCTGGAACCTGCAGCTTGAGCAAAGGTCACCAACCCTCTTATCTTCTGCAAAGATAGCTTGCCTTGCCTTGGACTTTAAATGATGGAACTCTGCAGATCTGTTAATGAGAAATCCTAGGACAGATAATGGGGAAAATGATGATTTTGTTTCTGCAATGACTCATCTTCAACCATTTTTGCGTAGCCTCAGACAGCTGGGCCTGTAGGCTGTGGATCTCTCTTTCTTGGGGTGATTTTCTGTTAAATTCTTGGTGTCTAGTTAATCCCTTCCTTGTGTCAAATCCTGTTGGCTCATTGGGATAAATTAATTATATTGGAATGTTCTTCATACTTATTTTCATACAAGTTTTACTAAATAGCTACACTGGGGAGTACATAATAGCTTCTGCTTCTTATTTTTGTTTTTTTCCCCAAGATGGGACTTGAACATTTGTCAGCAGCACAAAACTGTACTCTCTCTCCTCTCTCCAGAGGTTTCAGGGTCTTGGTGTCTCAGCTTGCCTAACAGGTCTGCAGTGTGTTCAGGGCAGGAAAAATCTCCCTGCAGGCAGGTTTGGCAAGAGCAGCTTTTAAAAGTAAGATTTTCAGAGCTCTGTGGTGCCAGAATGCTACAGTTTTACCGTGGTGTTTGCCTCCTGATGGTGCAGGTAATCAGGGTCATTATGGCATTAGAGGAGGGACTGTAGTGGTTTCTTGCACAGTGAAGATCTGTGAGTGTTGCAAGATTGGCTGTGCACAATAGCAATTAAAAAGTCTCTTGGAGCTGGAATTAGTCCTTAATCCTCAGAGTTTGTACAGCCTCCAGAGCAGTTGTAGGTGCCTGTGTTCAGGTAGTATTGTGAGTCAGATAGATACACTTTATATTTAAAAATGGTGTGGGTAAAACCAGGGTAAAATGAGGGGCTGGGTTCACGGCAGCACTCGATGGTGCAGCCAGGCTGACTCACCTGGGACCTGTCCCTTGCAGAACAGGATCCCCAAGGATCTCTCACCGTTGCAGGGAGAGCTGGGATCTTTGGTGGTTCTGTTGTCTGGAGATCTCTGGTATGACATGTTGTGGTGTCCTGGGTTGTGTGGGTGCATGACTTGCCCATGAGCATCTTATCTGCAGCCATACTGGAATCACTCCAATTTTAACCTTTTGGGGGTGATTCTGAGTCACCTCATGCTAGGCACATGTTGGAAGGTTCCAGTGGGAACTGCTCCCAGAGTCACAGTGCAGGGAAGGTGTGTAGGGTCAGGAGTTGGGTTTGATTACCTTACCACTCTCAAGCCTCAGCTGGCTCAAAATAGATACCTGAACTCCTGAGCTAGCCTTTCTCTGGGGCCTTCCAGGAGCTGGGCTTTACCTTTCTTAGGGTGCATGTGACAGCCAGTGTGTTTCAGAACAAATGACTGAGGGAAATCATCCCCTTCAAGATACAATTTTTGGGTGTTCAATTACTGTAAAGTAGTCACTCAGGGAAGTGATTGGAGCTGTTGTGTGTGAAATAGCTCTACAAACTCATCAGCTTTAAGCATGTAATTTGCATGGCAATCTACCTGAAGCTCAGTAGTGTTTAGAGTGAAGGTTATTTCCTTGGCCCATCTGTGCTGATTCATGCTATTTTAACTGCTGTTTCCTTTTCATCTTCTAACGTCATAAAGACTAGCTGGAAGATTTGAGTTGTTCAGAAGACCCTTCTATCTGCCTGTCCAAGCACTTTTTACCTGAAACATTTCATATCTGCTTTGAGTAATCAGTGATCCAATCTCATTGATTGGAAGCAAACCAGTTTATGATTTGCCTGTTTCCCTGTAGCAGCTCTGGTTCCTGAATATATTTTTAATGAAGGCCGATATTCTGCAAAAGCCTTTGGCTGGGATCCCTGAGGGGAGAGCAGAAACGCAATATCCTGCTGTTGAAGGCCTTGGCTACCGACCGTGCTTTGGGGGGGGTTAAAAATAACTATAAGAGCATTAACTGGTACCAACTGGGTCATTATCAGGCTGGAGGGTGGATGATGACCGGAGAGTGGATCCTGGACTTTCTTTGCAATTCCAAACTTCAGGTCTCAAGTGCTATTAGAGCCATCCCTTAAACTGATGCCTTATCCCTCCTCTTAAAATCAGAGCCGAACATGGTTAGAAGGGAAAAAGGGGTATTTTACCTCGGTATTTATTTTAAGGATCTCTGGTTCACTCCGTCCGGGTGGAACACTCCGAACATGCACATTGAAATGCCCACCCCAGAATGCACACCCAAAATGCACACACCAAATGCACACCGAAAAATGCACACCCACACTGCCTACACATGATAGATGGGCTATAGAATTATAGCCCCCGTCCACCCCCTCCCTCCCCACTGGAACCCTCACCTGGACCAACCTATATTTTAGTTTACAAAATGTGTTCCAGAGAGGACCTTGGTGTCTGAAGCCTCCAAGATGTTTAGTCTCCTAACTCAACAAAACATTAGGTCTAGGAATGTAGGCTAAAAGAAACACCAAGAATACAAAAGGCCACAAAGGCATACAAAAGAGGTATAAAAGAAAAGGCAAAAAAATCATTATGGCATCAAAACCTGTGCCCATGGATGAAGAAACATTCTGAAACCTCTCAGGGTATCAGCTGGGGTATGGACTTGAGCCCCTTGGATACAGGCGTCTGCCCTGGTGGAGCCATCCAGGTGCTCTGTGGGCTCTGACTTCCCCTTTGGGTGCTGGGGTTGCAGCCCTGAGTGTGTCTGCTCAGTTGCTGTTCCCTACCAGGCTGTCTTTGTTGTTGTTCCCATTTTGGCTCTGACTCTCCATTTACTGCCAAGGTGAGCAGTGTGGGACAGCTGAAGATGGCAGAATAATTACTGCTGTCTCTTCGGGAAAATGTAATTGGGGTGATCATGCATCTGCCGTCAGGTCCTTGTGGGAACACCACCCCAGAGGCTGATGTCAGACATGGCTTTCTAGTGTAGTTTTGGGAGTTTGTATTCAGCCCTCCCATAAGCAGGTTTTGTTTGGCAATGCTGGGTGCTTCTCCAGTAACACGTAGCAAAGAAACATATCTTACATGTCTAAGGATCGGGCTTTGCACTTTAGTAATTTTTTAATGCCCAGTTAAATCAGTGAAACATCTTGCTCTAGCTTTTTTGTCCTATTTTAACTCCAGAGACCTGAAGCAATTCAGAAGGGTCTCTCTGAGTTACTTTTTGTACTGTTTGAGTTTGCTTTATGGTTCTTGCTTAAAATAATGATGTTGTTGTGTTCTGAAAGAACAGTGTGTGGCCAAGTTTGAGCAGCCGTTGAGCTTGGCAGTGCCAGAGCATGTGAGGTTGTGCAGAATATGGTGCCAAGGACAGGAACATGCAGGGTATGAGCTGTGCACAGGCTGTGGTGGCCAGCAGGTATGTAATGGTGAGGCTTGTTGTGCTTCACATTGTAGGTCTTTATATCCGTAATAAACACGAATAACAGCTTCAGTGGCATTTTAATCTTTCTGCTATACACATCCCTTGTTCTAGATGAATTCGTTAACTTTCAGGGCACTTTGAGTGATGATCTGATTTGCAGGAAGTCAACCCAGATTCTTGCAGTAGTATCATGTGCAGTGACTCTCCAGAGAAGAATTTAGAGTAAGATTGGTTTTGGTTGTTGTTTACTGCCTTGAAACAAATGCAGTTAGGGAGTTTTTACAAGGTTTAATTTATTCCAGATTATCTGATGCTTGCCCTGAGGCAGGAGTAGACACAAAACCTGGGTGACTGAAGCACTGTGGAGTTTGCCCTTTTAGTAAATAAACAGGGTCAGGTATACTTAAACCTGTGGTTAATACTGTTTTGATCTCCTTTACCTCCCTATATATCCATACCACTGTTGGATCAGCAGGATTTCCTAAGTTAGAAGGCAGAACTGGGAGCTGGGCATTGCTCCCCACCTGCCCAGGCAGTGTGAGCTGATGTTTCCTCTAGGCTGAAGTGGTTAATGTAAGGTTTTCTGATCTGAAACTGATCTGAAGCCGTGTGAAACCCCTGTTGTCACGTCAGGAACTAGAAAATGAGGACCATGCAGCCAAGAACCAGCTTTTTAAAATGTTCTCTGAGTATTTTATCAGTGTTTAGCAACTGTGTTGTTCTCTCTCAGACCCTCCATGAACTGTTTCCACAGTCCTCAGAATAGTGACCACATCAAAAATTATTAGTGGCCTCCTCTCTTCTTGCCCTGTTTGTTCCCCTTTAGTTTCTGCTGTGTGCTTCCTGTATCCAGGTGCTGCTGGGTGTGCCCTCCCTTGTCTTACCTGCTGCCTCAGGATTAGTTGGCATCTCTGCTGCCCCATGCTGTTGGTTCCTCCCATCTCCCCTTTCACATCGTGATCACTCCCCACCTTCTTGTGAACTTCTGACACGGCTTTGCCATCCCAGCCCTTTTCTTCCAGACTAGGTGTCAAGAAACTTAACTCTAAACCAATTTGTCAGCCTGTCACTGGAGGACTCCTTTGCCCTGGGTCCCACAGCAGCTCTTGTCTCTCCCGACTGTGGGAGCTTTTCCACAGGCTCCCAGCCAGCCCTGGGCACCATTCCATTGCCTTCTGCAGAATGCTGATGGTGTGCCCAAAGAGCACTTGTGCTGCCTGCAGGATAACGCTTAATGAGATCTCCTCTCTTAGTGAGGTTTTCCAGTCAGCAGTTTAGTTCTTTGAGGAGGGAAAGTGACTACAGTTAATTTAACCTTACCCTAGCAGATCACTTCGCTGGTGTCCTCCTTCCCAGTATGTTCCCAGTCGGCATCACAGGCTGCTGCTGGTGGCATTGTAGGAATTGCCATGTAGCCACACATCTGTAATGCAAAACAAAAGCAGCATGGTTTTGATATCTCATCTAACCCTTTGCATGACTAATTAGTTCATTAATCATTAAGCAGTTAATCAGTAAAGATTAATAGACTAATGGCTGAATCTCTGTGTGCCAAGGATACAAGCTTGTTTTGGTTGTTGTAGAATGAGAGCCAGTCAAAGATCTGGTGGCATTTTGTGTTCTAGGGGCTGTGTGTGTGAGGAACTTGTTCCCCCCAGCAGTCCCCACGAGAGGTGTTAGCAGGACAGAAAGACCTAAAGCACCGAAAAGAGGAGAATAAACCAAAATATCACACTGAGGTATTCAGGGGCCTGAGCTGGAGCTTGAGGTGTACTCCCTATTCGCTATTTCCTAAGGCTATTTAGGAAAACATCTGTCACAGAAGTCTCAGATTCCACACCTCTGTTAGTGACCAGCTGTCATGCTCCTGGCCAATTCCATCAGGGAGAAGGCTCCAACAGCTTGGGTGTCTTGGGAGAAGTTGTGTGGATTCCTGTAAACTCAGCCTGGTGGGTTTGGTGTATTTTGTGGGCTGTCAGTCTGTGCTAGACAGGCTCTGCAGGTCTGTGCCGTAGGAGCGTGGCCTGCCTTGGGTTCCCTGTCAGCAGCCTGTCACTGGAGTAGCACAATCAGTGCTCATGGAATATTTATCTCACTCTTATAGGAGATAATAGGGAGGGGAGACAATTCAGCTTTGCAAAACCAGAAGCTGAGGGGGATGTCAGCAGGTTTGGTGCTGGCCCTGCTGGTAGCTGAGTTTGTTAGCAAAGGCAGTGCCACGGTGGTGAGGCAGGTCGAGGGGCAAGCTGGGAAGCTGATGTGTAGCTCACGAATAGGATCACACCCCACGATGGCTGGAGACATCCAGAGTCAAGGCACAGCTGAAGGGCACATGGGCATGTCTACAGCTCAGCTGGAGACCACCCCTCCTCTGATACAGCTCAGGGCTGAGCCAAAATGTGTCCCATGGTGTCCTCAGGTGTTTGGACACCAAGATGTGGGATCTTGCAGTGACAAACACTGATGTTCAGCCCGTGGAAAGAGAGAGGAAGCGAGGCTGGTTTGGGTGAGGCTGGGCAGACCAGGGTGGAGGACCAGCTGTGTGACCCAAACTCTGGATGTCTGACCCGGCGCTCGGTGCCCGGTTCCGTGTCCCACTTGGCCAAGCAGGGCTCCAGCTTCTGTGGCTCCTCAGGGCATGCTGTAATGGCCACTGGGAGACACGTGCTCGTGGTCTCCCCAATTCCTACATCCTGTGTTGGGAGCACAGGGTGTTCCTGGGGCTGCAGCGTGTAATTACACATAACAGAACGGTAATGAAGGGCTGGCTGGGACAAGAACTGCCCTCTGATTCTGGTCTGTGCTGGAAAACTGAGCCTGTGCCCTGCGCTGTTCTGGGCAAACTGGTTTCAGATGTGGGGTTTGGTAACCAGCACCAGCAAAGTAAAATTAGAGATGTGGTTTCCAGCACTTGCTACGTGAGCTCTTTTTCCTAACTTGTCCAAAATGCTGGCAGGGTGCTAGCAGCATGATTTCAGAAAGGGATTCGGAGACCACCTTCGAGGAGGATTCCCAGCCCAACGATGAGGTGGTGCCCTACAGTGATGATGAAACAGAGGACGAGTTGGACAGTCGGCAGCCTGGGGCTGAGCCGGGGCTGAACCAAACCAGCAGAGATGCCGAGGAGAGCCGAGATCCTGGGAAAAAAGGTAACATCATGAACTTCATTTCGGGCATACACAATCCTGGGTGCAGAGGCTGAGCCTCAGGGACCGATTGGACTTCTGTGCTTACTTGTCAGGTAGGGTTTGGAATGGCTTATCTCAATCTGGAGGAGTAATTGATGGCAATTCAGTTTAACAAGTGTCAGAACGAAACTTAGCTTCATTCCAGCCTACAGCCCAGTTCTGTGCCACTGTTCCTTGCATAAAGATAATGAGCTGCATGGTGACCTCCTCTTAATTAAGGCAGGCCCTGGATGTACATGACCTGTGGTCTGGGAACTGTTCAGACAGATTTTCAGGTACTTGTTTTCCCAATTGTCTGGAAATAGGCTCCAGTACAAGCATTGTGCTGTGCTCAGCCAGTGTTTTCCCTGGATTTCTGCTTGTGCAGAGCAGATTTCCACCTCACTGCTCATTTTGTAGCCTCATGAGTTTCCTGAAAGGTAAAAGGTGAGTGGGAGGAATTCAAAAGAAGGCAGGTACAGCCTGTGGCTGCTGCCAGCATAGGAACATCAGTGGGAGCAGCCTTTCTGGCATCCCTGTTCTGAACCTCTGCCTAAGAAACATCTGTAGCTCCCCCAATTCCCTTTTCTCAGTGCTGCAACACGAGTATTTTCAATCTAACCAGAGCCTGTTTAATTTATACAGATTTCTTCCTGTTTGTGTGGGAACAGTTGATCACCTCTCGTTTCATAACCACCTGTTACATGTTTTCATTTTACAAGCACCTGTCACATGTTTAGTTTAAGGGGTTTTTTTATGATGAAATCCTTTAAAGTTGATGAATTACTAAAGCAGCTTGGTGTTAGTACTACAGTTTAAAGTAATTTTGAGGAGCTTCCTTCCTGCAGGTTTTACTTCAGACCTATTTTGCCAGTTTTCCATCAGTTTTATCAACACTGCAATGTTTTTGGAATGTGGTAAAGAGATGTTTATGTAGACTTTATGTTTTCCTTCATGCCCTGTCATTTTGACAAAATTTAGTAACTTTGTCAATTCATGCTTATAATCTTTTAACTCAAAACCTGGTTCTTCAAGATAGATACTTCTCTACTATCTTCTGGGCTTGTAACCAAGGTGCTGGAAATGAAAGTTGTGTAGTCACAGGAAAGGTCCAGATGTCAGTCCAGAATTTGCTCTATGGTGGGTGGAAAATAAGTCTTTACACTTGGATTTGGGTTTCGAAGTGTTAGTCACAGCCATCTGGGAGTTTCACCCCATCCATGGGTGAAGAGGATCCCATGAAACCAGGAAGAGCACCCATTAAGGACAATCACTGTGGGCTGGAGAAAAGGGGGAGATGCTTGGCCGATGAGTCAGGAGAGCTGCATTTCAAAATCCTGCCTGCATCATCCTTCCCAGGCAGGCAGAGCTCCCGGGAGGCGGCTTCAAAACCTGGGGAATGAGTTCCCTGGACGTGGGCAGGGCCCGAGTGTGTGGCTGTGGATAGCAGGGTGCCTGTGCTGCAGACTTGAGGGAGTGGGAGCTGAAAGATCTGGGAGGGAAAGGGGTGGCCCGTGAAAGAGCAGGCACAGAAAATTATTTGGTGGTTGCAATTCCTGTTCCTGGCTTTTCTCACAATCAAACAAAACTGGTGGGTGAAGAAATAAAATGAGCACTTCAGATTTGTACTTTTTTTATGGGTGTGAATGAAAACCATGGCACAATGTGGTTACATCAAATAATTGCTTTTGAAAGGTGAACTGACCTCTTTGTTTCCAGAAAGACAACCCAGCTTGGACTGCTCAGTGCTTCACGGGTGTCACAGAAGCAAACCAAAATGAGGGGAGAGAAGGGAATTTAGCATGAATAAATGTTACTCTGCAGATTTCCCACAGAACTTTCAAATGTTAAGCAACACTTCTTCCTACCTCTGAATATACTTGAATTGCTAATAAGGACAAACAGCCTGGAAATGTCTTGAAAAGCTTTTTGTAAGGATATGTGCTATAAAGCAGGTACCAGCCTTGCTTCAGTCGAAAGTACGTTTAAAAGATGGATTTGAGAGGAAACCTGAAAGTGGCATGTTTGTTTCCTCATGTTTATAGCAATTTTTGACCCCTTTTCTCCCTTCCAGACTGCAGCTGGCAAGTTAAAGCAAACGATCAGCGCTTCTATGACCAGCCGGGCTTCAAGAGAACAATCTTCCTGTGCTTCAAGAAAAGCAAATATGCGGTAAGTTGTCTTACCCCAATGAAGTGCTAATTGTCGGGTGAATGATTCCTTAATCACGGTAAGATCTTTGGAACGGCTGTTGAGTGGTATAAAAGCCACCGTTCACAATTCCTCAGAGTTTCCAGCAGAGGTGGGTGGAGGGAAGAATAACTGGGTTGGGGTTTTGGAATGGAAAATCATGGTATCAAGAGACGTGTTTAAGGTGAGATGGAGAATTAGGAGCTTAAAAATATGCACTGTACATTTGTGATGGAAGGAGAAGCTCTGCTGTGTGACTCATGTTTGGGTTTCTCCCACAGGGAAATGCAATTAAGACATACAAGTACAACCCCATCACTTTTTTACCTCTAAATCTGTTTGAACAGTTTAAGAGAGCAGCCAACTTCTATTTCCTTGTTCTTCTCATATTGCAGGTAAGCAAGATGGAGAATACTCACTGTGAAGGGAATTTGAGCTCAATAATATTTGAGTGCTGTCCTGTCAGGGAATTGATGGGCACTATCTGAACTGCTTCAGAGACCAAACCCCTCATAGCAGAAACCTGCAACAAATATGGATTAGCTGGGATGAGCTACGGCAGCATTCTGAGATGAGCAAATTGCACAGTATTAGAATGAACTAGTTGTAGTGCTCATGAATTTCATGAGGAAAAGATGTTTCTTGAGTTCATCTCATAAATCCGAAACACCAACAGAATATACGAGCCAGTGCAATTGTTAAAAGGAAGCAGATTCTGACGTAGGGTAGCAGCCAAACTCTTCCCACAGAATTTTGCTCATTTTCACAACCTGATGTAAAATTCTCTCTAATGTGTTGGGTTTTTTTCTCTAGTCAGATCACTATGAAATATCTCTGAGTTAAGTTTGATTGATGATCCTGTACTGAACTGATTTTATTGGTCTTTTGTAGTCGATTCCCCAAATATCTACCTTGTCATGGTACACAACACTGGTACCCTTGCTCTTGGTGCTGGGAATAACTGCAGTCAAAGACCTGGCGGATGACATTGTAAGAACCATGTTCAGTTAATATAAAAAGCAAAACCCACCCAGTGTAGCTCATGTATCCTGTTGTGATACCGTGCAGGGAGTACATTCTTTGCTCCGGTTTCAGGCTCGTCACAGAATGGACAACGAGGTCAATAACAGGACATGTGATGTCATCAAGGATGGAAGGTTTGTATGTTCCCGTCTGAGCTCTGTGAGTGATGATCATTGCCCTCTTGCTAAGCTTTGTCACAGATCTGAAGCTGTAGATGATGGGAAAGGTTCAGCTGTGTTCTCTGTTGACTACCTGAAAACCTAATTGAAGCTGGAAGAGAACTGCTTAAAGGAGTAATTTAAAGTTAATTCTCTGGCACCAAATCTATGCTAAGAGCAACTTATTTGGAGAGAAGGACAGGAATTCATAACTAGCTGAAGTGGGAAGAGAAGAGGTAGGTTGACTTCTGAGCTGTAGACCCTCAACTAACTTGCAGTTTCCCAAAAGCAAACCCACAGTGTACCAAGTGGTCAGTTTTTTCTCCTAAGGAAAGTTCAGTATTGTAAGATTTTTGGAGTGCATATTGTTCTATATTAAAGAGTAATAATTATTAAACTATCTTGATATTAGGTTCAAAACCACAAAATGGAAAGATATTAAAGTTGGTGATATAATTCGTCTGAAGAAAAATACTTTCATTCCTGTAAGTGCTTCAGATACATTTCTTTTATGTTTCTAGAGAGTTCTGTAGGAATCTTTATCTTGCTTTATTTAATGTCTATTTATTTGTTTTCTAGGCTGATATTTTGCTGCTGTCCAGCTCAGAACCAAACAGTCTGTGCTATGTGGAGACAGCTGAACTGGATGGGTAAGGTTCTACTTAAGGATGTCTTGGAGTTAATTTGGGCTGAGTAAGAAAAGAGCAAGGATTGTGTATGTCAGAGTCTGCTTGTTGAGCCACACCTGGGGAACTGTATTCAGCTGCTGATTCTCACAATTCAAGATTCATTAAAATTGTCCACTGGAGTGCTACAGACACATCTAAACTGTTGGAGAATGTGACATAGGAAGAAAGGGGGAAGGACATGGATTTATTTTTTACTTTAGTTTAAGTTGCCCAGAGAAGTAGTGACCTTAAGTTAACTGTGTTTAAATTTCTCTCCTGTATCCATGGTTTTAATAAAATCACCTTTTTATCCTTTCTTCTTAGTGAGACTAACTTAAAATTCAAAATGGCCCTAGAGGTGACACACAGACACCTTCAGGAAGAAAGTGCCCTGGCAGACTTTGATGGTTGGTACAGTTCTACACCTAACACTATTAAAACGTAGCTCAAATAGTTTGCAAGTCAATAAAAGTAAAGTAAAGCTATGTCTATAATGGGTACAAATCACACATTGTCCTTCTAATTTTCTAGGTTTGGTTGAATGTGAAGAACCTAATAACCGGCTGGATAAGTTTACAGGAACATTATCCTGGAGAAACTCAAATTATTCCCTGGATGCTGATAAGATTTTATTGCGTGGCTGTAAGATCAGGAATACAGACTTCTGCCATGGAATGGTCATATTTGCAGGTGTGTAATATTTCCACACTAAAAGCACACCTGTAGAGTGAAAAAGAATCTTCATCCTATAGACATCAACTGTATTTCATGTCTCAGGTAAAACTGTAGTACTGATGTGTTTTCTTATTCTATCTTTCCCTTTTTTTAAATTTTTCATTCTTTGTTTTTAGGTGCTGACACAAAAATAATGAAAAATAGTGGAAAGACAAGATTTAAAAGGACAAAAATCGACTCCCTTATGAACTACATGGTTTATACGGTAAGCCTTTTTGTTTAAAATTAACATTTTAAGTGAATAGTGAATGCAAAGTTAGGCAGCTTCTTCCTGTGTGTGTGTGTAATAAATATGTTTCTACTTGTTCTGGCCTGGTGAGCTGGGGTAGAGTAGGAGGAAATCTAAAAGGTGCCTTTGTGGGAAAGGTTTGCTCCATTTCTCCTGACAAATACCTGTCATATTCCGTTTGGAACACGGGAATTTGGAATTTACATCAAGCAAATGTTTCTGAAGTGTGAGAGGCCTCTCTATGCCCTGTAGATCATCGTGGTCCTTATCCTGCTGTCGGCTGGGCTGGCCATCGGACACACCTACTGGGAGCAGCAGATTGGCAACTCCTCCTGGTACCTCTATGATGCACAGGACTTAAGCCCTGCCTACCGGGGCTTCCTCAACTTCTGGGGATATATCATTGTCCTCAACACCATGGTTCCTATTTCCCTCTATGTGAGGTAGGGCAATACCTAAGGAGGTGTCATTATGTGGAAATGTGAGCTGCAGCTGGGAGTGAGAACATTCCTTCTCTTTCATTTAGTGTGGAAGTGATTCGCTTTGGCCAAAGCTATTTCATCAACTGGGACCTGCAGATGTACTACCCTGAGAAGGACACGGCTGCCAAGGCCAGGACCACCACACTGAACGAGCAGCTGGGGCAGATCCAGTACATCTTCTCTGACAAGACTGGAACCCTTACACAGAACATCATGACCTTTAAAAAGTGTTGCATAAATGGGCAGAGATACGGTAAATTTGTGCAAAGCCTGTGCAAAGGAGGAGGATGAGGAATTTTAATGCCTGTTGGAGATCAGGCACATGCAAGTTCTCTTACCACAGTTTAGACCTGGCATTGGGTAAAGCATAGGGTTGAATTGTTGGAGTTTTCACACTTAACAAAGTGGAAATTGAGGAACTTTAGTGGGAACTTCCCAGCTTTCAGCAAAACTGAAAATTGGTAATTTGCACAATTCTTTGTGCAAATTTACTTTTACTTTCACAAGAAATGTTGTGGGGATGAAGTCTAGAAACAGACAAGGAAATTTTAGTAAGAGCAGCAGTTTGTCCTTTTCCTTTCCTTCCAGCCCTAGGGCAATACATGTTCTAGATATGTTCTACTTTTTGGTGGGTTGTAAAAGCTTTGTTGTGCCTGGTCCCCTTAACTGTGGGTGCTTGCCTTGCAGGAGACTGCCGGGATGCAGCAGGGCAGCTCCAGAGCCACCCAGAGGTAGGTTCATCCAAGCTGCCATTGTATCCTGGTCTGTGGAATCGGAACGCTTCCTCGCCAAAGCATGGAGAGATGCAGGTGGGGACAAAGTATCAGCACCTGTGGTAACTCAAACTCTCTTACCCTGTTTTCTAAGCAGCAAATTGATTTCAGCTGGAATGTGTACGCAGATGGAAAGTTCTTGTTCTATGATCACTATCTGATAGAGCAAATAAAGTCTGGAAAGGAGCCAGAAATCCAGAAGTTCTTTTTTCTGCTTGCTATATGTCACACAGTCATGGCTGACACTTCTGACGGTGAGTGTTGTTTTCCCTGTGTAGCAGGAAATAATTCAAATACAGTTCCACAAGGGAGAGATCCACAACTAATGCTGATCCCATAAGGGAGGAGTGTTAGGCTGCACTTTTAAATGAAACAAAACAAAATGTAGAGGTGATAAGCTATTGAATTTGTGGATATGAAACATAGGGTTGGAAGATCCGATTAAAACATTGAATATTAATATTGCTTTACTCCCATCTTTGTGAGAAATCTCCATGAAATCAACAGTGTACTGTCCTTTCTTGTTCCTAATGTTTTTGGGGTTGTTTCCACTCATTGTATTGGTGTCTCTGGCCAAGGATTTGTCTTTTGGTGCTCCTTTTGAAAATGTTAAAATGACTGGATTGAGAAATTAAGATATTGAGGCATAAGACGTGGAGTTTTTGCTTTAATACGTGGAGGGAAGCAGGCTGAGGACTGATCCCGTTTGGGAAGTACATGTAACAGAACAGGGGGGTCTGTGGTCCCTCTTCCCTGTGTGCGTTGCTGTCAGGTGCTGCAGCAGTGTCCAGCTCTATCCTCAGCTATATCCTGGCTGCAATCCTACAGGTCAGCTCAATTACCAGGCAGCTTCCCCAGATGAGGGGGCCCTGGTGACGGCCGCCCGGAACTTCGGGTACGTTTTCCTCTCCCGAACACAGAACACCATCACGATAAGTGAGATGGGGGTCGAGAGGACCTACGATGTCCTGGCCATCCTGGATTTCAACAGCGACAGGAAGCGGATGTCTGTCATTGGTAAGCTGATTGACACCAGCCTGCATGGAGAAGGTCACTTGTATTTCAGGGGTGAAAAGGGATGTGCAAGGGAAGCTGGGGTCAAGAATTAACAGCTGTGTGACAGTCCTGGGACGTGCTTGTGTCCACTGAAGAAGAAATGCCATCTTGTACTTCTGGTACTTGGCAGTAGGCTGAAAAATCCAATCTGAAATTATTCGTGTATATAAGTGTGCCACCTCTGCTGTTTCCCTCCGCAGTAAGAGAGTCTGGTGGCAATATCAGGCTGTATTGCAAAGGGGCTGATACGGTGATTTACGAGCGGCTGCACCCCAGGAATCTAAAGAGAGAAGCCACAGAAGAGGCACTTGATGTATGTTTGTATTTTGTATGCTGTTTTTAAAACAAAAATGGTTTATTTCTGACAATAGTGTTATTAATTTCCATTTCCTAAGCTATTAACACAAATGAAAACCTGCAATTGGTTCTGAAAGTTGGACTTGTTCTGTCAAACTTGTCAAATGCTCATGTTCTTAGCCTCATGTATGGATTGCAAATGAAGAGTTTCCTTTTGTGCATATATGTGGTTTTAATTATTTTTCAGGTCTTTGCAAATGAAACTCTCAGGACACTCTGTCTGTGCTATAGAGACATAAGCCAGGATGAATTTGAAGTGTGGAATAAAAAGTTTGTTGAGGCCAGTTTAGCTACAAGTCACCGAGATGAAGCTCTGGACAAAGTGTATGAGGAAATAGAAAAAAACTTGATTGTAAGGAGCTGTACATTTGAATTCTTATATTAAAAGAAATGTATTTCAATGCTACTAACCACCTGTATTTCAAATTCTTTCCAGCTGCTTGGTGCAACAGCTATTGAAGACAAACTACAGGATGGAGTTCCAGAAACTATCTCCAGACTCTCCAAAGCAGACATTAAAATCTGGGTGCTTACTGGCGACAAAAAAGGTGGGGTTGCTTACAGCCAAACAACTAAAACCAGGAGGACTTTTTTCATGTTCATCTACACTTGTATTGAAAGGGAATTCTCATACTGAAATTTTAAATAATTACTTAAGAGCACTTGAGGTGCTTCTGGCTGTTCCCAAAAATTACTTGTGACAGAACTTTCAGTAAATACTTCCATTTTTTTTTTCCTTTTTTTNTTTTTTTTTTTTTTTTTTTTTGTAGAAACTGCTGAAAATATTGGATTTTCTTGTGAACTCTTAACAGAGGAAACAGCCATCTGCTATGGAGAAGATACCAGGCAAGTGAAAACAGAGGAGTTCGTTTTCAGGATTTTCAGTCTGCGACTGACCTAGCTTAAAGTTTATCCTTGACTTTTCTCTGATAGTTTCCCCCTCTCTCTTCAGTGCTCTCCTTCAAACAAGGCTGGAAAACCAGAGGAACAGGGCTGGATCCAGTCCACATTCCTCTCTCAGAATGAACGAGCCCTTCTTCCAGGGCAGCAGAGATCGGGCTCTAATCATCACTGGCTCCTGGCTGGTATGTACAAAGGCTGTTCTCCTGCGTGTCTGGGATTTTGGGGCACCACCAGGCTACAGTGTCCCTCACTGAGGACTCTGTTCCTTTGTCTGCACAAGCAGTTCATTAAAAGGCCATAAATGGATGCTGGGAGCATAATGACCTCAGGTGTGTTGTTAAGCAGTGCCTGGAGTAGGACTGGAAATGGTGCAGAAGGGAACATAGTAAGTTTTGTTTTTTTGACAGAATGAAATCCTGCTGGAGAAGAAAAAGAAGAAAAAAAAACTTAAACTGAAATTCCCCAGAACAGCAGAAGAGAAGGAAAAGCAAACTGAGAAAAGGAGAAGGGCAGAGGCCTATAAGGAGCAGCAGCAGAAGAACTTTGTTGATCTGGCCTGCGAGTGCAGGGCTGTGATCTGCTGCCGCGTGACACCCAAGCAGAAGGCCATGGTAGTGGAACTGGTGAAAAAGTACAAGAAGGCCATCACCCTGGCCATCGGGGACGGGGCCAATGACGTGAACATGATCAAAAGTAAGGCAGCTATTGAACTCTCTAGCTAGGACAGATCTCCTCTGCCCTGCTCCTGCGGTCTCTCCACTGTCCCCCTCTGTCAGAAGACTCTTCCATCTCCTTTGCTGCCATGGGGCTTTTAGCTTCTGTGCCTGTTTCCCTTTCTGAGGAAGCACTTTAGGAAATGGTTAGTGTTTTTTCCTGATCTATTTTATTTTTTTCTGTAGACATTCCCTGAGCAGGGACTTCAATCCCATCTGTACTCGTGCTGTGCATTACGGAAATGTAATGTAAAAACCAAAGCAGTAGCTTGGCTTCCCCTTGCCTGGTGACATTAGCCATCCTGGATTGTACCTGCTTCTCTTTTGAACAGCTTCCCAAGAGATCCCAGTGATAAAAAACCATCTGGGATGGGCTTTATATCTCGAGGGTGTTTATAAACTGCCTGGCCAGTTTGTCCAGGACTTTGCTCAGTCTGTCTCATCGCTCCTTTGGTCAAATCTCCCAGGTGCATTCTGACAGAACAAGCACTGAGAGAGAATACAGGTGACGGTAGAGATGTGGTCCCAGACAAGTTCCTCTCCCTTTGTCCAACCTAGTGTGTGGTGTTTGTCTCCTTCACCCAGCTGCCCACATTGGAGTTGGGATCAGTGGCCAGGAGGGGATGCAGGCTGTCATGTCGAGTGACTACTCCTTTGGACAGTTCCGCTACCTCCAGCGGCTGCTGCTGGTCCACGGGCGCTGGTCGTACATCAGGATGTGCAAGTTTCTGAGATACTTCTTCTACAAAAACTTCGCTTTCACACTAGTCCACATCTGGTACTCGTTCTTCAATGGCTTCTCTGCCCAGGTAGGAAGGTGTGCTCGTGTGGGATAACAACAAGCAGATGCTTTTGTCAATGTGGAACAGCATAAGCCTTACCTGCAAGTGTCAGGAACATGAAGTTGTCACCAGTGATTTCTGCAGGAGGATGTGATGAGTACTGAGTGAATTAGTTCCAAGCAGTTGGGTTTGATTCCAGAGCACTAAAGTCAGGATCATGGTTGTACTGCGAGGAGGGTTTGGAAGGAGTGTTAAGGAAGCTTAACACAGACTAGAATTTCAGCAGAGGCTTGAGCCAAGGTGCTGCTGCCTTTGGATGAACACCGAGACAAGGAACTTAAGGCTCTAGTAGAGCACATATGAGTTTTCTCAGGAACTGGAGGGGAAGGATGTAATAAAATGAAATCACTAAGTCCTGCAATTCCTCCTCTATTGCAGACGGCCTACGAGGACTGGTTCATCACGCTGTACAACGTGCTGTATTCCAGTCTCCCGGTCCTGCTCGTCGGCTTGCTCGACCAGGTATCCTCATGTTGTTACAACAGATGAATCCAAAGGCATCTACCACCAGGTCTTTTAAGTTACACTGGTTGCCTTGTCCGTGAAACAGGAGGGGTTTGGTTTTGTGGCTTTTAAGAATGCCTTCCTTTTGTGTTACTCTGTGCAAATCCCTGCTATTGGAAAGAGAAAGGGATCTGCTATTCCCTTTGGGACACTATAGTTCAGCTTCTCACTCTTCAAAGCTCATGTTGAGACCAACAATTCACAACAATTTCCTTTTTCCTCTTTATTAAGGATGTGAGCGACAAACTGAGCCTTCGGTTCCCCAAACTTTATGTTTTGGGCCAGAGAGACTTACTTTTCAACTACAAGAAGTTCTTTTTAAGTTTGCTCCATGGAGCTGTAACTTCACTGATCATCTTCTTTATCCCATACGGAGCCTACCTTAAATCTATGGGACAAGACGGAGAAGCCCCTGCAGATTATCAGTCCTTTGCTGTCACAGCAGCATCCTCTCTGATATTTGTTGTCAACTTTCAGGCAAGTAAGCTTGGTTGCCTGAGCTCTGGTGCTCTGAGAACACTTTCTGCTCACTGTTCTAAATTTCTCTACTAAAAAGGTAACAACATGAAAAAAGTAGTTGACATTATTTGGAATCAATAAACTCATTTGGCTTTTTTGTTTGCTTTTAGATTGGCCTGGATACGTCTTACTGGACTTTTGTTAATGCTTTTTCAGTATTTGGGAGTATTGCACTTTACTTTGGGATCACATTTGACTTTCACAGTGCTGGAATCCATGTTCTCTTCCCTTCTGGCTTTCAGTTCACAGGTCAGTCCTGGTGGTTTGTGGTTCCCAGTCCTGTCTCATGTAGCTTTGTCATAAACTAACTTTTGCTCTTTTTATTCCCAGGAACTGCTCCGAATGCTCTGCGACAGCCATACCTTTGGCTTACCATGATTTTATCCATTGCTATTTGCTTACTGCCTGTAGTGGCACAGCGCTTCTTATCCATGACAATCTGGCCTTCGGAGAGCGATAAAGTGCGTGAAATCTGTGTTATTTGGGTGAATAGGGCAGGTGCTTACTTACAGGGGCTGGTGTCATTGCTAAGGTGTAGGCTAGTGGAAGGTGTCCCTGCCCATGGCAGCGGCTGGGACGAAATGGGCTCTAATGTCCCTTCCAGCCCAAGCTATTCTGGGATTTTATGATAATGTTAGAGACAAGTAAGTGACGGTGCCCTTGGGAGAGCGACACAAGCCTGGCTTGGGTCCCATGGGTGGAGGATTGGCCGCAGGGCTGGCCAGAGGCAGCAGCTCAGTGGGGGCTGTTTCCTCGTGTCCGTGGCTGAGAAACGGTGACCCTATCGAGATCCCGTGAGGCTTCTGAGGGCCCCAGTTAGGGTTTAATTTAGGCTGGGCTGCAGTTGCCAGGGTTATATGTCAGAATGTAGGGGATAGGTTTGGCTGCTTCTGCTCTGCCTTGAGCCAGCACGGAGCACACAGGTATGAAACAGTTCAAGCTATGGTGATGTTGTAATTCATGACCCGCTGTGTGTTTGCGTGCGCGCAGATCCAGAAGAACCGTCGGAAGTACCTGCTGGAAGAGCAGCAGTGGAAGCGGCGCCAAAGCGCGTTCCGCCGCGGTGTCTCCACCCGCCGCTCCGCCTACGCCTTCTCCCACCAGCGCGGCTACGCCGACCTGATCGCCTCGGGGCGCAGCATCCGCAAGAGGCGCGCCCCGCTGGACGCTGTGCTGGCCAGCAGCGGCACGGGCTCCGGGGACACGCGGGAGACAAGCTGATGGACTGCCTGGTGGAGAGGACCTGTTTGTTCCACCGACTGCACAAAACTGTTCGAAACAAACTCGGGATCTTTTTTAACCACGTGGTATAATGATGTGAAGATTTTTATGTCTTATCACAGAAGTTTCTGGGTTTGGATTCCTGGAAACACAGAAAGGCCAAGAAGTTCTCCATGGAGCTACTGATCCTTGTGTGACCGCTCTGTGTGACAGTGAAGGGTACATGTGCTGGGAATGGAAACCCAGCAGTGTTGGTTTTTAGTGATGCCTGGGATTGCAGACTTGTCACTTTTTAATACTATGTTGGTATAAAACTGCATCTACATTTCATATTTGTCTTTGAAAGCAATTTTCCTTGTGTGCTGCATTTCATTAACTGCTCAGACATGATGGCACATGGGGTGCTCAGCCCTGGAGAGGGCCCTGGATGCTCCCATTGGAGCTGTCACAGCTGAGCTGAGATCTCTGGCGATAAACCCCAGCCAGTGTCAGACTGGGTTAGGAATCAGGACAGATCTGAGCTCTGGAAGCTGCCCCTGGAGCTGGCACAAGGTATTCATTTCAGTTCTGGGTAGAGTCAGTGATGGATAACTAGAACTCAGTCACTTTCATTGGAACGTATTTCACTTGCTGGTGCCTCAATTCTTACAGTGTAAAAAGTGTTTTTATGAGTCTCTTTACATTTGCACATTCTTTACTCAAACTGAGGTGTCTGAATGTTTCACTTTTATCTACTTCCCCCTCCTGAACTAAACCTAATTATTGAAATAGTTTTATAGTAAAAATCATGACCTACAGCTCTCGTTCAATGGAATGTACATTTCAAAAGTGTAATGCTAATAAATATCCTAAAGTCTACGGTTTCCCTTGCAATGAGTCCGGGGATTAAATTCGACCTCGCCGGCCTCCCGCTGCACCTCCCGGGGAGGAGAGGAGAGGAAAGCAAGGAGAAGGAGAAGGAGAAGGAGAAGGAGAAGGAGAAGGAGAAGGAGAAGGAGAAGGAGAAGGAGAAGGAGAAGGGGAAGGGGAAGGGGAAGGG